>JAHLJS010000006.1:48924558-49451479 GCA_038502445.1 Eremochloa ophiuroides
AGCAAGGAAAGGGGTAGAGAAGAAGATTAGCAAAAACACCTAGTAGAGAGATTGACACTTCAATTTCTCCTCTCCACTTGTTCTTGTTTTGTTCTTATTTGTTCTTGCCGTGTTCTTCGTGTTCTTCATTCTTTAGGCAAGATCAACAATAGAATGAAAGGTGCCATTCGATCCCTTGGAAGAGCCTTCTCATGCCGCACAACACGAAGTCAATGATCATCACAAGTGCCATCGTTCGTCGGCTCCGACATGAATATCGATCCTCCGTCACCCTTCACGTATGACAACCCTTCATCCTCTTCCTAACAGGAAGAGAGGTATGAGCTCACAATCATCACTCAAATTTCATTACCAACTAGACCACAGAGAGAGATATTAAATGTGGTTAAAAATAAGGAATTTACGCATACTCAAATTTTTGATGCCACTTTGCTCCATGAAACCAGATTGGATTCCGAATTTGAGCTTATTTTTTGAAATGTCGGATGGGAAGGTGCATGGCAAATTAATGAGCAGGGTAGCAAGTTACTCACTATAGAATTTATTAGCACCCTAGACTTTGATGATGATGAGGTTAATTTTAGAATGTTTAATAAACCTTTCACCCTCTCATGAAAACTCTTAGTTTAGCACTAGGATTCAATAATCAGTGTGTGGTCAATATAACTGAAACTCTCTAAGACTTTGATAAAGATGATTTTTGGGAGAGCATCACTGCAAAGAAACCTGAAAAAAATAAAAATATACTACTGAAGAAGTCCATCACTCCACACTGAGGTTTATGTTTAAGTGGCTAACTTTTACATTCTTTCCTAGAGAGGAGTTAAATACTATTAAATAAGATGAGCTGCATTTGTTATATATCATGATTAAAAAGAGGAAGGCGTCACCTGTAAAAAAGATGTTGAATTATTGGAGAACTGTCCCTTCCCCGAAAAAGTGCAGTATTTATTTTACTTCCTGGATTACACGTTTAGCTGCAGGGCTAGGTTTATTATCAAATGCTACACTTGTTTACATTTCTGATGCCAGCAGAATTATTGGTTATGATTTTTTCTTTCGTGCTCACATGCTCAAACGTAAGAATAATAAAATAATTATGATTTATAAAAATTTTGACAATGAGTACGAACTAGCAGACAGGGAGTTAGGAATTTATTCTGTTCAGAATTTTGTTTTCCAGCTAGTGGAGCTAATATTGGCAGGTGTCCGTCCGCACTCATTAGTAGGGCGCCGAGAACTAATTTTACTGGAGCTGACCTAGCACCATCTGAGCCAGCTTATTTTTACTATGTTAATTTTGGTGAACAGAGATCGACGCAGGAGCCACACCAGCAGTGGACTGCACATGCAGGATGAGAGGAACAACCCACATTTCAGCAAAGAGAATCTTCGTCAGCAGCAGCAGTAGATTGGGGAGCAAATGATTTTCATAAAGGATGAACATCTTTTCTGCACGCGGGAACACGGACTTCACCACCGGTGAACCGTATCCATTCCACGCACCACCAGAAGATGGCTACTATTGGCCACCTGAGTTGCACTTTTCGACTACCGCTAATGATCTCCCAACTTTATCTATGCATCTCACTAACATTGAACAGGGACAGAACGTGATAAGCGACACACTGCACCAGCACGAGCAGTGGCAGCAGCAGGTCGACGACAGGTTCTACCAGCATGAACAGTGGCAGAACAGCACGGACCAACGACTTGATCAGATCTATCAAGGACAGCAGCAGATGCAGAGCGGATTGGAGTATTTGATACATCAGATGGGATACCCGCCGCCACCTCCACCATATTACTGAGCATAGCAACATCCAGCTTGGGGGAGATCCCCGCTAGGTGAGTACCTCTCACCTTTATATATGTTCTTTATTTCGGTATTAAATTCAGTCTTCAATTCTGTCAATTTTAATATTGCTAAAAAAACAACAAAACAAGAAAACCAAATAAAAAATTATTTATCGTTTTCTTTAGTTATTGCATTAAATTCCTGCTTGTGTAAAAATGAAAATCCATAAAAATAATAGATTGTATAATTAAGTTTGTTTTAAATTTCGCATTCAATTTGTCTTTAGAATAATTAGAACTTAAAGTTAGAGAAAAATAAAAAAGATATTTAAATTGTTTAAATGTAATTTCCTGCAATTGCTTAGTATTTAAATTTAAATTCTCCTACGAATTGCATGAAGTTTATCTACCATGAAAAATTTATTCTGAGACTTGATATCAGTGGGTAGCATAAGCTTTTCTAAGTAATTGACGGATATGATATAAGAAAGTTGAGTTACTATTTATTTCATTCTGAGTGACACCTAAGCTCCAGACATTTCAAAAAAAATAAAATCAAAACAAATATAATAATAATTTGTTCTGCTAATATGATTTAAGTAGACTATTCTGTTATGAATTCATGATTGAATTCACATGCACAAAAAGTTTTCGCTCTATGCACAAGTCTCTCTCTTAGGAGTCCAACAGAGAGTGTGGGTTATGAAATTAATTGATGTCATACCAAAGAAATATGAACCTAAAAGATGCCATATCAAAAGGGTATGTGCCAAAAGAAGAAGAAGAAGAAGAAGAGAGTAAAACAATGGGTGCAAAGACACCCGTCTGAGAGAAAAAATGAGTACAAAAAGTATCCGCTGGGGAGATAGCCCACACTCTTCAGAAAGACAGAAAATAGAGGATAATGCATAGGAGTTCAAAAATGAAATTTGATCACATTCATACATTCAATCATGATGTATAGGTTAGTAGTCCTCTACAATCTTATTAGTAGGCTCTCATTATTTCCTAAATAAAAATTATATACTTATTCAAAAAAAACTGGAGGAATGGTTGAAACAAAGGATGAAAGACATAGTGCTTGCTTGATTATTCTGTCTCTTAATTACCCAAGATCTAGTTTAAAAGCCCCACGATTGAAAATAGTATGAATAAGTTTGAAAGATAGATTAATGAATTTCAATCCGGAGAAGAATTTCTGTTTAAATATTTAAGTATTTGTTGGGAGTTATACATTTTTATGGAACCCTGAATAAATCATTTCAAGTCAACTTTGCTAAGGGACTAGCAAAGACTTAGCTTGGGGGTGTTGTTGACGGTCGTTAAGTACCAATTTTATACCGTCAACTAATGCCTAGGAAAGGACAATAATAGAAGCAAAGGAGTTATTACTGACAAATTCCACGAGTTTTGGTGAATTATGTATTTTCTAGGGATTATTCCAGAAATGCTTAAAAGAAGGATTAAAATGCTTAATTACAACGAAACTTAATTGCCAAGGAAACATCATCATCGGAACACTAGAAGCCTCTGCAACACACCCGAAGCGACCAGGGCCCGAACCCCACCAGGGTGGGGCCGGCCGGCGCCATCCCTTAGGGTTTTGGCCCCGCCTTCTTGAGTCTTCTTCTGCCGCCTCTTTGGAGTCATCTCAGCCCTTTGTTTAAGTCGGTTTGATCCCACGGCGCAAGTTTATTCCACCGGGCTATAAATAAAGGGGCAGACTCCCCTCCCAGAACACCAATTCATTCCACCTGCTTCATTTGTCAAGAGTAGACAGAAGTTAGGGTTTCCAGAGATTTGAAATAGGACTCTAGTTCTTCAAGTTCATAGTTTAGACATCTAGTAACGTTCAAGTAGAGTTGGGCGTTACGCTCGGGATTCCAGATCTGTTCGTCTGGAGATCGGTAATTTTATCTTGTATCTCATTATGACTTTGCTCTATTTTAGTATATTGCTACTTATTCAGTTTTTAGTTTATTCTAGTTGTATATTCGATATAGTTGTGATTGGTGATGATTATTGTCATTTGATCGTAAAGCGCCTAATTCAGTACTCGAGTGAGTTAGGTGGTGCGTATTATGTAGACGTGGTGTCTACATATATTACATACCTACGGAGGCACCCTGACGTGCCGAGTCATGTGGTAGTCCGCGTAGGTGACAGCTGCATTGGTTTCTCTATAGTCCACCACCCGTACGTAGGACGAGCAGAGCGCGGTCGCGAAGGAGGTGACCTTTATGTCTTTATATGCTCATTAGATGATGCTCCTTATGATGTTTTCTGAGTTGATTATGCTATAAATAAAAATGTGTAATGTCTGTAGACGTTGTATTTAGTAATTACATAGGTTTACTTTACTTTAGCCGAATCTCGAGATTGTCTTACTACATTAGTGAGGCTCTATATTCTATCTCTAGAATACCATTTACCTCATTCACTCAGTTATCATTTACCATTTGTCATTGACTTATTTATCAGTAAAGTACTAGAGTTATGGGTTATCATAGGTCTGCACATTTATCTTTCCAATCATTATAGTAGATTATCCTAATGAGTAGAATGCCCCTTTATCCTTTTGGCATAAAACAAATCAACGATACTCGAAATACTTACCGGGTGAAGTGCTGTAACAGAACCGCCTAAATCACGTGGCCCACAGGCACCTGTCATCGCCACTAATGACATCTGACAGTCGGGCCCGTGTTCCAGATGACCTAGGCAGCCCTGCCGGGCTACATAAGCACCCGTTATCTCCGACAGGATCCCATTGGGAAGCCATTACAGGATTACAACATTTCATAACAAAATACATCAGAGTAAAAGTGCGGAAGGTTAAGTAGTATTTAGTTTACAAACCGGTTGTTCAAATAGAAATTAAGTGCAGTTATTACAGACCAAAATTAAAAGTGGTAACAGTAGCGGTAGAACAATATTACAACAAGATAGATAGATAGTTCACGAACCCTGCCCACGGGTTCAACTTTATTCTTCCTCACTCTCCTGGATGATAGTGACACAGCACGGAGCAAGACAGACTTCAGGCTCCTGCTGACTACCAGCAATGGGGTTAATAAACCCTGAGTGCATGGGGTACTCCGCAAGACTTACCCGACTAAGGGTGTAAAATTAGACTCAGGAATGCAGGCTGAGGGGAGTCAAGGTAAGGCTTTAGCAAGAGTCAAAGTGTTTTGCAGAAAAGTATTACTAGCCCTATTTCAATATTTGATTTCCATAATATTGTTAATCATTAACCGTATTTCCAAGTACTTCCCAATATCCATCATCATTCTTTCAATATTCATTGATTAATTCTAAAAAACATCCTAGTTCCGAACTACTATTCACTATAGGTGTGAGGATCAAGTCTCCATAACCGAGGTGCAACGACGATTCGAATCGATTAATACCCAGCTGGGGATCCCTATCCACACTGCGTATGTAGCACTTAAACTTGTATACCCCAACCCCAGCTATCACGGCTTTTCATACTCCGGAACCAGTCCTGCGCCACCCGAGAGCACAGTACTCCTCTAGTCTCCAGGCACGCCGGCCACGAGGGTACACGCTACTTTCGCCATCTCTCCACTCCCAGTGCGTGGTTGTTGGTTCCAGCAGTAGAGCCACCGGAGTCAGAGGCTTCCCGTAGTATGTGGCTAGTTGCAAAGTTTTGATCATAGCAGGCCTGACAACGAACGGTCCCTAATATTTTTCTATTAGAAACCATGCATTGGCACTCTAACCCAAGTACACTGGTAACTACCCAGTTTTCACATCCCTTTCCCGATGGCGACGAAAGTTGGGACTCTAACCCAAACAGTTGGGCAACCAAACGGGAAAACCCATCCCCGTTGATGACAATGAACTAGCTAGGAACACTGCCAACCAACAAGGACATAACCAGTCCCATAAAGTGATTCATTTGAGTTGTATCATCACAGTTCAAAATAGCATTTTTTTTGCAAATCCAATCATTAAGCATGACTAAGCATTTTTCAATACTTTAAATAAATCAGGTTCTCAGGTATTGATAAGTGGTCAAGGATGGTAATGCATCAATTGGTTGTTAATCAACTCCTATTAACCTAATGCAATAGATTAACTCAAGTGATAAACATTTTAAAATAGCAAGGAGGGGCAAATGCACCGGGGCTTGCCTTGGATACTGTAGAGTGTCGGGTCTGGATCAGTACCACAAATATCAAAACCCTGCACGATCTCCGGAGCAGCTTCCTCAGATGGGCCCTCAGCTTTCACCTCAGAGTTCTCGGTCGCTACACGTATGCAAAATAAATGCATGAATGCGATACGCATGAAATGACAGATGTGATTCATTAATAAATAATACCGACCTCATCATAACCCTACCACAGGCTAACTATGAATATTCTAATTTAACATGCCCTGGGTCATAAGGGTGGTTGATCCAGGATCACAATCATTCCAGAAATCACATAACATCATATGTTTCTTCATTCCTTATTCCTTGTATTAATCAATTAAACAAACATATAATTAATAAATGATTAAACTATTTCCATATGATGCCAAATTTCACCAACATATAGATATTGACCTAACACAGTACCAAATAAATTTTTATGATTTTTGGACTTACAGAGAATTTATAAAAAATCATCAAAATTCCACTTATTAATTAATGTGCTGATTTTTAATTACTATAGAAAGTATTCAAAACACATTTTTAATATTTTTATAAAATACTACACATTCCAGAGAGCATACATAAATATTTTCAAAATTATTCGTGTAGTAAATTAATCTATACAAAAATATGAAACCACAACACTATTCATTGGAAATGTAAATGGAAAAGTTCATGTTAATTCTTCAGAAATTAATAAAGCGAAAGCAGCCCGGGCGGCCCACCAAGCCGGCCCTCGGCCCAGCGCGGCCCACGCGCGCGCCAGCGTGCTCTCTCCCTCTCCCACGGACGCTGACAGCTAGGCCCCTGCTGTCAGCTCCTCCTTCTTCCTCGGCCGAGCGCCCGCACACGCCCGCGCGACGGCACGGCGCTGACCTCGCCGCTGGCGACCCCAGCGATGGGCTCCAGCTACCTGACGCCTACCCTAGACCTTAACCAACTCTCCTAAGCACCTAGACCTAACCCGAGACGCCTTCGACGAGCAGAAGCTCGCCCATGGCGGAAGGTGGCGGCACGGCGGCCCTGTTCCGACCACCGCAACGCGATAGCGACCAAAGGAAACGAACGGGGATGAACAACGGCTCACCACGAGGCTAGCAGGCGAGTCGTTTGAAGCAGAGGTGATACTGGAAGGCGAGCTCGATGACGTCGACGGCCGCAGCGGCTCGGCTCCGGCGACCAAAGGTTGTTCCGATGATCCTAGTGCACCGAAAAGGAAAATATTGCGCTCAGCAAGACACACGCGGGTCGGTGAGCACAAAACGCGAAGTGAAACGAACGGGAGCTCACCACAACCGGCTGATGACTTGCGGCTACTCGCGGCGGCGTTCTAGCTGGAGCAGAGGAAGAGGAAGACGGCACTGAGTGAGCCCACGGCCACGACTCGCCCACCCGAGCGGTCCAGAAGGTGCGCAAAGGAGCGGTGGCGCTGCTGGCAAGATGGAGTGGACGGAGATGGTACATGGACGGCGAATTTCGAACGGAAGAAAAATGAAAAGGGGAGGGTGCCCGTCGCCTTTAAAGGGCAGAGGGAGAGGGGATAAGGTTGGGGACGTCCGGTGCCCCCTCCTCGACCGCTCGACAACGCCACGGCGTGCCCATGCCGGCCGGACGACGGCAGCGCGCGGCGCGGCATGCGCGGTACGGCGGGGAAGAGGAACAAGGGACTCTCCCCTGGTAGCTACAGTAGTAGGGCTATAGGTCAAAAGCTATTGGATGCAAATTTGATCTGATCTCAATCGAATCCGAGGAAGTGGTGAATAGCAAAGTTGTAGGACATTTCCAGTAGATCACTTTTGCTTTTGACACCAAATTCAAATTCGGCATAATTTGAAAAATATCAAAAAGGGGGTAAAAGTGGTTTTGAATTTCAAACTGAAATTTTGAAATTACTTTTAAATTTTCTCTACAACTTGAAAAATGGTCAAAATAAAAGTTGTCCTACTCAGTGAGATCTACAACTCCTATTAAGGAAGTTTGATCAGATTCTTAATATTTTTGAATTTGAAGTTTCAAATTTGAATTTCAACATAGTAATTTGAGTTTAATTTGAATTTCTGTAATATAACTTCAAAATCTCCAAAAATAAAAGTTATTCCATTTTAAAAACTCTACAACTTTCATTAAGACACTTTCATCAGATTCATTGTAGATTTTGAATTAGGATTTTAAGTCAACTCTAAGGCTTAATTTGATTTCTTATTTAATTTTTATTTTTGACTTCTAATTAAAGGCTTAATTACGCAATCCATAACACATGAAATCAAAGCACTCTAGTGACCCTAAGCATAATCATATGCAGATGCTTAAAGTTAAATATGATGATATGGCAGGTTATTTGCTTTGTAATACCAGAGGTATTACAAGTGTTACAATGGGAGAATTATCTGTGCGCTTGTGGATATATTCTAGAGTATTATTTTAGGAGGCAAGTGAAGATTATTTTACCAATGGTTTTTGACATCATGTTAGGGATGACAACTTAACATGAAGTGATGTTAAAAATACCAACAATGCACCAAGCAAGGACTGAATGAGACACGACGTCCTGTTCGGAGAACTTTAAACCACCGAGCCTTCGCCAAAAAGTTAAACTTGGTACTTATCCATATTTCCTTTTCAGAATTGCATTTGCATCTTCGTAGTTGCATATTTACTTTCCTGCATTAAAAAGAAAATAAAAATATTTATTGCTTTGCATAATAAAATCTAAAAGTCCCTTGTGACTAATCTTATGGCATAGCTCATAAAGACTATTCATTGTGGTGGCACAAAAATAATTTGCATGTATTTAGGATAGACTTCTGCATCATATTTGCTTTCTGCATTCATAAACTTAAAAACACCAAAAATATGTGGGCACATGAAGGTCCACACCTTTTATGAAAAATCCAAAAATTTGTGGGCACATGAAGGTCCACTCATTAAGGGAGCTTTTTGCTGGGAATTTTGCCACTAACCATGGAGCGGTATTATCCTAACCCCGCTCTATGAGAATTGGTATTCTTGTTGGCAATTGAGTTTTACAAGATAATATATGATCAAAGAGCTAGTCAACATGGTGCCCTCGCGCTGCCAGCACATCTGCTCTAAGAAGGATCACTCAACTTGCAGCATCAAGGACCACGCCATCATCTAGCTTGGGGGAGAGCATCATCCACTTAATCCAACTATGTATAAGCTTCCCATCCTTTTAATGTACTATATTGCTTTTTGAGTGTGTTAGCTAGTGAAATAAGATTTGAAAACCAAATAAAGATTTGTTTAGTTTGATTATTTAGGTTTGCTTAGGTTTGAATAAAAGAGAATGTTTACCGAAGTTGTTGGCCAGATAAAAAGAACTCCATAGATAAAAACCATACTCAGGAATTTGATAAGTAGCACCCCACTATGATTCCTCATAACACTTAGTTTTCAACCTTGAATCATCCTAAGTTTTAGACACAACCATTTTAACTTGGAGATTTACTTTGAACCTGAAACTTATGGGTAGCAAATGCTTGATCTAAGTCTAAGTAATTGAGAGATATGATATGCAAAGTTTGAGCTGCTATTTATCTTGTTCCTAGTGATACTTGAGTTCTGGAGATTTATTTTAAAAATTCTTAAAACAACATGATGAGTTCCTGTATGCAAGAGCTTTACATTCCTACCACAGCCATACATGCTAGATTTGGAAAACATACACAACATATGCTACTTGCTTTGTTTTGAGTTTTGTCAAGATTTGTTGATACCTTAGGAACTTGTCAGCTTTTACAATCAAGATCACATGCACTCCACCCATAATGCACTACTCCACCCATAATGCACTACTCATATTGGTTACCCTAGATCAATGCTCCAAAGTTCTTGTTGCTATCTCTCAAAGGAAAAAAGGAAAAAGGAAAGTCTTGTTGCAGAGAAGAGGCATGTGGCTATGCAAAAGAGTGAGATGAGAGAAAACAATGTGTACAAAGATGCCCGCCTGAGCGGTAAAAATAGACAGGTGTCCGAATTTATCAAAACAATGGGTACTCTGATGCCCGCCTGAAAAAAAGAAGAAAAAGAAAAGAAAGATAACCCATGTTGTCCTGCAGCACATTTCCTTAGTGTTTGAAAAAGGGAGAGAAATGTCTTCAAGGAGCAAACGAGTAGAATTAAGATTAGCCACCATATATATATCCACCTACCACCTCACATCCACACACATACACATCTTGATTTGATTGTATGACTTGTTCCTCTAGATCTATTGTTTGACTTTACAATACATTCAATGCAAGTATGTATGAGCTGACTCCTTACCCATGAGCTCCACATAAGCCATTAGTTATAGGGTGAGAGAAAGAGAGAAGGCATGCATCACTATTGCCTTGTTAAGGATCCATAAATACCACATATTGAGAGACTTGAGAGGGTCATACAAAGGAATCTCTGAGTTTTATTTCAAAAAAACTTGCAAAAAGCTCTAGGATGAGAGTGGACAACAGAGCTTGAGACATAGTGCTCAACTTAGGCATTCTGTCCTTCAATTACCCAAGACTCGAGAGAAAGCTGCAAGCTCCATGGTTAAAGGTAATACAGGTAAGTCTGAAGGTTAGCTTGGTCTACTCTAATCTTTGAGTACTTTTTGGTTTAAAACTGAATACTTGTGGGGGGTAGCTATAACTTTTAATATATGTTAAAGTTTGGCTTTGCTAAGGGACTAGCAAAGGGTAAGCTTGGGGGAACTTGTTGATGGTAGTTATCTATCATTTTTATCCATCAACTAAACATGAATAAAGGGCATAAAACAATTCACAACATAGTTATAGGGTTTGATTCTTACAAGTTCCACGAGTTTTGGTGTTCTCACTTATTTTGCAGGGTATGAAGAGATATTCAATTTTTCAATGAATAAAAGTATCTAAAATAAGGAATTGGAGTTCATCATTACGTAGATCTCGTCGAGACGATCGAAACGGATACATTACTTGCTATTTTTGAAGTCTGGAATGAAAAGATATAGATTTTACAAACACCGGAAGATTCTAGAATATGAGATGCGGAATTAATTGAGTGATGCTGGATTAATTGGGCCTAAATCAAAATTTGGCCAATTAAGGCCTATGCGCACTTTAATGAGACATGGTGGAAAGGTTTAGTACCACATGGCTTGCTCAAGGTGGAGGAGGGGAGGCCACCCCCTATATATACAGCCCTAGGGACCCCCTAAGCTCCATCCCTTTCATTATTATAATTCATATTTTCTAGTTAGGGCTTGGATGGAGAGGCGTCCCATTGAAGGATAACCTCTCTCCAATGTAGTGGATTAGTTCTAGTTGAGAGTTAGGGAGAGCGGAGCCATGCTCGGCTTCTGGAGGAGTCATCTGAGGTCTCGTATGACTTGTATCTTATCTCTGTAAGACTTATGCTTTTATATATTCATCTTCTCTATTTACTTATATGCTTTATTATGTTATTGGTTAGTATAGTTGTTATACTTTGGCATAGGATCTCCGCTCGCATCGAGTGCTCTGGTTTTCATATGGGATTAGAGTAGTAATTAATAATGTAGACATGTTGTCTAGACTAGAGGTTACCTGAGATTGCACTCAACCTTACGAATAGTTATGGTAGCCCCAGGTGGTGACAACCCTGACGGCTGACGTATTACACCTCGTGTAGGTTGATGATTGTAGGATCGTAGTCAGAGCTTCTTAGTCCCATTCTCATCTCAGTCTGAGACTAGTGTTTTGATGTCCCGAAGCGCTATTGTGTGATTCCCTATCTAGCTATCGTTCAGTTATCTTAGAACCCAAGTAATAGAGAAATGTTTAGGAACCTTGAACTCTCTCGTTGTTCTCTCAACTTAGCTAGACTACTCATTTATCTTACAATTGATTATTGTGCATAACTTCTATTATTTATCACTTACCCCCGCTATAGTCTAGTTGGTGTATTAAGTTAGTAGATATATGATGGTAGCTATCGGAATCTTTAACCATTGCTTTCGTGTGATAAAATATAAATAACGATACTCTGGAATACTCACGGGTAAAAGCTACAATGGTATTCTGTGCGCTTGTGGAATCTTTCATATTATATTTGCACTTAATAAATACCAACAGCCCGCCGCCGACATTTGGGGCGGGTGCCGACTTGGCCCTCCCTTCCTGCTGCTGCCGCGTGCCCACGTACCCTCTCAAGGCCCAACACACCACAGTATGCCTCTCTTCACGGATCGAGAGGGAAGCCGGAATCCGGGCCACCATACCAGATCCAGAGAAGGAGGACGCGAGCATGCGAGCACCGGCATAGCCACAGCTTGCATCATCGCCTCTGGGTTGCAGCTCCGAGCATGCGAGCACCGCCGCGCGCTAACACGGTGTCGCCATGGCCATGCGCTCCAGCGACGGCGGTGGGCAAGGAGGCGCGTCCAGCGAGTACAGTGGTGCGGCGACAGCGGCGACAGAGAAAGAGAGGGGGAGAAATGAGACATGCATTGTGCTGGGGTTGGGGACTGGCGTTACGCCTCTGCGGAAGGGTTTCTTTGCAAAATGTCAAGGGCGTTTATAAAAAATGGTTAGGATATCGAATTTCGCCTTCATTGCGTTGAAATAAAATTTACATGAGGGTTCTCTTCACAAAATTTGTAAACGTGATTACTGTACATGGGGACAGGGTGGATGGCGGGTTGATTTATGAAAATGAGAAGGGATTTTCTGCAAACTATGTAGCGCCACGTGTCAGTACTCGGAGGAGACAACAATGCTCTGAATGCTCTCGTGCGAGCAAACAGGAGCATGTTTTAAGAAACCTGATGCCGCGGCTCCCTCTGCCTGTTTTCGACAAGGGACGACATGGGCTGGATGTTTGGGCCGCTCTGCACGGTGCGGTGGTAATGGTCCTTGTGGCCAGATGGCCCATGAACGCTGGTTGTGCTTGGTTTTCTTTCATCTCGAGTTGATCAAACAATCGCTACTCGGCAGAAAACTAGAGAATACCAGTACTGCTCGTCGGAGGGTATTTAGGGCGAGGTGGGTTCGTCTCTGATCCAAATACCACAAATTCGCACAGAAAGTAGAGAGCATAAGGAGTGAAAATACCTAGTTAGTGATCGTAGCCAACGAAGATAAAGAAAGGGCTCGGGGCTGAGGGGCGACGACGACATGATAATACAGACAGAGAGGAGAGACCCTATGAGCGTAGCGGACACGTCGCGACATGTCGCCCAGACAATGTTATCCTAAACGCTAAACAATAAATAGTCGATTGCCCTTTGTTAGCGTTTAGAGGGTTTATAAATGGTGTTTAGATGGAGTTAAACTGTCTAAATGATTTTGTACTATGACAATAAAATATGCATATTTGTGTATGTAAAATTAAATATGTTAGAAACCTTACCTATTTATACATGTAAAATTAAGATATTCTACCAAATAATCTTTTAGAAAGAAATCTAAATCTCACAATACTTTATATATTTACAATATTAATTAGTTTCATGTTGACTGTGATTGTCATAGTCCTCTAATTTACTAAATTATGGATTAAATGGTAAATGTTTAAGTTGATTCTAATTAGTTAGACGGGATTAAACAGTTTAAACGGGTTTAAATGGTCCAATCGTTTAATTCACTGTTTAGGCCTAAACTACACGTATGGCTTCTGTTTATCTTTTAAACGGACTAAACGGCTGTTTAGACGAACAGTGCGCCCAGTTACATAGCAAAGAGACTTGTGAGACAATCGTTAGGGTCAATTTATATCATCTAGATGTATTTCTTAAAATACAAGTCCCATTAGTAGTAAATGTGAAAAATTTCTCTCACACCACTCCTATAAAAGGGGAAGAGCGGGGAGATTGAGAAGGACCTAGCCATTAATTGAATTGCTCACTCTTGTCTCTAATTTATCCCGTCTAAGACCAAAATTCTAACTGCTTAAGAGCTTAGCAACGCTTAGCGCTTATCACTTTTTGTAAACTCTTTTTTTTCATTCTTTGATAGTTAAAAAAAGAAAAAAAAATAATATAAGTTATAGTATATGTAATAAATATATATGCTCAGAAAATATCAGTACTGCTCGCCGGAGGGCACCTAGGGCGGCTGCCCAAGGTCGCCCTATAGATAGGTCTGCCTCTGTTCCCAGCGTTGAGTTTGAAAGGAATCTATCAAGTCCTGGTAGATATCTGCTCCACCCCAGCCTAAACAGACATAGGTGGACAACGGGGGCAGAATAGAACTATTAATCAATTAGTGCACGAATTTTCAGCATACACTATATAGCTAGCACATCATTTAAGATCACAGAATTGAGCAATTGGAGCACGCGCGAATCAACTAGCGATAAAGGATGACTGGATGAGGCAGAAATCGAGCAATACGTCACGCTGATCGAGCTGACCTGGGCACGAAAAACAAAAACCGAGAACCGAACCGAAAAACCGAGAACCGAACCCAAAAAACCGAACCGATCGGTTTCGGTTCCTAATTCGGTTCCAGAAATCCAGGAACCGAAATAACCTAGGTCAATTCAGTTCTAGTCTTCGGTTAACCGAAATAACCCGCTGGGACCGAATTAGAGAATTCGTTGTTTGAGTTTTTGAGAATTGTTGTTTATTTGCTTTAGCATTTGAGAGAACAATCATATTGTGTGGTACTATTTATTGTGATGCATTGCTCTTAAAATTGTCCCTGTTGAGTGCATGAAAATAAGGCAAAATGCTGCTGAATTTTTTAATTGAATGAGCTATTTTTTGAGTTCCTGAAAATTTCGGTAGAACCGAAACCGAATTACCTCGGTTCCAAGATTTCTCAGGAACCGAACGGTTCCTTTTTCTGCTGGAACCGAATTAGCGGGGAAACCGAAGCACCAAACCGAACCGAACCGAAGAACCGAACGCCAAGGCCTAGATCGAGCGGGTTTGCGGGCGAGGCACGTCATGGGACGGACCAGCGGGTGTCTAAGGAGCAGTGACGCAGTCCACCGGCCGAGGGAGGCAGCTCGGGCGGCGGCGGCGCTCCGCGGCACTCGTCGTCTCTCCTGCCGCCCAGTGGGATCACCGGCGTGGCTGCGTGGGGTGCTGCGAGTTCGATACACGACGGAAGGTCGCTGGCGGGAGCCGGTATCGCTGAGACGAGCTGGGCTGGGCTGGGCTGGGCAGCACACATGTTTTTATGTTTTTTAATTCGTTTTTCTAAAACAAAATACCCAAAGATTACAGAAAAATATACTCCCTCCATCCCCTAGAATAAATGTCACTTTTAAATTTTGTGCTTGACAAACTAGAATTATAAAAAATTATTAACATTTACTAAACTTTTTGTGAAATATATTTAGAAATTAATCTAGGATACTTACCGTGCAGTATAAATATTAATGATTTCTTGTATATATTTTATGAAAGAAGTTGGACTTTTTAGGGAGTGACGATGGCAATTATTTTGAGATGGAGTACTTCTTTCACCATTTTTCCTTTTACGACTGTGAGTTGTATTGCTGATAGACTCTCAGATACATGCACCAATGTATTATTTTGAAATTGATGAAGTCGCCGAGGATATCTCGTATGGACGGACACGTCACATAACATTAAAAAAAGTGGTATCCTTAAATCCTAAAATAAATTCAAAAAATTTGGATGGACATGTTTGCATAGGAAAAGCTCTATCAATTGAGGGACATTTACATATTTGCCATCCTCTCAAGCGTGTGGAATTATCTTTTCTGCATTATGCATCTTAGTGGAATCAGAGCATTCTTATATGACCTTAGATGACGATGAGATCTACTGACTTTCAAACACATATTTTTTTGTTCAAAATTATGTTGTGTCAAATAATTGGCACAACAAATCAGGACGTGATGGTGAACTAGAAAGTTTATTATGCCTATAATTTTAATAAATTTTTCACGCCACTAAATAACATATCTCAAACAATTATAATTTTTAAATAATTTATGGAGATAGTTTTTATAAGAGAAGGGAAATAGAGAAATTTGATCATGATCTCCTTAAATAATTTCAGAAAACACGTTGTCATGGTTTATGCAGATAGGAACAGTAGACATTAAGTGTTTTCACCTGAAGGTGGTATGCAAATGCTGAATCATTCGACGTCTTTCAGAAATACAACCTCACCTAACCTTGCTCCCATCAGTTCAATGACTTTCAGAAAATAAAATACTTGAGTTTGTTTACCAAAACATATATAAAACTTCAATAAGGTTCCCATCAAAGGAATAACAGGGTCTGAATTCTGAAATTTCTTTCAATTAAATACGCTATCAACCTATTTGCTTGAGCTTATCAGCCAAAATCATCACTATTTTTTTTTTGTCATGGAACAATATTTTCTTCTCACAACAAATTAATATCAGTCAAAATCAGCACTCAGTTTTCGGCCAATCACTGTACTATATACCCGTCGATCCTGATTCAGAGAAAGTGGGTGTGATGGTCCGGCGGTCTGCTGACCTTGATGGCTGGATCATCGGTAAGCAAGTAGTATGGCTCTCCTGATGACACCCGTAGTTGTGGATAAAACAATCACCGGCCCAGAGAATGTTGGGATAATAATATTTAGTTTCACATTATATATATATATATATATATATATATATATATATATGTCATAAATATCGATATTTTTCTTTTTAAACTTAATCAAATTCATGATAGTTTGATCTTGATTTCACTAGCCTTACACTGGTTTCTTTTTTGAGACAGATGAAGTGCGTATTATAGAAAACGGTCATATAATCGGTAATTGATTGATACTGACACTTTATGGCACATCATTATGACGATGACAAATAAAAGATATTTAATCATTGAAAACATAATAACAAATATATCCATAAAAATATGGAACATAAGAACAATAAACATGTAAAACATATGCATATTGAAAACATAAAAGCATGATATATAATTCATAACAGCAACATACTCAGGAAAGCATGTGAAAGAACATAACAGAACAGGTGAAACATAGGAGGAGCAGCATATGAAACAACAGAATTGAAACACTGAAACATGCAGACATGGCATATAACTTACAGCAGAGACAGATAGGCATAACATGAATTTAGCAGGGACAGACAACAGGCCGGTTATGAAACGATATAACAGAACTGATGAAACAGACTCAGGACAGCATATGAAACGACATGAAAGAACTAACGAAACATGAATCAACTGCAGAACGAAAAATAGAAAGAAGATGAAAAGATCATACCCTCCCATGCGCTCCGATGATCCGGATCCTTGTTCAACTTCCAGCGTCATACCTCCAGGAAGATGATGAAGTCCACCCGTGAGGAAGATGAAGACGATGTCGCCGGCAACTCGAGGAAGACGACGACGAAAGACGGCGGCGGCGATTTGGGCAGTCGTGTGACGCTCCCCAAAAACCTAATAGCCGATCCTCCGTGCAAGGTCTCAAACGGCAAGGGCTTCGGAGGCACCTGCCCTCTCGCTCCCCCGTGCGCGCGGAGTTACGAGATGGTGATCACTTTATTTGCTGCGGAATTATACGTCTGGTGTTTTTCTCTCTCGTACCGAAAAGACAGAGGTCTCCCCTTTATCTCCTCCCATACGCAAGAAGGGGAAAGAGTGAGAAAGTAAAGAGTCACGCATGACCTTTGAGATTCCACTCCGTTACAATTAATATTGTCCACAATTACAAATCATAGAGTTTATTAATTTATTGAATATATAAATGAGCAGCAGCCCATAATAAATCCAACAGCATCTGTGGCCTAGCCCTATCCTCTAGTCGCTACCACGCCTCCTCCACCTTGCCATATATCGTGGCTGGTGGCATCACCATCGGCAAGAGAAATAATGTATTTCTCTTTCTCTCTCATCAAAATTATAGTTATGCCCCACATGTCTAAAATAAATGTATTTATAGGTATGCATCTCAATCTCGAATTTCACTCGTTTTGAGAAAAGGGAATAGTTTGTTAGGTCCTACTTCCTCCATCCCAAATTGTAAGTCACTCTAAAAATCATCAAAGTATTTCAACTTTAACTAGAATTATAGAGAAAAGTATGAACATTTATGATACCAAATAAATATATTATAAAAATATATTTGAGGAAGAATCTAATACTTAGTTGATGTTATAAATATTATTACTTTATTATATAAACTTGGGCAAAGTTGAGATGCTTAAACTCTTTAAAATTTCTAAAATGATTTACAATTTAGGATGGAGTATAATCTAATAGGGTCTCATATCCGGCTCTAACTCCAACTTCTTTGAAAGAGCCACAATAAACGTTTTAGTAAAAGCTTTTTAGAGCCATTTTCCGGTAAATAAAAAGATGACGAGGTCATTTTGGCACCATTGGCTCCTTTGAAGGAAGCCTCGAGGAGGAGCCCCGCCGGATGCCTAGAACATGCATTGTGTTCGTTAAATCCGCACCTTGTTTTGTTTTCTAATGGAGGCCTATGATGCGCATATCTATGCAATTCGATACTCTTCATGCTATTACTGTTTTCCTTAGATTGATACGATGAAGAGGACAGTTAAGTTTTCTTTTTTTTATTTGTATTGTATTTACCGTGTTCAATTTGACCTACTTTTAATGGAACAATATGGTTTTAAAACAGAGGTACAAATATATGATAGTGTAACAGAACCGTCTAAATCACGTGGCCCACAGGCACCTGTCAACGTCACTAATGACAGCTGATAGCCGGGCCCGTGTTCCAGATGACCTAGGCGGGCTTCGCCGGGCTACATAAGCACCTGTTATCTCCGACAGGATCCCATTACGAAGACATTACAGAGTTACAACATTTCATGACAAAATACATCAGAGTAAAATTTGCGGAACTTAATATTACAGACCAGTGTTCGAATAGAATTAGGTGCAGTTATTACAGACCATAAATTAAAAGTGTAGCAGTAGCGGTAGGAGCAACAGTACGACAGATAGATATTACACGAACCCTGCCTAAGGGTTTAACCTTAATCTTCTTCACTCTCCTGGACGATGGTGACGCAGCACGGAGCGAGACAACTTCGGTCTCCTGCTGCCCTCCTGCAACGGGGTTAACAAACCCTTAGTACAAGGGGTACTCCGCAAGACTTACCCGACTAAAAGTGTAAAATTAGACTCAGAAATGCAGGCTGAGGGGAGTTAAGGTAAGGCTTTAGCAAGAGTTCAAGAGTTTTGCGGAAAAGCATTACTAGTCCTATCTCAATATTTTATTTCAATAATGCAATTCATCATTAAACATATCTCCAAGTTCTTTCTCATATATCATCATTCTTTCATTTGCTTTATCCATTTAAAAACAATCCTAGTTCCGAACCACTATCCGATGTAGGGGTGAGGATCAAGTCTTCATAACCGAGGAGCAACGACGATTCGAATCGATTAATACCCAGCTGGGGATCCCTATCCACACTGCGTATGTAGCACTTAAGCTTGCATACGCCAACCCCGCCTACCACGGCTTTTCATACCCCGGAACCGGTCCTGCGCCACCCGAGTGCACAGTACTCCTCTCGTCTCCAGGCACGACGGCCACGAGGGTACACGCTACTCTCGCCATCTCTCCACTCCCAGTGCATGGTTGTCGGTTCCAGCAGTAGAGCCACCGGAGTCAGAGACTTTCCGTAGTATGTGGCTAGTTGCAAAGTCTTGATCACAGCAGGCCTGACAACGAACGGTCCCTAATATTTTTCTGTTAGAAACCATGCATTGGGAATCTAACCCAAGTACACTGGTAACTACCCCGTTTTCACATCCCTTTCCGATGGTGAGGATCGTTGGGACTTTAACCCAACAGATGGTCGACCAAACGGAACAACCCATCCCTGTGATTGACAATGAACTAGCTAGAAACACTGCCAACCAACAAGGACATACCATTCCCATAAAGTGATTCATTCGATTAATCTCATCACAGTTCAAAATAGCATTTTCGCAAAACTAATCATTGAGCATGACTAAGCATTTTTGCAATACTTTTTAATAAATCAGGTTCTCAAGTATTGTCAGGTATTCAAGGATGGAAATGCATCAATTGATTATCACTCAACTCCTATTGACCTAATGCACTTAATTAACTCAGGCAATAAATAATTTTTTTTAAATAACAAGGAAAGGGCAAATGCACCGGGGCTTGCCTTGCATTGTGTAGAGTGTCGGGTCCGGGTCAGTACCACAAATATCAAATCCTTGCACAACTTACTGAGCAGTCTCCTTAGATGGACCCTCAGATTTTATCTTCGGATTCTCGGTCACTACAGTTTGCAATGAATGAATGTATGAATGCGATGTGCATGAAATGACAGATAAATTTAAAAATAATAAGGTACACACATGATCGAAACCCTACCATAGGCTAACCATGATTGCTCTAACCCACAATGCCCTAGGTCATAAAGGTGATTGACCTAGAATCTCAATCAATCCAAAATCACACCATTCAATAATTATTCCATTTACTATTCCTATTATTAATCATTTAAACCAACATATAATTTAATAAATATTTAACTATTTTCATTTGATGCCAAATTCCACCAACAGATAGATTTCAGTACCAAACAGTGGCACAATAAATTTCATGATTTTTGGAACAACACAGAAATTATTAAAAATCATCAAAGTTCCTTTTATCATTTAATGTGCTGATTTTTAATTAATACAGAAAACACTCAAATCCTACATTTAATATTTTTATTAAATTCTACATATCACAGAGAGTATCTACAAATATTTTCATAAATTTTAGTGCAGTAAATTAATCCACACAAAAAGATTAAAAGCTAATACTATTCATTTTAATTAAAATGAAAAAGTACTAGAAAATCACTTGGGAAAATGAAACGGCCATTCGGCCCACCACGGCCCAGCAGCGGCAATCACAGCCCAGCCGGCCTGCCCGCGCTGCTGGCACCACCGGAGGACACTGACAGGCGGCCCCAACTTGTCAGGTCCTTCTCCCACCTCCCGCTGAGTGTTTGCTCATGCACGCGCACGGCGGCCCGACGCGCCCCTCGCCGCCGGCGACCCCAGCGGCGCAACCGAGGACACCCACACGTGCCCTTAGACCTAGTGGACCCCCGGACCTAACTAAACCGATGAGGCGTCGACGGTATCGCGCCCAGCCGCGACCGCGGCGGAGAAGACACGGCGGCGCGGCCGCGCTCTGGCCTACCGAGGACCAAAATGCTATACCGACGAGACGATGGTTACCGAGAAGCTCACCAAAGGCTAGTGTACTAGCTGGAAGGGGCGGAGAGCGACCGGAGAGGCACGGTGGACGAAGGCAGTGTGCTTGGCGGCGAGCTCCAACGGCGAGGTCATCGTTCCGGCGGTCACTGTAAACCAAAAGCAAAACCGCCTAACTCATAAGACTCAAGAAGGGACAGGGGCTCCGGAACGCTCCGCAATAAGAGAATAAGCTCACTGAGGCGAGCTGTTCTCGGAGAGACGGACCACGGCGGCGCTCCGCCGGCCGTGAGGGAGAAAATCATGCCGTGCGCTGATCTCCGATGACGAACAGTGGCCGGGCCGGGTCCAAAAGCTGCGCCAGGAGATGTCTAGCTTGTGGGTATGACGAATTTGGGCAGGAGTGGATCGACGGTGGGCAATTTGGCCGAGAGCCGAGAGCTCACCGGAGCGGGAGAATGGAGGAGGAAGGAGAAGAAGTGGTGCTCCTCGCCTTTAAGGACACCCGGAAAGGAGAAGGTAAGGTCTCGACGCGTCCGGGTCCCCCCCCCCGAGCTCGACACGGCGACGGCCGGGCCCCGGGACAGCCGGACGACGACCGGCGCGCGCCGCGCGCACGCCCGCGTACGGGCGGAAGAAGAACAGGGGACCCCCCCGTGTAGCTACAGTAGTAGCCCCCTAGGTCAAAAGCTATGTGGTTTCAATTAGATGTCCAATCTGGCCGAATCAAAGGAAGTGTTGAATATCAAAGTTGCAGAGAATTTTATGTAGATCATTTTTTCTTTTGACAAGAATTTCAAATTCGGCTGAATTTTCAAACTACAGCAAAGGGGGTAAAAGTAAGGTTTGAATTTCAAACTGAAATTTTAAAATTACTTTTGATTTTTCTCAACAACTTGAAAATTGGTAAAAATGAAAGTTGTTCTACTCAGTGAGCTTGACAACTTCTATTAAGGAAATTTTTGAAGATTCTTAATTTTTTGAAATTGAAGTTTCAAATGTCAATTTCAATATAGTAATTTGAGTCTAATTTGAATTTTTATAATATGACTTCAAAATCTCCAAAAATAAAAGTTGTTTCATTTTAAAAGATCTACAACTTTTATTAAGACACTTTTATTAGATTCATTATAGATTTTGAATTAGGGTTTTAGGCCAACTCTAGGGCTTAATTTGATTTCTATTTAATTTTTTTATTCTGAATTTGATTAAGGACTTAATTACACAATCAATCACTATCTGAAAATAAATCACTCTAGGCCCTAAGCACAATCATATGCAGATGCTTAACTTAAATATGATGACATGGCAGATTAATTAAGTTGCAATACCAGAGGTATTACAGCCTTCCCCCCTAAAAGAAATCTCGTCCCGAGATTTAATAGAAATATTAACCGAAAAAAAGTAATGGAAAAGAACAGGTCTCAACTAACTAGTTCTAAACTATCTGCTAAAAACAGAGGAACGTTTACATATGTTGAGACTAGGAAGTTTACATTCTACAAGGTAGCAAAGAACTCGGGGAAATTTTCTGCGAGGTAGTCTTCCGATTCCCATGTGGCTTCTTCCTCGGAATGTGCACTTCACTGGATCTTGTATCATCTGGTTGTATTCCTTTGCGTGACACGATCTTTTATGTCCAAGACTCGAATAGGATACTCCGAGTATGTCAGCTCAGGTTCAAGTTCCACTCCTTCCACTTCGATGACTTGATCAGGTACTCGAAGACATTTCTTGAGTTGTGACACATGGAATACATTGTGTACCTCCGAAAGATGCTCTGGCAACTGCAGCTTATAAGCTACTTTTCCCACGCGTTCTATGATTAAGAAGGGTCCAACATAACGCGGGGCCAACTTGCCCTTGACGCCAAATCGACTGACTCCTTTCATTGGCGATACCTTCAAATACACATAGTCTCCTATCTTGAATGCCAAAGGTCGACGCCTTTTATCGGCATAACTTTTCTGTCGAGACTGTGCTACTTTCAAATTTTCTTGGATCTGCCTAACCTTTTCTTCAGCTTCGTTGACCAAATCCACGCCATAAAACCATCTTTCTCTAGGTTCAGACCAATTCAATGAGGTTTGGCACCTTCGGCCGTAGACTGCCTCAAATGGAGCCATCTTGATGCTTTCTTGATAACTGTTGTTGTACGAGAATTCTGCCAATGCCAGACAGTCATCCCACTTGTCAGGGTAATTGAGCGCACAAGCCCTCAACATATCCTCCAGTACTTGATTGACTCTTTCCGTCTGCCCATCCGTCTGCGGATGGTAGGCAGTGCTATGCAGAAGCTTTGTACCTAAGGACTTGTGGAAAGCTCGCCAAAACTTGGAGACGAACTGGGTACCTCGATCAGAAACGATGGTCCTCGGTACACCATGTAACTTCACCAAGTTCTCAATATAAAGCTTTGCATATGCCAGTGCCCTGTACTTCTTCTTGACAGGTAGAAAATGAGCTTGTTTGGTGAGGCGATCCACAATAACCCAGATGGAATCAAAACCTCTTGAAGTCTTGGGTAATCCCATGATGAAATCCAAGCTGATGTCTTCCCACTTCCATGCAGGGACAGGCAATGGTTGCAATTCTCCTCCAGGTTTCATATGGATAGCTTTCACCTTCTGGCAAGTGCCACATCTCGCGACATACCGAGCAATCTCTATCTTCATCTTTGTCCACCAGAATTTTTGCCTCAAATCCTGATACATCTTGTTGCTGCCAGGATGGATGGAAAACTTTGTCAAATGTGCTTCGTCAAGAATCTTTTGTCGCAACTCCGGCACCTTTGGAACTACCAGACGATTCTTGAACCACACAACACCATCATCATCAATCTGGAAGCAATCTGCCTTGCCAGCTTGAACCTTTTCCTTGATGTGCTTGATTCCATTACTTTCCCGCTGAGCGGCAATAACCTCATCTCGGATGGGTGTTTCAATACTAATATTTGTCAGACTGCCTTGTGGAATTATTTCTATCCCCAATTTTTCTAACTCATAGCACAAGGATAGATCATACGGCTTGACTGTCAAACAATTGCAGTGCACCTTACGACTGAGTGCATCGGCGACTACATTCGCCTTGCCAGGGTGATAATGCACTTCAATATCATAATCCTTGATTAGCTCGAGCCATCTTCGCTGTCTCATGTTCAACTCTTCTTGAGTGAAAATGTATTTCAGACTCTTGTGATCTGTATATACATTGCAGGTACTGCTCAGCAAATAGTGATGCCATATCTTCAAGGCATGTACCACAACTGCTAACTCCAAATCATAAGTGGGATAATTCTCCTCATGACGCTTGAGTTGCCGTGAGGCATAAGCAATGACTCTTCCTTCTTGCATCAAGACACAACCAAGTCCGGTACCAGAAGCATCACAGTACACATCAAAGGGCTTTTCAATGTCTGGTTGAGCTAGTACTGGTGCAGTGGTCAACAACTTTTTCAAGGTTTGAAATGCCTTCTGACATTCTGGCGACCAGATGAATTTGACTTGATTCTTCAGCAGGTTGGTAATGGGCTTGGCTATTCTTGAGAAGCCTGGAATGAACCGACGGTAATACCCCGCCATTCCCATAAAACTACAGACTTGATGAACGGTGGTTGGTGGCTTCCAATTCAAGATTTCTTCCACCTTGCTCGGATCCACGGATACACCTTCAGCTGATAAAATGTGGCCGAGAAAAGGAACTCGATCTAGCCAAAACTCACATTTGCTAAACTTGGCATATAGTTGGTGTTCTCTCAAACGGGTCAGGACAATACGAAGGTGGTTGGCATGTTCATCAGGGGTTTTGGAATAAATAAGGATGTCATCGATGAATACTACTACAAACTTGTCAAGCTCGGGCATGAAAACAGAGTTCATGAGATACATGAAGTAGGCAGGTGCGTTGGTTAGGCCAAAAGACATGACCAGATACTCATAAAGGCCGTATCTGGTGGTGAAAGCTGTTTTAGGAATATCCTCGGGACGGATCTTTATTTGGTGGTAACCAGGCCTAAGGTCAATTTTGGAAAAGACCTTGGCTCCAGCTAACTGGTCAAAGAGTAGGTTAATACGAGGTAAAGGATACTTATTTTTAATGGTGACCTCGTTGAGTGGGCGATAATCGACGCAGAGTCTGAGTGACTTGTCCTTCTTTTTCACGAATATAGCAGGACAACCCCAAGGAGATGAACTAGGTCTGATGAAACCCTTATCCAGCAGATCTTGCAGTTGAATTTTAAGCTCAGCCAATTCCTTGGGAGGCATCCTATAGGCTCTGCGGGATATAGGTGCAGTTCCTGGCTTCAACTCAATAGCGAACTCCACGTCACGGTCAGGTGGCAGACCGGGTAGATCGTGAGGAAATACATCCGGAAATTCACAGACTACCGGAATATTTTGGATTTCTTGGACTGAGGTGGCACACAATCTCTGCACTGTCTTCTCAATCATTCTCACGGGTAGTGGCAGTTGGATAAGAAGTTGAGATTGACTAACAGGTATGCTGACCTTTATGGTCCTATTTAGCACATCTATCAGTGCCTTGTGCTGATACATCCAATTCATACCTAATATGGCATCTATGTCCTGATCCTTGAGTACTATCATGGTGGTTTTGAATATATGCCCGCCCAACTCGATAGGTACTCGATGCACTACCTCCTTAGTATTTATACGCCCTCCAAGTGAATGTATAAGGAAGTTTTCCTTTATTTCTCCAATTGGAATCTCATGTTTTACCACAAATGTACGATTGATGAATGAATGTGATGCACTAGAATCAAAAAGTGTAATAGCAGGGTGGCTGGCGACAGGAAACCTACCCATCATGATGGGTTCTCCTGCAGGGATGTCATCCACATGAGTATAATAGACATGTCCTGCCTTCTTGACAAGTTTGACCTTTTGAGCCTGGTGCTGCTGGCCACGGTGCTGATTCTGATGCTGCTGCTGCTGCTGTCCAGGGCCTTTCTGGGCATTTTGATTGTACTTCTTGGGATATGGACAGTCACGAGCCCAATGTCCCATTTTACCGCAGTTGTAGCAAGGATGATTGTAGATGGTCTGAGGTGTATTGATGCGAACGCCTGGGGCATTTGGCTGAGTGGTGTTCTGTTGGTTTGAGGTATGAGAGATAGCCGCGGTGCATACCACGACTTGCTGCTGTGGGTAAGCTGGACGATTGTGGTGTGTAGGATGATAGATGATCTTCTAACGTTTTTGACCGCCAGAAAAGCCTGGTTTCTTTTTCTTCTCATCCTGATGCTTACGATCACTTTCTTCGTAAGCAATGGCGCTGTTTACAGCTTCGTGATAAGAGCAGTTGAGGTTGTTAGATAAGCTACGCTGGATCTTGAAGTTTAGACCCCTGACAAAGCAATCTTTCTTCTTTTGGTCAGTATGGGCGTGTTCAGGAGCATACTGGGCAAGATGGTTGAATTGGTTCACATATTGCATCATAGAAGAATCTTTTTATTGCAGAGCTAAGAACTGGTCCAGTTTCATTTTCATTACACCCGCTGGGATGTAATGTGCTCGAAAGGCTTCGCGGAACTCTGCCCAAGTAAGCTAATGCCCCTCGGGCTGTGCAGACAACAGGTTGGCGTACCAAGCACTGGCCGCACCACGCAGCTGCTGAGCCGCGAATAGTGGCTTTTGGATTTCCGTGCAGCGGATCAAGCTGAATTTCTGCTCCATAGTACGGAGCCAGTCATCGGCCTCCAAGGGTTCTTCGGCTTTTGTGAATATTGGTGGACGGGTTTTAGTGAAGTCCACATAGGTGGTTTCCTCATCTTCGCGGCGGCCTCGACGCCCGCCACGATTTTCTCGGTTTTGGGCCATAGCGTTGGCTGCATTAGCCAGGGCCGCAATGGCATCTGCTAAGGTTGGTGGATGGGTGGTGGATAGGGAGCAGCTCCTTCGTCAGAAGTACCAGCACCAGTTGAGCGAGTGTTGACCATCTGTTTTAAGACAACCACTGAGGACTCACATTGCATAATTAAACATATAGTAGCATTATAACTTAAAACACCAAATATAACAAGGTTCAACACACACAAATCACAACAAGTTCCACCCAGACTACGGTTCTTGGCACTACGATTACGACATTCGGATACAGAAGACTGAACCTCACTAGTCCTAAGACTAGCTTAGTCGATAACGACAACCTCCTCCTCGTCGTCCTCCTCGACGACTACATCCTCCATTGGGTCGACTGCCTCAAGGTAACCGTCCTCTGAAGCCTCACTACCATAATACTCCTCATCGGGTCCTATGACCACACCCTCCTCAGGCTCCTCCTCTCGTGGAATCAGAATCGGGTTAAGCTGATCGTTCAGCCTATGCACCTCCTCGTGCAGCATGCCGTTGTTCCACTCAAGGTTCTCAACGTACCCCTCCAGCTCCTCAACTCTATCACGTGCCAAACCCTCCTGCTCCAAGGCCTGATCCCTCTCTTGAGTCAGGCGGTCGATCTCCCGCCGTAGGTCTCTGTTGGTCCTCACATCCCGGTAATGATCAGCCCGGGCCACTTGGAAGTCCTCCCTCATGAGGCTTATCTCTCGGTACAGCTCCTTGATTTCTTTCTTTAATTCCTTGCGGCTGCGGCGGGGTGGACGGCTGCCGGACGCCTCTTCACTGCCGTGGGGTGCCAACTGGTGGCGCGGGACTCCACGAGGGCCAGTCATCTTGCGCGCCGTCAACTTAGATCGTGTCAGCTGGAAAGGTAAGTTTGAATTAGTGAGGATATAATAGGCTAACAAGAATAGGTGTGATAATTCCTAACCCATATACCCACTTTTAAGGAGGAAGTTATTAACATGGGTGATTATCATGATGCATGCACGTACTTACGAATTTTAAATCATGCAATACGAATCAAAGCATAATTAGTTTGAACATAGGGCTAGTGTTAATAATGTTGTTCCACCTGCTACCATAACCATAATAAGATAAATTACAGAACAAGGTAAGAACTACTGAGTAAGGTAAGATTGTAAGCAGTTTGGACTCAAAATAACAGTTTAAGTTTTTATGATCCAAAACATTTTGAAGTTTTCGAAAGGTAACCTGCAATGATTTAGCAATGGAACGCTCTGATACCAACTGTAACAGAACCGCATAAATCACGTGGCCCACAGGCACCTGTCAACGTCACTAATGACAACTGACAGCCGGGCCCGTGTTTCAGATGACCTAGGTGGGCTCTGCCGGGCTACATAAGCACCCGTTATCTCCGACAGTATCCCTTTGCGAAGCCATTACAAAGTTACAACATTTCATAACAAAATACATCAGAGTAAAATTTGCGTAAGAGTAAATAGTACTTAATATTACAGACCAGTGTTCGAATAGAATTAGGTGCAATTATTACAGACCATAAATTAAAAATGTAGCAGTAGCGGTAGGAGCAACAGTACGACAGATAGATATTACACGAACCCTGCCCAAGGGTTTAACCTTAATCTTCTTCACTCTCCTGGACGATGGTGACGCAGCACAGAGCGAGACAACTTCGGTCTCCTGCTGCCCTCCTGCAACGGGGTTAACAAACCCTGAGTACAAGGGGTACTCCACAAGACTTACCCGACTAAAAGTGTAAAATTAGACTCAGGAATGCAGGCTGAGGGGAGTCAAGGTAAGGCTTTAGCAAGAGTTCAAGAGTTTTGCGGAAAAGCATTACTAGTCCTATCTCAATATTTTATTTCAATAATGCAATTCATCATTAAACATATCTCCAAGTTCTTTCTCATATATCATCATTCTTTCATTTGTTTTATCCATTTAAAAACAATCCTAGTTCCGAACCACTATCCGATGTAGGGGTGAGGATCAAGTCTCCATAACCGAGGAACAACGACGATTCGAATCGATTAATACCCAGCTGGGGATCCCTATCCACACTGCGTATGTAGCACTTAAGCTTGCATACGCCAACCCCGCCTACCACGGCTTTTCATACCCCGGAACCGGTCCTGCGCCACCCGAGTGCACAGTACTCCTCTCGTCTCCAGGCACGACGGCCACGAGGGTACACGCTACTCTCGCCATCTCTCCACTCCCAGTGCATGGTTGTCGGTTCCAGCAGTAGAGCCACCGGAGTCAGAGGCTTTCCGTAGTATGTGGCTAGTTGCAAAGTCTTGATCACAGCAGGCCTGACAACGAACGGTCCCTAATATTTTTCCGTTAGAAACCATGCATTGGGACTCTAACCCAAGTACACTGGTAACTACCCCGTTTTCACATCCCTTTCCGATGGTGAGGATCGTTGGGACTTTAACCCAACAGATGGTCGACCAAACGGAACAACCCATCCCTGTGATTGACAATGAACTAGCTAGGAACACTACCAACCAACAAGGACATACCATTCCCATAAAGTGATTCATTCGATTAATCTCATCACAGTTCAAAATAGCATTTTCGCAAAACTACTCATTGAGCATGACTAAGCATTTTTGCAATACTTTTTAATAAATCAGGTTTTCAAGTATTGTCAGGTATTCAAGGATGGAAATGCATCAATTGGTTATCACTCAACTCCTATTGACCTAATGCACTTAATTAACTCAGGCAATAAATATTTTTTTAAATAACAAGGAGAGGGCAAATGCGCCGGGGCTTGCCTTGGATTGTGTAGAGTGTCAGGTCCGGGTCAGTACCACAAATATCAAATCCTTGCACAACTTCCTGAGCAGTCTACTCAGATGGACCCTCAGATTTTATCTCCGGATTCTCGGTCACTACACGTTTGCAATGAATGAATGTATGAATGCGATGTGCATGAAATGACAGATAAATTTAAAAATAATAAGGTACACACATGATCGAGACCCTACCATAGGCTAACCATGATTGCTCTAACCCACAATGCCCTTGGTCATAAAGATGATTGACCTAGAATCTCAATCAATCCAAAATCACACCATTCAATAATTATTCCATTTACTATTCCTATTATTAATCATTTAAACCAACATATAATTTAATAAATATTTAACTATTTTCATTTGATGCCAAATTCCACCAACAGATAGATTTCAGTACCAAACAGTGGCACAATAAATTTCATGATTTTTGGAACAACACAGAAATTATTAAAAATCATCAAAGTTCCTTTTAGATAGAGGGGGCTCTTTGTCCTTGTTCTTTAGATTTAGCTTCCACTTGTAAATTTCAATCAGTAAGGGCCAGTTTGGATGCACCCCAACTAAAATTTAGCTAGCTAATTGATAGAGGTAAAGTTTAGCTAGCTAAAGACTATGAAACCACTCATTAATATTATTGTTGAGATAACTAAACTTTTAGCTGGTTGTATTTGGATGCTCTACTTTTAGTTAGGGATAGTTTGGTCATTTAAACATTTTAGCTGGTTTTAGCTGAGTTGGAACAACTAATTGGATTGTGTACATTTTGCCCTCTAGCAAAACTTTAGCTAGGTTTAGCTATAGAGTGTTTGGATACATCATAGCTAAAATTAGCCAATTAAAGTTTAGTTGGTGTATCCAAACACGGTAAAAAAGAGAGAGTAGCAATTCATCTTATTGCGGTCGCCGTCCATCCTTTAGACTGTCCCCAACGGAGGAGACCCAAACGCGATATGCTTCGGATAGTATGGGTGACACACAGTAAAGATTAGCGTGACGCAAAATTAGCCATCTCCCAAAACAGTAGAGACGTATCATAGACCCAAAAGGCCAAAAGCCGGCCCCGAGGTCGAGGACGAAGCAACCAAGGAGATCGATCGTGGTGGTGGCAGGTCCCGATCCTGGCGATGCTGGCCGCAGCGCTCTTCGTCCGCGCCATCGCGAGACCTGATCAGCGCTCCTTCCGTCGGCGAAGGGCACGGAGAACGACGAGGCCGACGCGGAGGCGGGCGAGGGAGGCGGCGGTGCCGGTGGCGTGCCGTCCGTGACCATCTGGTGGGCTCGCCGGCGAAGAACAAGCGCGGGGAGGTGGTGAGTCTGTAACACCCCTGGTGTTACGATAACAAAAACCTGCCATGTCATCATGATTGCATGTAAATCACCTCGTATAAACTCATTATTACTGTGCATCACTGAAATAATCTTTATTTCCACATGTGGTTGTGCATAGACTATTTAGAGTGTTTATTATATACATGTTGGTATTGGTGTATAATTACCTAAATCCAAATGAAAAATAAAAAGAAAATTATTTATAAACTCTACATCGGAACCGAAACCCTAATTTAAAAACTAAAAGGAATTAGGTGTTGGGCCTTAAACAAAAGTTGTAAATCTTTAAATGTTGGGCAAATTCTATTTTGGGCAATTTTGAATTTATTAAAAATAATTTTAAATGAAGCCTTAATCTGTGCTTTAAAGATTAAAGTTGGAACCCAATTTCAAAAACTAAAGGGAATCTGATGAAAGGGATTTAATAAAAGTTATAGATCTTTTAAAATGGAGCAAATTTTATTTTTGGAGATTTTAAAGTTTACGAGTGAAAATTTAAATTAAACCTCAGGTAGTGTTTGCCAATTCAAAATTAAAATGCCATTTTAAAAACTATCAAGAATTTGGACAAACTCCTTTAATTTGGACAAGAATTTTTGGGAATTTTGAAGTTATGCAGGGAGATTTCAAAATAAGCCCTAATTAGTGTTTCAAAATTTAAATTTGAAATGCTATTTCAAAAATTATCAAGAATCGGAACAAACTCTATTAATGGAAGTTGTAGAGCTTGACAAATAGAACAACTTTTATATTTGCAGATTTCCAACTTAACGAGAAAAATTTGAAGAATTTAATTGGATTTGAATTAAGATTCAAAATGAAGTTTTACCCCCTTTTTCATAATTTCAAAAATATTCAAAATTTGAAGTTGGTTCAAGAAAACAAAGTTGTTCAGAATGAAATGTACTACAATTCCTATTAAGGACATTTTTTAAGTTTCTATATGAAATAAAAAATAATTTCACAGACAGGGTCGAAAGGGTTAGGTCTGCTACAGTGTTTGCCAGGGGGTCCGGTACTGGGCTCTGCCCGCGCGCAGGGCGCGTGCGCGCGCCGGCCGCCGGCAATGCCCAGGGCCGGCCGGCCACGTGTCGTCGTCGGGCCGGGCCCGTGGGGGTCTTCCCCACGCCGCACTACCTCCATTGCCCTTTAAAAGGCGAAGCTGTCGGCGATCTTCTCGTTCTCCTCTCTCTGTTCGTCACCAGCATGCGCTCGGCTCACCGGAGAAAAACGCCGCTGCTGCTCCATCATCACCAAATTGCTCACACAGTCATCTCCGAAATCACGTTGCGCATCCATCGGACCCATTTTTGTCGCGGGTTGTTGCCGGGGCTACCCGCACAGGCATTTTCCTCCCTACGGCTGGCAGCGGCGCCGCCGCGATCTGCTCGGCACGGACAGCCGTCTCGGGTCACTTCTTTTTCCCTTTTTCCACATGTTCCATACTTATCTTGGTCACGTGAGGCTGATGCTCGAGTTTTTGTTTCGCTTCATGCTCGGGTACCACCGGAACACAGTCCTCGCCGCCGGAACACGCCGCCGAGCCGCCCTCACCATCAAAACCCCTGCCCCGATCTGTCTCCCCCTCGACCAAGGTGAGCACCAGCGTCACCATCAGATCCTAGTACTGTAATTGCTTTCCATTTAAACCCTACCGCCACCCCCTTGCCGGAACTATGCTGCGCCGCCGTGCGCAGCATACCGAGCCGCCATGGCTGCTCGGGGCTAAGCTCTAAAGGTCTAGGTGCGAGGCCGAGTCCGTAGAAGGGGTACGGTGCCGGTGGGAGAGCTCGTCTGGCTGCTTGACCTCGCCGGAGTGGTCATCGCCGGCAAGCCCGAGCGGGCCGCACGTCAACACCGCGCGTTCGCGCGCGGGGGTGCTGTGCCCAGCGGGAGGAAGGGGAAAACCACCGTGGGCCGCAGTGGGCTGGCCTGTTGCAGCTTGGCTGGGTTCAGGTCTGAACCAGCCGGGCTCGGGCAGGCCGAGCTAAATCTTTCGGCCTGTGGTTGTGGGCCAACTCGGGCCGAATAGGATTTTCTATTTTTCCCGACGGATTAAATTGTATTTTCTATTTTTCTGAGTACATGAATAGTAATGAGGTTTGCTCTTTTTGCATGAATTAAATTGCTGTGCTAAAAATCATGAAAATATTTTCATGTACTCTATGAAATGTGTAGTATTTGATAAAAATATAAGTTAGTGGTTTTGAGCATTATCTGTAGGTACTTAAAATCTGAAAAAATTATTTAATAAATACCACTTTGAGCAATTTTAATAAATTTCATGTTAGTCCAAAAATCATGAAAATTGTTTTAGCACTGTTTTAGGTCAAGAACTACCTATTGGTAAAGTTTGGTCTCAAATGAAAGTAGTTTAGTTATTTATTAATTAAATGCTTGATTAATTAATAAAAGAAATAGGCAACAAGGATGACTAGATTATTGTGTGATTTTGGGATTGTGTGTTAACCTCGGGTCATTATCATGTGCTGACCCTTGATACCTTGTTAACTTGCTAAACTATGCTAAGCTTGTTAATTACAATGTTTAAAGGTTATTTTATGTAATTAGTTTACTTGTTTATTAATTGATGCTCTATTAAATGATTATTAAAATAAATAGAAAACTCTACTGACTTAGGTTTTACGTGACTTCTAGATTTATTGTGGACCCTGAGTCATTAACTTAAAATGATCTGGGGCATCTTTAATAATTGTTTGAATTCGTTATTAACTTGTTTAAGAGTAGAATGAATAGATTGATGCGGCTTTATACAACTGTTAAAATGGTCAATAAATAAGTCAAGCAACCATCACCCTGCTTAGTGATGTTTTGATTACAACTTGATCGTGAAAGAAAGTTATACTCAAGGTTGTTAATCAGATGTTTGTTCTACTTTTCCATTCATGTCATTCCGCACCATGTAAGCATGCATCATCATTTTTCGTGTAGTGATCGGATTTTCGGAAAAATTGTTTGATTGATCCCCGACGGAAGGACTATTTGACAGGAGAAGTCAAGTGAGGTTTCTCTGGTTTTCTGGCGGAAGTGACAGACCTGCAACACAGGTAAGCCCCGGTGCATACAGCCCCTTTCTTGTGATTTATAAAATATTTATAACTTGAGTTAATCTACTGCATTAGGTTTATAGGAGTTGATTGAAAACCCAATTGATGCATTTCCAACCTTGACCACCGAAATACCTTGAAACCATTTTTAAGATAAAATGTTTGAAAAATATTTAGCCTTGCTAAATTAATTTAGTTTTGCACAAAATGCTATGTTTGAGCGATGGTGTTATATTAATGATTAATTATGAAAAAGGGATATGGTTATGTTCTCGATCAGTGGCCGTGCACCTGATCAGTGCATTGTCACCGATGGGAAGGGATTTTCCGTTCGGTGGGCCATATGATTAGGTTAGAGTCCCAACTTATCGTTGCCGACGGAAAAGGGATTTGAAAATCGGGTGGTCACCAGTGTACTTAGGTTAGAGTCCCAATGCATGATTTTCAACGGAAAAGTATTAGGGACCGTTCGTTGTCGGCCTGCTGTGATCCAGACTTTTTGCAACTAGCCACATACTCCGGGAAGCCCTATCTCCGGTGGCTCTATTGCTTGAACTGATAACCACGCACTGGGAGTGGAGAGATGGCGAGAGTAGCGTGTACCCTTGTGGCCGTCGTGCCTGGAGACGAGAGGAGTACTGTGCTCTCGGGTGGCGCAGGACCGGTTCAGGGATAGAAAAGCCGTGGTAGACGGGGTGGCATATGCAAGCTTAGGTGCTACATATACAGTGTGGATAGTGATCCCCAGCTGGGTACTAATCGATTCGAATCGTCATGCTCCTCGGTTATGGAGACTTGATCCTCACACCTACATCGAAAAGTGGTTCGGAACTAGGATGTTTTTGAGAATGAATAAGTAATTGGAATTGAAGGGGATATGTGAAAGAATTGAGAACTATTGATCTTGATTATAATAATGTTGACTAGAATACTGAAGATAGGGTTAGTATTGCTTTTCTGCAAAAATACTTTGACTTTTACTAAAGCCTTACCTTGACTCCCCTCAGCTTGCATTCGTAAGTCTCATTCCTTTTTCTTAGTCGGGTAAGTCTTGCGGAGTACCCCAATACTCAGGGTTTGTTAACCCCTGTTGCAGGTGAATTAAGTGTACAGTTCTACGTGGGATCGTGCCGGTCAACGGATCGTGCATGGACGGAGGTGTATATGATACAAACCCTTGGGCGGGGTGTCTAGTTGTATACAGCTACTCCAGTACGAAACTCTGGTTTGGGAAAATATAATCTAGCCTTGTAAACTTATATTAATGTAATACTTCCGCACTCTTTACTCTAATTCATTTAGTTGTGTAAACTGTTGTAATACTGCAATGCTTACAATGAGATCTTTGGGAAGTTAGGGTTTACTAGGGAACCCAGCAGGCCACCTAGGTCAAAGGAAACTCGTGCAGACTGATCATAGGTCCTTCGGGACAATGACGGTGCACGTAGGCCCTATGATAAAGGCGGTTCTGTTACAGAGTCGCTGCGCCGCTGCCATGGCACCCACCTCTACCCCTCTCTGGCCGTCGCCGCAGCCGCGCGCACGCCGGCGACGCTTACGCCTTGCACCTCGCCGCGAGCCGCCGCGCCCCGCTCCCGCCTTGCACACGACATGAAGGAGTTCGACCTCAGCGGCGTCAGCACGGTCCCGGCAGGGAGCAACCTCACCGCAGCCTTGCTCTTGCTCGTCGCCTCGGCCTCGTCCTTGCTCGTCGCCGCCTTGCAGGAAGCCCCACTCCCCACCTCGCCGTTGCTCATCGACGCGGCGGCTCCTCACCGCGGACCAACCAACACCAGCGTAGCAGAGTTTGCGTCCTCTCTCGGAGGGACGCATTTTTGCATCTCCGTCCGCCCAGTACCTAAAATGCGTCGGCAGTTTGGGTCACCCGTTGGAGGCATATTTTGATAGGCAAAGTCACTGTGCAAGACTCATTTCGGGTATAGGTTATATTGTTGGAGATAGTCTTAGCACCACCAACACTGCCATCTCTCACCCTAGTTCCTGTGAACCACACATTGTGAACGTAGCCACCCGGACTTGATTACTACCACTATTAACCATAATTACGTTGGAATACTCCCTCCGTCCTAAAATAAGTATCGTTTTTTTTACTTTTTTAAATCGACGTTTGATCATTCGTCCTATTTAAAAAATTTATAAAAATATAAATACAAATTAAGATTAAAACACTTCTAATAATGAATCATTTTCATAATAAAATAATTATATTTTACAAAATTTTTAAATAAGACGAATGATCAAAAGGAGATAGTCAAAATCGTAAAACGATACTTATTTGGGAACCGTGGATGTATCTGTCAAACGCCATTTGTTTCTGTACGTATCTGTATCTTTCCACAAAACCAGGGTCAATAATCGTAACCCTGTACGACAGTTCAGGTGAGGCTATTGTTATTATGAAAAGTGCACTGTAGCACTTTCGTTTGTATTTGATAATTTTTTTCTAATCATTAAGTAGACTCAAAAGATTCATCTCGAACTATCCAGGTAAAAATTACGAACATGCAATAGCTGCTACTTCATTTAATGCTCCATACAGGTGTAAAGAACAATCGATGTTAAGATGCTCAAAATTAAATTTAGTGCTAAAAGCTTAAATTAATTGTTTTTGAGCATATTAACTTCTTCAAATGAACAAACTCAAAACTAAAAAGTTATAGATCTCGTTGAGCTCTACAATTTTTATATAAAAATCGTCTTCATCTGATGTTGTATGGAGAAGTTATGATTTTTTGAAAATTGAGTCATTGACGGAAGTGATATGTAGGTCAAGAAAATTTTATGTGAAGGTACAGAGGAACTTTTTTTCAATTCAGTGGTATGTAGGTCATTTTAAACTTTTATAATGGCACACAGGTAAAAAGCTCGTTTCTTCTCACGCTGCCTCTAGCAGAACCCTAGCTGCTCAAGCTCTGGTGCCACCACCTCATCATCCGTCCGCTCGCATCGATTCGATGGCCCGCGTCTCCATCGCCATGATCGCTGCCTTCATAGCCGTGGCCGTGGGCGTGGCTGTGGCCGCGCCGGCCACCACTGCCTCCGCCGCCGAGGCGCTGACCCCTGCCCCGACCTCCGGCGCGGGCACCCTATCGGCGCCGATCTCTGTCTGTTGCCTCGCGGCGGTCCTCTCTGCTTTCCTCCACCACTGAGGAGGTGGTGGTGGGCCCGGCTCGCCCCGTCTCCTTGCGTGTCTTCATTCAAATCTAGTGGTACAGTGGTAGTGAGAGTCTGCAGTCTAGTGGTAGTATCAGGTATCGTAGATTCGTAGTGGTGATGGCAGTGTTATGAAAATGAAAAGTAGGCACTCGTTTTGGTCCGCAACGTGGATGAATGGATCTGAGGTTTTGGACAGATTTTATGATAGTGTGTGATTGGTGAGTCTATTGCTATCATTATCATTATCATTATTATTATTATTATCATTACTATTATTTGTGTGCGTTTCTGTACCTACTACTCACCGGTTCTGAGTAGGCCTGGATATCGAGCCAGCTCAGCTTGGCTCGGTCCAGCTCGAGCTGGCTCGTTAGCCTAACGAGCCAGCTCGGCTCGACTTGTTAATTTCATGAGCCAGAGTGCCAGCTCAGCTCGGCTCGTTTGTGAGCTCGAGCTGGCTCGTTTGGCTCGCGAGATTATACCAAAAAATTTAACACAATATTTATGATGTAATTTAGTACATTATTAATATACATACCATAACGACATATGACATACCAGGTTCATCTAAAGTAAGTATCAACAAGCAAAAGCAAGTATGCAACATAATAGGTCCATCAACCATCCATGACCATGATCCATGCAAACATGCAATTCCAGCATAATTACATCAGGTGATTAGATCCATCTCCATACAAATACAAGTATGTTAATTAAGTTCCATGGAAGCACACAAAAGTAGCTCTTTGACCTTCTCTAGAGTTGCCATTTGACCTCCTCTACTGTCCAACACTTGTTGCAGACTTGCAGGCTAAGTTCATATCCTGTAAATAAAAAAAATGTACTTTAAAAAATTAGCAAGAAACAGATTTTATAATGTGTGAATTTTAGCTTCTAGTTGTTCACTTACTACTTTATTAGTTGCTTGCCACTACATGTTGACATCTACTAACGTCGCCAAATATAACTATATAACTTTTAATGCGAGAGGCGAGATTAGAAGATGAATGGTAATTAATTAACTTGTCATTAGCAACTAGCCACTTTTCTATTACCAACATTATTATGTAAGAAGTAGGTTGTCATCCCTAATTAATAATGCTAAGAATAAATAAATGTTTCATATATTAATTTATGTGACTAGACAGAAATAAATATAAATATAAAGTAAGATCAGTTCTGCAAGCAGACAGATAATTATACCATTGTAGCATTTTACCTAGAGAGTTTTACCAGCTTCTCGATTTATATTTATACCACTGGGAAGGACTAGAATAAACTTTAATCTATTATATTGATAGTGATGGTATACAATGGATAAGTGACATTACCGATGTCATTTACTCTACTCATAACAGGTAGAGGTCACAAGATAAATAAAGATAAAGGTGATAAGTATGATCAAGCATCATAAATAAAAGATAATCATTAGAGCACTTCTCTAGTCATAGTAATAGCTAGCCAATGGATAAACTAAGGAATTAATGTCAAAGGTAATTCTATAACTACATCAATGAATAACTCTAATTAGTGTAATTACATCTAGCAATCATTGTTAGACTAATCCTATATCATAATCACATGTAAAGGGCATCATCTAGGAAGGATGTGAAACAAAGTCATCACCCAACTTCGCGACCGTGCCTGCTGGCCTACATACGGGGGGTGGACTACAGAGCACTCAACGCAGCTGTCACCTACGCGATCTATCACACGACCCGGCACATCAGGGTGCACTCGCAGATAAACAAAATACCTAGACACCACGTCTACATATTGTTCATTATCTATCCATCGTCCGCATGAATAAATGTTATACGAGCAATTACATGAATTCGATAAGATCAAACCAACTATACTAGACATATAATCAAAGTAGACAAAGACTATTGTAATCAAGAACATATGAACTATTAAGAACAATGTTTCCCTAATCATAATGAAGAATACAATAATAGAGAAAGAACTAGAATTATACCGAACTCCGTACTCCAGACAGATGCCAGGGCACCAGATCCGCCGAAGAACTAGAACTCCTCTACTTCTAATCTAACTAGGCTAGAACTATGAACTAGAAGGCTCTTGATGAACTAGGAGGCTCTTGATGGCTTGAGGACTTGATGCCTTGAATGAATGGTGGGTTGATGCCTTCAGGAGGGTCTGCCCCTCTATTTATAGACCGGTGGGATGCACATGCGCCGTAGGATCAAACCGACTTGAAATAAGGGCCAAGATGACTCCACAGAGGCGGTGAAAGAAGACTCCAGAACCTGGGCCGAAACCCTAGTGGGGGGGCACCGGCCGCCCTACCCTGGCGCCGGCTGGCCCCACCCTGGTGGGTCTCAGGCCCTGGTGATTCGGGTGTGTTTCAGATGCTTCTAGTGTTCTCGTGATGATGTTTCCTTGGCAGTTAAGTTTTGTGGTAATCATGCTCTTTTACCCTTCTTTTATGCTTTTTTAGAATAGTCTCTGAAAAATACAGAACATGCAAAACTCGTGGAAACTATTAGTTAAAACCCTAGACTAGTGTGTATTCATGTATCCTTTGGTGTCTAAAGTTCTAATAAAAGTTGACGTTATCCACCGTCAACAACACCCCCAAGCTTACCTGTTTGCCAGTCCCTTGGCAAACAGACTAAGCCTAATTACTAATGTAATTGGATCAGGAGTTGCTTCAATACTTTCATACTTCCCAAGTACATATGGTTCAAACATAGATTCTCCTCCGGATTAGACAAAACTGCTCTAACTTTTAAACTTACCCATTTCACCTTTAACTATGGGGCTTTACAGCTCTTGCCTCAGTCTTGAGTAATTGAAAGAAAGAACAATCAAGTCATGCACTATGTAGCAAATTCTTCACAGTACTAATATCCCAGAGTTTTGCAAGTTTTTAAAATAAAACTCAGAGCTTTAATTGTATGACACCCTCAAGTCTCTCATTATATATGGTATTTGTGGATCTCACTTAAGGCATTAATGTTATGCCTTTCTATAACTAAAGATTTATAGTGGAGCTCATAAAGAATTAGCACAGTTTTAATAAAATGTTAGAATCACAATTAGCTCAGCTTTCTGCTGCTGTCTCTCCATTTGAGAAAGGAAAGATTCCTGGCCAGCCGGAGGATTTAGAAACTGCTAACCTTGTTGATGTTCACAATGCAACACAATACCAAATTGAGCCTGCAGATATACAGTGGATAGATCACTCACTACCTAAAAAGATGGGAGACCTTGGAAGACCTGTGATTCCTATCTCTATAGGATGTAATAGCTTTCCAGAAGCTATCTGTGATTTTGGCGCAAGTGTTAACATAATGCCCAAGGTAATTTATAAGAAAATTTTAGGTGATCCTTTGTTGTACACAGATATGCGTTTGCACCTTGCAGATCAGTCGATTTGCTACCCCGAGGGAGTACTAGAAGAAGCTATTATCAGAGTGGAGCAATCATATGTCCCAGTTGACCTTGTGATCATGGATACTAGAGGAGATGAAAAGGCACCCATTATCTTGGGACGACCATTCTTATGCACAACCAAAGCCATCATCTATGCGGAGCACGCCAAGATTGTCCTCTCCATCAAAGACAAGAAGGAGAGATTTTCATTTAAGAACCGCATCCTGAAGAATCCAGCAGTCCCGAAACAATTCCATCAACAAGAAGAGCAACAACAACAACCAGCACCCAAGAAGTAGAACAATAGAAGATGGAGGAAGAACAAGCCCCAGCATGTACCTGAAGAAACCGCTCATCTAATCAATGCTATCAACACAGAAAATGATCATATGCTCCCAAAACCATTTCCAACAAAGAAAAGTGACCCAGGTGTACCAATTATCGAATGCACAATCAGAGACATCACTTTTCTCGACACCATCTGCGACACTGGATCAGGCATCAACGTAATGTCCAAAAAGGTATATGATGAATTATTTGATGATTTACCATTATACCCAACATATATTCAGTTACAGATAGCAAACCAATCACTGAGATTCCCTGAAGTCGTAGTCAAGGATGTCATGGTAAGAATTCAAAATAAATATATACCCGCAGATTTTCTAGTTCTTGACATGCAGAAGACGATAAATCACCTATCCTTTTGGGAAGACCGTTCCTCTACACCGCCAATGCTATCATCTACATCGGATCTGGACAGATCCACTTCAACCTACCCACTGGAAAGGTACGCTGTCAAATTAGAACACATCTTAACCATGAGCAGATCAGGAAGCAACGCAACAGGAGAAAACGACAAGCCCGCCGTCAGGCTTCCCAGCCTCACTGTGGATGGGAGGAGTTCCCTAGTAAGATTGTGAAGTATCAAGACTGCTACAATGAGCAAGAAGAAGCCGTACAATCACCACGCTGGAGTGAGTGGGAAGCGGAAGCTGAGAGGATGGACCAGATTGCTAAAGCAGAGAAAGAAGAGATCCAGGCACAAATAGAAGAATGGATGAAGAGAGATGAAGAATCAAGAGAAGCATACAAGGAAGAGCTGGAGCTAGAAAAGAGAGAAGCAGAAGAGACAGAAAAGAGATGGAAGGAGAAAGAAGAAGCACCTACTACTCCACCGCAAAATGGGGAATTGACTGAGGTAACCTCAGACGATGAACCTACTAAATAAGTAATCTCCTCTATCTAAGTCCTGTCGGTAGACTTTAAATTCTACACTCTAGCCATAAGGTTAGAATGGTAGTTATCTAATTTAGCATTCATTAGTAATATTGTTTAGCATATTCTTTAATAAGGACAGCCCTGTTATAATTGCTCTAAAATTCTTATTATCTCTCCAGTTATTCATATTCAAAGGATACATGTGGCTATGCAAAAATATAAAAAGGGAGTAAAAGATGGACAAGTGTCCCAGCATTAAAACAATGTGTTCCTCCAAGTTACAAAAGAGAGTAAATCATTTTCAAAGAGCAAAAGTAGAATTAGGAATAGCCACTAAATACCACATATACACCTATCCACCATATTCCATACACATGCACATCTTGATTTGATTGTATGCCTCGATTCTCTGTGGATCCATTGTTTGACTTTACAACATATGAATTGCAAGTATGCTTAAACCTTGCTATTGCCACTCCTATGAGCTCCACTATAATCCTTAGTTATAGGAAGGCATAACATTAATGCCTTAAGTGAGATCCACAAATATCATGTACACTGAGAGACTTGAGGGTGTCATACAATTAAAGCTTTGGGTTTTATTTTGAAAACTTGCAAAACTCCGGCATATTTGTACTGTGAAGAATTTGCTACATAGCGCTAGACTTGATTGTTCTTTCTTTCAATTACTCAAGACTGAGGCAAGAGTTGTAAAGCCCCATAGTTAAAGGTAAAATAGGTAAGTTTAAAAGTTAGCGCAATTTTGTCTAATCCGGAGGAGAATCTATGTTTGCAGCATGTGTACTTGGGAAGTATGAAAATATTGTAGCAACTCTTGATCCAATTACATAAGTAATTAGGCTTAGTTCATTTGCCAAGGGACTGGCAAACAGGTAAGCTTAGGGGTGTTGTTGATGGTGGATAACGTCAACTTTTATTAGAACTTTAGACACCAAAGGATACATGAATACACACTAGTGTAGGGTTTTAACTAATAGTTTCCACGAGTTTTGCATGTTCTGTATTTTCCAGGGGCTATTCCAGAAAAGCATAAAAGAAGGGTTAAAGAGCATGATTACCACGTAACTTAACCGCCAAGGAAACATCATCACGAGAACACTAGAAGCATCTGGAACACACCTGAGCCACCGGGACCCGAGACCCCCTAGGGTGGGGCCGGCCGGCACCCCCCTGCTAGGGTTTCGGCCCAGCTTCTGGAGTCTTCTTCCGCTGCCTTTGAGGAGTCATCTCAGCCCTTGTTTCAAGTCGGTTTGATCCTACGGCGCACGTGCATCCCACCGGGCTATAAATAAAGAGGCAGACCCCCTGGAGGCATCAACCCATCATTTATTCAAGGCATCAAGTCCTCAAGCCATCAAGAGCCTTGTAGTTCATCAAGAGCCTCCTAGTTCATAGTTCTAGCCTAGTTAGATTAGAGAGTAGAGGAGTTCTAGTTCTTCGGCGGATCTGGAGCCCTGGCGTCTGTCTGGAGCACGGAGTTCGGTATAATTCTAGTTCTTTCTCTATTATTGTATTCTTCATTATGATTAGGGAAACATTGTTCTTAATAGTTTATATGTTCTTGATTACAATAGTCTTTGTCTACTTTGATTATATGTCTAGTATAGTTGGTTTGATCTTATTGAATTCATGTAATTGCTCGTATAGCGTTTATTCACGCGTACGATGGATAGATGATGAACGATATGTAGACATGGTGTCTAGGTATTTTGTTTATCTGCGAGTGCATCCTGATGTGCCGGGTCGTGTGGTAGATCGCGTAGGTGACAGCTGCGTTGAGTCCTTTGTAGTCCACCCCCTGTATGTAGGCCAGCAGGCACGGTCGTGAAGTTTGGTGATGACTCTGTTTCACACCTTTCCTAGATGATGCCCTTTGCATGTGATCATAATGTAGGATTAGTCTAACAATGATTGCTAGATGTAATTGCACTAATTAGAGTTATTCATTGATGTAGTTATAGAATTACCTTTGATATTAATTCCTTAGTTTATCCATTGGCTAGCTATTACTATCACTAGATAAGTGCTCTGATGATTATCTTTTATTTATGATGCTTGATCATACTTATCACTTTTATCTTTATTTACCTTGTGACCTCTACCTGTTATAAGTAGAGTAAATGACATCGGTAATGTCACTTATCCATTGTATACCATCACTATCATTATAATAGATTGTAGTTTATCCTAGTCCTTCTCAGTGGTCTAAATATAAATCGACAACCTGGTAGAACTCTCTAGGTAAAATGCTATAATGGTATAATTATCTGTCCGCTTGCAGAACTGATCTTAGTTTATATTATTTATATTTATTTCTGCCTAGTCACATATATTAATATATGAAACCTTTATTTATTCTTAGCATTATTAATTAGGGATGACAACCTAGTTCTTGCATAAAAATGTTGGTAATAGAAAAGCGGCTAGTTGCTAAGGACAAGTTAATTAATTACCATTCATCTTCTAATCTCGCCTCTCGCATTAAAAGTTATATAGTTATATTTGGCGACGTTAGTAGATGTCAACAGTGGGCTCGGGTGAAAATCTTAAAATCATACGAAAAAGGGAAGTCTCTTTTATTGATTTCAAGATTTACAGAATATACAAAGCTTGAAATCTTAAGGATGGAAGCAACATAGTTGTTCAATGTTCCAAGCGTTGTCGTAGACTTCGCCTTTCTCGTTTGACAACTTGTAAGTTCCAGGGTGCAGCACATCGGCGATGACGAATGGCTCTTCCCACGGTGGTGTTAGCTTGTGGCGTCCCCTGTTGTCCTGCCTGAGCCGCAGCACCAAGTCGCCTACGCTGAAGGCTCGGCCTCGGATGCGTCGGGCATGGTACCTACGTAAGGATTGCTGGTACTTGGCCGAGTGCAGTAAAGCGATGTCTCGGGCCTCGTCGACTTGGTCCAGCGCGTCCTCCCGAGAGGTCTGATTGCCTTGTTCGTCATAGGCTCTGACCCTCGGGGCGCCGTACTCCAAATCCGTGGGGAGCATGGCCTCGGCGCCATAGACCAGGAAGAAAGGCGTGAAACCCGTGGCTCGGCTCAGCGTGGTCCTTAGGCTCCATATCACCGCGGGGAGCTCAGTCAGCCACCTTTTGCCGAATTTGTTCAACCTATTGAAAATTCTCGGCTTGAGGACATGGAAGATCATGCCGCTGTCACGCTCCACTTGGCCGTTCGTCCTTGGGTGAGCTACCGCTGCCCAATCCACTCGTATGTGGTGCTTGTCACAGAATGCCAGAAATTTCTTCCTGGTGAACTGCGTTCCGTTGTCGGTGATGATGGAGTTCGGGATGCCAAATTGATGAACGATGTCGGTGAAGAACAGCACTGCTTGGGTTGAGCTGATCTGGGTAATCGGCCGAGCTTAGATCCACTTCGAGAACGTGTCGATGGCGACAAGTAGGTGGGTGAAGCCCTAGGGTGCCTTTTTGAGGGGCCCGACAAGATCCAGTCCCCACATAGCGAAGGGCCAAGTGATGGGAATCGTCTGGAGAGCTTGGGCCAAGAGATGAGTTTGCCGAGCATAGTACTGGCACCCTTCGCAGGAGCGTACTACCTCGGTAGCGTCGGCCATGGCGGTTGGCCAGTAGAAGCCTTGTCGAAAGGTGTTACCGATGAGCATCCTTGGCGCGGCGTGGTGACCGCAGGCCCCAGCGTGTATCTCCTTGACCAGACGTTTGCCCTGACTGAAGGGGATGCAACGCTGCAAGACTTCGGAGGGACTACGCCGGTAAAGCTCGCCGTCGATCATTGTGAAGGACTTGGCTCTGCGCGCCAATCACCGCGTGTTGGTCTTGTCCGAGGGCAAGATCCCTCGGACGAGCCAACTGACCAGTGGCTCATGCCAATCTGGCTCGTCGTTGTCCATCTCGGCTTCAATCTCCATCGTCTCGGGTTCGTCGTCGTCGGCTTCGCCGTCGTCGGCTTTAGCCTCGGTCCCGGGCAGCTCTTCTTTGCCAGAAGGGTCGCCAGCCCTGAGGGACTCCCATGGTTTGAAGATGCTCCGAGCTCTCCCGGGGGCTCGGGGATCTCGTTCCCCTTGCCTCCTGAGGGATCGATGTTGATCGAAGACTTGTAGAGATCGCTGGCAAATACCGCTGTCGGGACCGAGGCCCTTTCAGACGCAATTTTTGCCAGTTCGTCGGCCTCTTCATTGTACCTTCGCGCAACGTGGTTGAGCTCGAGGCCATCGAATTTTTCCTCGAGTAGCCGCACCAACTTGCAGTAGGCGGCCATATTAGGGTTGTGGCACGTCAACTCCTTCATCACCTGGACCACGATGAGCTAGGAATCTCCTCGAACCTCAAGGCGCCTAATTCCCAGTTCAATGGCAATGTGGAGCCCATTGATGAGAGCCTCAAACTCGGCCACATTGTTGGAAGCCGTGAAGTGCAGCCGCAACAAACCGGACCCCGAGAGGTGAGACGAAGACTATGCCCGCGCCGGCACCAGTCTTCATCATCGACCCATCGAAATACATGATCCAATATTCCTCTTGGGTGGGGAGCGGTGGTAGTTGTGTTTCAGTCCACTCCGCCACGAAGTCCGCCAGCACTTGGGACTTGATGGCCTTGCGCAGCACATAGGTGATGCCATCGCCCATGAGCCTGATAGCCCACTTAGCGATCCTCCCAGTCGTCTCCTGATTTTGGATCACCTCCCTGAGGGGAAATGATGATACCGCGGTCACGGGGTGGGATTCGAAGTAGTGCTGCAGCTTGCGCCGAGCGAGGATGATCGCATACACCAGCTTCTGGATCTGCGGGTAGCGCGTCTTGGTTTCGGACAATACTTCGCTAATGAAGTAGACCGACCGCTGGATTGGCCGTGCATGCCCTTCCTCCCGCCGCTCTACGACGATCGCTGCACTCACAACTTGGTTAGTGACGGCGACGTATAGCAGGAGGTCCTCCCCTTTAGCGGGCGATACGAGCACCGGAGCTTCCGAAAGCAGGGCCATAAGCCTGTCGAGGACTTCCTGAGCCTCGGGGGTCCAGGTGAAGTGCTCTGTTTTCTTCAGCAGCCGATACAAAGGCAAACCCTTTTCGCCGAGTCACGAAATGAACCGGCTTAGGGTTGCAGACACCCCATTAGCTTTTGCATGCCTTTGAGGTTGTGGATCCGTCCCATCCGTGTGATGGCCGATATCTTTTCCAGGTTGGCCTCGATGCCACGCTCGGAAACGATGAAGCCGAATAGCATGCCCCGGGGGACCCCAAAAATGCATTTCTTGCGGTTGAGTTTTATGTTTCTCTTTTTGAGGCATTTGAACGCCTCTTCTAGGTCGGTTACCAAGTTGTCCGCCTTTCTAGATTTTATCACAATATCGTCCACGTAAGCATCAACGGTTCGCCCGATGAGGTCCCAAAAACTTTGAGCATGCAACGTTGGTAAGTCGCGCCCGTGTTTTTGAGGCCAAATGGCATGGTTACGTAGCAATACGTACCAAAGGGAGTGATAAAAGAAGTCACTAGATTGTCGGACTCTTTCATACTGATTTGATGGTAACTGGAATAAGCATCAAGAAAACAAAGTCATTCGCAACCAGCAGTGGAATCAACTATTTGATCGATACGAGGTACTAGAAATAGATATTTAGGACAAACTTTATTTAAACTAGTGTAGTCTACACACATTCTCCATTTTCCATTCTTTTTCTTAACTAAGACAGGATTAGCCAACCACTCTGGATGAAAGACCTCCTTGATGAATCTGGCCCCAAAAGCTTCTGCACCTTCTCCCCGATGGCCCGGCGCTTCTCCACGTCGAATCGGCGCAGGCGCTGCTTCACCGGCTTGGACCTAGCCAAGATGTCCAAGGAGTGCTCGGTGACCTCCCTTGGAATGCCTGGCATGTCCAAGAGACTCCAAGAAAACACGTCGGCATGCTTGCGGAGGAAGTCAACGAACACGGCTTCCTATTTCGGGTCGAGGGTGGCGCTGATCTTCAGCACCTTGCCATTGGAGGAGTCGGGGTTGAGTGGCAATTCATTCACCCATTCGACGGGTCGAAGGTACCCGTGGCCTTCTTGGGGTCGGGAACCTCCTTGGCCAGCTCATCAAGGTCGGCAATGAGGACCTTGGACTCCACCAGGGCGTTGGCATACTCGCAACACTCAACGTCACACTGGTAGGCATGCTGGTAGGAGGCGCCGACGGTGATGACCCCCTTGGGCCCCGGCATCTTGAGCTTGAGGTAGGTGTAGTTCGGGACCGCCATGAACTTGGCATAGCATGGCCTCTCGAGGATGGCGTGGTAGGTGCCGCGAAAGCCTACGACTTCGAACATGAGGGTCTCCTTCCTGAAGTTGTCAGGAGTCCCGAAGTAGACGGGCAGGTCGATCTGCCCGAGGGGTTGTACGCTCTTCCCCGACACTATTCCATGGAATGGTGATGTCATTGCCCGGGGAAGAGAGCGGCTGATTCCCATTGAGTCGAGGGTATCAGCGTACAGGATGTTGAGGCCGCTGCCTCCGTCCATGAGGACCTTGGTGAGCCGCGTGTTGCCGACAACGGGGTCGACAACAAGCGGGTAGCGCCCCGGCAATGGGACGTGGTCCGGGTGATCATCCAGGCTAAAGGTGATGGCATCGAGGGACCAGCCAAGGAAGCGTGGGGTCGCTGGTCTGACGGAGTAAACCTCCCGATGCTTGCGCTTTCGCTGGCGCAGCGTGGGAGCGGTTCTGGGCCCGCTGAAGATCATGAGGCACTTGGCGACGGGGGGAAACTCGTCGTCCTTCCCTCCCTGGTCCTCCTTGCCCTCTGCGGGCTTCTTGCCGGTGTCGCCCTTGAACGCCTACTGCCCATAATGCTTCTTGAACATCACACACTCCCTGAGCGTGTGATTCACCGGACCCTTGTGGTAAGGGCACGGCATGGTGAGCATCTCATCAAAGCGGCCTCGGGGCGGCTGGATTGCCCTGAGCTCGGCAGCCGCGACCTGGGGGTCATTGAGGAGGGGGCCTTCCCTTCCCCTTCCCCTTCTTCTTCTTGCTATTGGGGGCTTGGGAGGAGGAGCCCTCGGGGGCCTCCTCCTTTCGCTTGCCGTTGGGGTCGGAGAAGAGGGCTCCCACCGCCTCGTCGCCCGAGGCGAAGCTGGTGGCTATCTTCATGAGCTCGGCGATGCTTGTGGGGGTTTGGCGCCCCAGCTCGTGCACAAGCTCTTTGCAGGTCGTGCCTGCAGCAAAGGCTCTGACGACGTCGGAGTCGGCAACCTGGGGCAGCTCATTGTACTGCTTGGAGAATTGCCGGATGTAGTCCCTAAGGGACTCGCCCGGCTTCTGCTTCCAGCTCCGGAGGTCCTAGGAGTTGCCAGGGCGCACGTAAGTGCCCTGGAAGTTCCCTACGAAAATCTTGACCAGATCGTTCCAGTTGAAGATCAGTCGAGGGGGCAGGTGTTCTAGCCAGGCTCTCGCAGAGTCAGCTAGGAACAGAGGAAGGTTGCAGATGATGATGAGATCGTCCTGTGCGTCGCCCAGCTGGCACGCAAGATGATAATCCACCAGCCAAAGCTCGGGGTTCGTCTCCCCTGAGTAATTGGCAATGTTGGCCGGTTGTCGAAACCGGGGTGGGAACTAGGCCCACCGAATGGCCTCGCTGAAGACGCGAGGACCCGGTGGCTCGGGTAAGGGCGCACGGTCCTCGTTGGAGTCGTAGCTTCCTCCCCGGTGGACGTTGTAGCCTCGTGCGGGCCAGTCGGTCTTTCACCGTCCGCGGGCCTAAAGAATGGCGTGGATGTCGATGTCCTTGCCAAGCCGCTGGTGGACCGAGGGAGCCCTTGGTGCCTCAAGATGCACTGAGGCCTCTCTTTCATGGCGCGTTGGGGCACCGTGCTGACGTTCCTCAGCTCCACGGTGTCGTGACACCGAGCTTTCTGCCTGGAGGACAACGACGTCCTCCAGGAGATCCTTGAGCTGGTTCCTGAGCTGCTAGGCCTCCGCGTTGGAGGGTTGAGGCATGCTTCGAAGGAGCATTGCAGCCTCCGTGAGCTTCCGGCTAGCCCGGGGTTCCGGCACTGGTACTCCAGCCCCGTCATCGGTGATGATGCAAGCCTGGACATCACGGGCTCGGTGTCATGCCACTCCGCCATCTCCCCGCACCTCCTCGTGCTCCTGCGCAGCTCGAAGCTGGGCGAGGCGCAAGCAGTCCTCGTCCATCCAGGCTTCGAGCTCCCGAAGTTTCTCTAGCTCCGGAGAGCGATGGAGGGGACGAGACATCCCAGCCCCCGGATCCTTCGAAGGCATGGGGCCAGGAGCCGGTGGAGGTGGCGTATGCAGCTGTTGCTGCTCCGCTGGAGTGTCCTCCTCCTCCTCCGAGTGGACGTCCACCAACAAGGCTTCCTCCGGGTGCACTAAGTGATAGCACTCCCGGAAAGGGTCGATGAGGCTCTCGTCGGAGTCATACACGCTGAGGGTGTTATCCCACACGTCGATGAGAAGGAGGAAAGCTTGGGAGTCGTGGACGCCAGTGAAGTCCACGTTCGCCCAAAAATCATCGTCGTTGTCGCTGCCAAGATCCCACCGTGGCGGTGAGATGCGACCATAGCGGTTCCATCCTTCCGGACGCCGAAAGGGCGCAGCTGGTGCTGGAGTTGGTCTCCCCGCCGCTGCATGGCCTGGGGGTGCTCCCAGGAGAGGATGGTGGAGAGTCATCGAGGTCGTTGTTGACACTTCTTAGCGCAACCACCAGAGACAGGTTGTTAGGCTATCTCTGATAACGGCGCCAGAAGTGCCTGGGGTATTTCTTATGTCTATTGGATAATTCCGCAAGCGCACAGAATATACCGCTGTAGCACTTCACCCGGGAGTATTCCAAGGTATCGTTATTTATTTTATCCTAAGAGAAAGCGGTTGGTAGGAATAATTAATAAAAAGAGAGAGATCCTTAAGTCTATATCAACTTAGTATCAACTAGTGATAGGGGGTAAATCGATAAATAGAGGAAAGGATAATGACACCAAGACACGACAAGGTTTTAGGATAACTAAGGATAACTAGTAGAGTATAGCTAGGTGGGAGGACAATGAGTGAGTATAAGACTCCTCTGACACTTACTTTACTCTTGTGAACTATCTTATCAAATGGATGAATTATACTAAGACAGCTACCTTACTTCTGGTGTGTAGGGGATAGTGCGAAACAATAGAGGATATAACCTCTACCCGAAGCGCCTACTCTCTTATGGGAGCCTACCTTTTAAGAACTTGCCTAAAACACGTGGAGGGATACTAAGACTAGACAGGGCTGTCACCACCTGCTAGCACCCACAAACAATCCGTGCGACAAGCGGCATTCAAAGGCAAGATCTAGTCTAAGCACCATGCTTACACTAAGCCTTACTACTCTAGCTGCGTACCAACAACTAAAGCACCCTATGATAGGCGATGAACTACACACGTGAGCTGGTTACACGATCACTATCTAATATAACTCAACTATAAGGCAAGACAAGACACAACAATACTATAATGAATAGTAAAGCACTAAATAGAGACTTAGTAAAGTGAAGTAAAGATAATATATTGATAAAGGTAAAGTCTTACAGAAGGAAAGGTACAAGAGCTATACCAGACTCTCCAGCAGACGACTCTGGAGACTCCGAGCGTAGCTCGACTCAACTCTAACTCCCACACTAGACTAATACTACTACTACTAAGGAGTGGAGTTTCTCTTGTCTCTTGTGTATCTTGTGTATCTTGGGTGTGTTGAAGAGGGTGATGGCAGCCTCTATTTATAGGGGAGAGTTGAGGGGCACTACGTCACTGATCCGTATGCTCCTTGCCTCTCCTCCCTTGGATGAAGCACCTCAATACCGCCTCAAAATGGACGGCAGTGGTGATTTCATCACGTGGAAGACATATAGGAAGGCCGTGGGGGCCAACCGACCTGGCTAGGCACCAGGGGTCAGCCGACCCCCTATGACAGATGGACCCAGCTAGGTGTGCTCCCCACCAGTCATAGAGTGTTGCCTTGTGCTGGTTCTGTCTTAATTGTATTGTTTCACGCCTTAATCCGTGTGCTTTGATTCTCCACCGTTGAATGGAAACACATGTTGATCTGATGGTGGAATTGAGCTGGGTAGAGTGTCACACGGATCCTGCCATGTCACCAGAGCCAGGTGGGCCCTATGGTAGGGTCAGCGGACCCACACATGGGCCCACTCTGAGCTCTCCTCTCTTCTAAGTGATGTCTTGAGTCATTTGTCGAAGTGTGATGACTTGGTACCCAAATATGAGGTTCGGCCGACCCATCATATTGGGCTCCAAGTGCTCCAATTTGTTCTGTTTTGATCTTCCCTACATTCACAAGCTAAGAGTACAAGTAGAATTAGTTATTGATAAAATATGTTCATAATATGTTTATTCTCCCTTGTATCTGAGGTCTGTTGACGGTGTTTGAATGTGGATTTTCATGGTATATCCACCGTCAATAAGATCCCCCAAGCTTAACCTTTGCTCGTCCCGATCAAATAATTAAACTTAGCCTCGATGGATCAGGAGTTGCTACAATGTTTATGTTTCAATAGTACCATGTGCGCAACAAAATCCATCTCTTTTGAATGGAAAAATTGGCTATAAAAATTCACCCATATTACCTTAGTTTTTTATGGGGCTATTGAGTCCTTTATGGGGCTAATGATCTTTCCTTTGCCTTAGGTGGTTGAGAGACAGAACGGTTTAACTTGAGCACTACTTTTCTTATTCTTTGCAAGTTTCATACTGGAGGTTTTAGCAATGTTTTGTAAAAGAAAACTTAATGTTCCTCATATGGTTCTCGCATGTCTCTCAAATGGTGTATGATTCCTTACCAAGGCACAAAGTAAATGTTGCATTCTCTTTATCATCCTACTTCTAAAAAAAGGCTTATGTGGAGCTTAAGGTAGGAATAAAAGAGTATAGCATACTTTGCATATATTGTAGAGTCAAAGCTTGGATCCAAAGAGAGAAGTGTCATGCCCTTAGATCAAGATGTGCAAGTGTGTGGAAAATATAAACTATAGTGCTCCTCTATTTGGAATTGTATCTCTCTCTAATAAATTTTTAGAGACATGGCTATCAATTTTCCTTTCTTTATTCATGAGCCTAGACTTGCTTATATATTTTTCTTTTCTTTTCTATGGACCCTCTTGTGTCCATCTTTCTTTCTTTTTCTTTTTATAGCCATTTGTCTCTTCTATCATAATAACTAAGAGAGATTTTCTATGACTTTAACACATGGAGCATTTGTTTGGTGGAAATGAAAGGCATGTGGTTGTGTACTTCCAGTGTAGAAGCAGCACATATATGTGGTGTGTACGTGATCTTGATCTTGGGAGCATGATAAGACTCTCAATAAGGGTCAACAAGACTTGACAAAACTCAATACAAAGCAAATAGCTTATATAGAAGGTTTTAGATATGTGTAGCATATATGGCTGTGGTAGGAATTTATCACCATTGATGAACAATAAGGTTTTGATTGTTTAAGAAATAAATCTCCAGTAATCATGCATGCTTAGAACAATATTATAGTAGCTCTTGTTTTACCATATCATATCTCACAACAACTTAGACTTAGTTCTAGCACTTAGCATCCATAAAGTTTTCAGGCTCATGATGATTTAAATGAGCCAAGTGATCCATACTTAAAGAAATACTAAGTTGTAAACTAGGCATTAAAGAAACATTAACAGAGCAACTATTCATCATTTCCATGAGGAAGATAAACATTCGTGAGACATATGGAAATAAGGGAAATATTTTTGGTATTTTTATTTTATGCATTTTTTAAATGCAATAAATTAAAATAATGTAAATAGCTAAGTTAGAATACTTACCTTGGTGGGGGAGAGGATCTCCCCCAAGCTTGTCTTTTTGCTCATTGTGGCGACGGATAGTATTGAAACCATCCCACCCAGCGTTGTGCTTTTTCATCATGGATAGCTTACAATAGTTGGGCATTTTGTTGTGCCATACTTAGAGTTGCATCTTGCTCAACTTGCATTGCGCCCATGTCATTGATGAGTTGATCCATGTCTGATCCTTAGCTTCGATGACCCCTCGCCCGTGTGGACGGACGGGGAGTGCGCACTCTTGGAGTGTGCTGTTGAGGTCGTTCTGTGGACCCTGAAATGTCCATGGAACTTGCCTCATTGCCTTCTTCTTCATATCCCCCTGCAGCTCGTGATGTGCCGCCTTACTCAAATTGAGCGGCTTGTGACATACTCCTTGTCACCCTTCTTGTTCCTGCAACATTTTGGCTTCTTGCCTCTCTGTCCCAATTTATGGTTAGTGTACGCAGCGCATACAACCGACGTCTCTCACATGGGAGAGAGATTTTGGCTGTATGGCCTGGATAAATCATTTTAAGATCACCACTTTTATTTCTTTTTAGGACTTGAGCACTTATGGAGAAATCTTCAGTTACAATATCTCTAGGAGAAGCAATATATTCAAAGTAGTGTTTTCCATTTAGCAAGTCCATTGTTTTAGCAATGCGAGTGATAAAAGAAGTAAAGAATATGAGCTCGCTTCTATGCAAAATACCAAGTCAAAAGCGGACTATACTTTTATCAGGTGAAACTTTTATTTTCTTGGTCATGTCATAGAGCAGTCTTAGTTCTTCATTAAGAAGGATTTGCACATTAGAGCCAGGAAGAAGAATTATGGCTATCCAATAGCGGAGCAAGCGCAAAGTGGGATTCTGGATTTCATCAGTTTTAGGCTCAGAGCAATCATTGGATCCAGTTATGGCTTTCCAGAATTCAGCTTTATCAAATTTCCTTATGGCATTAACTAGATCTAGATGACAATTGTTATCAAAGCCAAGTGGCATACTAAAAACTCCCCAAGTTAAATTATACTCTTGGTTGAACATGCGAAAGTAGACATTATTATCAGTGGCTTGTAAAGAGCATAGAAATTCCATGGTGAGTTTTTCAATTCCAAGTTCTTGCACTTCCCAAAAGCTTCCCCACCCAATTGTATTGAAAACAGTATTAAACTCTGCGGTCATACCTGTGTTGTCGAAAAGGACGGAGTCGATGATGCCGGTATGTTCATAACCGCGGTGTCGAATGGAGAGGTACCTTTGGTACTCTTCTTGGTTCAACATGAGGCCGTTCTCGGGGTCAAGCGTCCTCTGGGAGGCACTCCAAAGCTTCTTCTTGGTGGAGCTTCTCTTCCTTCATCTTCATCATCTCATCGGGAGGAACTCCCTACAACACTCTTGGCCTTCTTGAATGTGGAGAAGAACTTCTTTGTCTTCCTGCAGCAATGAGATAACACAAGAACACACTAGGACAACAGGGATTAGCGTTAGCGGTAGCATTAGCTATCCCACTGTTAGTAGTCCTTGCGGGGTATGGTTACATCCACAAAAAAGATATTGAGAGCAAAGATGAGAGTAAGACAAACTTCTACTACTACAATATTTTTGGGTTTTTGGTTTGAGTGGCTAACGAAAACGAAGAACTTGCTCAAATGGAGAGAAGAAGAGAGATTGTGTGCTCGAGATGATTCAGCTGGTTTGAGTGTGGAATTGAGCACACAATGCAAGGGTATTTATAGGGGGTGAAGGGCTGGTGACCAGCCACAAGGGCCAGGTCGGCCGACCCCACTATGGCAGTGTCAGGGCTGCTTTCACCTTTAGACAGGGAATCTATTTGAATTCAAACACAATTGTGCAGACAGGACTTTAAACATGGGTCGGCCGACCCATGTTTGGTCCCCTTTTCAGCTTTAAACAGTGCGTTTCACTTTGTCCAGTAAAGCAAAGACTAGTGGTGGACTAAAAGTGATGAAATTTTCAGAGATTCCCTTGTCTAGTGCTTTGTCAAAGAGAAAAGTGTATGACAAAAGTGGGGACATGCTTTAAAGTGATTTCCATGGACCATGGGAGCACTAATGCATGTCAAAGTGTCCACTTTTCAGAATTTGGATGGTGGTGGATATTGGATTCTCCTTGGAGCATGTGAAAATGGTCATAACCAAAAGTTGTCGACCAAACTCAAATTTAACTGGTGATTAAAGTTGAAACAGTGATCAGGACACCAGACCAACATCGTCAGAGGTGAGTGGGCCCCATGGTGGGGTCGACCGACCCCATTGGGTGGTCCCACCACCTCAGGTGTGAGCAACACAGTTCTACTCAGGTTTTATTTATCTAAATATTTTATTCTATCGAAATAAATTATTACAAAATTTAAATATGAAAAATACAATGCAAAAATGCAAGAATTGAAATATGAGAATTAAACATGAGATAAATATTGATTTACCTTACCAGCAAGGGCTCCATGTTTTAGGTCCGTAGAGCAGGACCTCTCCTTTTCAGGTTCATTCTTCGGGTGCTTCGATCAGTCCCGAAGATGGGGACCGTGATGATCGCACCTCTTTCTTCTGCCATTCCTTCTTGGTTGATGCTTGTGTCTCAGCAGAGTCAGCCTTGTTTACCACCTCAGCTTTACTTACCAGTTCGCCCTTTTTACCCTTCGGCGGTTGATTCTTTCGGCGGGGTGCATATTGTGGCTTGTTTCTCCACAGGTTCTTCCTTGCCTGTTGCATCGATTTATAACCATCGAAAGGATATTTAATTCTCTTACCTAGGAGTTGGAAGTGGACTTGGCCGGATCCCACATAGATGATGGCGTTCACGGTGTTGAGGAACGGCCTTCCTAGGATGACGGGGACTTCGTCATCGGCCCCCATGTCAAGAATGACGAAGTTGGCGGGGATGTACTCGTCTTGAACTTTGACAAGGATGTCCCTTGCCAATCCCTCGGGGAACCGGATGGATTGATCGGCCATCTGTAATTTGACAAATGTGGGGTACAAAGGTCCCCCTAGCAGATTTTCATACATTACCATGAACATGATGTTCACTCTAGATCCAAGGTCGCAGAAGGCGTTGTTGAAGGTGTGCGGCCCGATTTCACAGGTGATGGTAGGATGACCAGGGTCACTCTTCTTAGCCATGAATTGCGGGTCAAGAAGGCAACACAGGTTTTACCTAACCGGAGGCTTACCAAATCTCGTGAAAATTAACTTGACACCCTCAATTGGTTCCTCAGGTTTCCCTGGGATCTTACCTTGTTCGAAGGATGGGACAACTGCTGCTATTTGAGCTAATTGGGTTTCTAGCATTTTATTAAAGCTTAATTGATTTTTCATAGCAGTGTTAAAGCTATCCATTTCTCACTAAGATTTTCAAGAATCTTATCATTAGCCATTATTTTCTTATTTATGCTATCATTGATTTTAGATTGGCCTAAGACAAGATCTTTAAGAGAAGGTTGATTACCATAAGAATTATTAAAATTATTGCTGTAACCATTACCTTGATTTCCTTGGTAGAAGGGGCGCGAGTTCCATCCTCCTTGTTGCTGGGGTCGATACCCATTGTTGTTGTTATTGTTCATGAAGCTCACTTCCTCCTTCATCTCGGGATGGTTGTTGCCCGAGTGATCTTCTCCTCCATATACCTCGCACCATGGATCAGCTTCAATTGCTCGTGCGGTCGCAGTGATCCGAATGGCCTCTTGATCCTTTTTGAACCTTCCTCAATCTTTTTCATCAAGATGTCCATTTTTGCTGAGAGCATGTCCACCTCATGAACGGTGTGCATACCCCTTTTCTTGGGCTGGAGTCGCTCCTCATTCCATCCTTGGTTGATAATCATCTTTTCAATGAGGTCTTTGGCATCCTTGACATTGTGTTGTAGGAATGCTCCTCCAGCGGCAGCATCAAGGTGACTACGGGCTAGTCCAGTTAACCCATGGTAGAAACCTTGGATTAGGAGCCATTCTTCAATTCCATGATGAGGACAAGCACGAATGTACTCCTGGAGGCGTTCCCATGCTTCGGGAATCGTCTCGTCAGCTTGCTGTTGGAAGCTTGAGATCTTTCCACGAAGAGCGCTGGTTTTGCCCATTGGGAAGAATTTCTTGAGAAATGTGTTGGCGCACTTCTCCCAAGTGGTATCTTCATTCTTATTGGCATAGAACCATTGCTTCGCCTTCCCAAGCAGTGAGAATGGGAATAGGCAAAGGCGGATGGCGTCAGCCGAGACATTCTTGATAGTGAAGGTACCATACACCTCTAAGAAATGCTGGAGATGGGCATTGGCGTCTTCATGCGGCTTCCCACAGAATGGATTGGCTTGCACCATATTGATGAGTGCTGGCTTAAGCTCAAAGATAGCATCCCCCAAGTTGAGCTGTGGACCGGTGGCAATGTTGTCAGCCGACGGTGCAGAGAACTCAGAGATGGTCTTTTGGGCCATAGCTTACTTGATTGATAGTGCGGAGCCTCTTTCTTCGAACGGATTCAGGTTTGAGATGAACTTTTGAGGTGGAACTTGACGGCGCCTAGTTCTCCTCAACAATTGCTCAGGATCTTCCATGAAATTTGACGGCAATTGAAAACCGCTCATGCACTGTCTAGCTTCACGATAACGAGAAACACAGACAGGGTAAGCCCCTAACACTAATCGATAACTAAATTGATAGTAGACTCCGGATTCAATTTTTATTAATATTCCTAGACTGATGCTTCCCCGGCAATGGCGCCATAAATGCTTGTTGACACTTCTTAGCGCAACCACCAGAGACAGGTTGTTAGGCTATCTCTGATAACGGCGCCAGAAGTGCCTGGGGTATTTCTTATGTCTATTGGATAATTCCGCAAGCGCACAGAATATACCGCTGTAGCACTTCACCCGGTATTTTAAGGTATCGTTATTTATTTTATCCCAAGAGAAAGCGGTTGGTAGGAATAATTAATAAAAAGAGAGAGATCCTTAAGTCTATATCAACTTAGTATCAACTAGTGATAGGGGGTAAATCGATAAATAGAGGAAAGGATAATGACACCAAGACATGACAAGGTTTTAGGATAACTAAGGATAACTAGTAGAGTATAGCTAGGTGGGAGTATAAGACTCCTATGACACTTACTTTACTCTTGTGAACTATCTTATCAAATGGATGAATTATACTAAGACAGCTACCTTACTTCCGGTGTGTAGGGGGTAGTACGAAACAATAGAGGATATAACCTCTACCCGAAGCGCCTACTCTCTTATGGGAGCCTACCTTTTAAGAACTTGCTTAAAACACGTGGAGGGATACTAAGACTAGACAGGGCTGACACCACCTGCTAGCACCCACAAACAATCCGTGCGACAAGCGGCATTTAAAGGCAAGATCTATTCTAAGCACCATGCTTACACTAAGCCTTACTACTCTAGCCGCGTACCAACAACTAAAGCACCCTATGACAGGCGATGAACTACACACGTGAGCTGGTTACATGATCACTATCTAATATAACTCAACTATAAGGCAAGACAAGACACAACAATACTATAATGAATAGTAAAGCACTAAGTAGAGACTTAGTAAAGTAAAGTAAAGATAATATATTGATAAAGGTAAAGCCTTACAGAAGGAAAGGTACAAGAACTATACCAGACTCTCTAGCAGACGACTCTGGAGACTCCGAGCGTAGCTCGACTCGACTCTAACTCCCACACTAGACTAATACTACTACTACTAATGAGTGGAGCTTCTCTTGTCTCTTGTGTATCTTGGGTGTGTTGAATAGGGTGATGGCAGCCTCTATTTATAGGGGAGAGTTGAGGGGCGCCACGTCAGCGATCCGTGTGCTCCTTGGCTCTCCTCCCTTGGATGAACCGCCTCAAAATGGACGGCAGTGGTGATTTCATCACGTGAAAGACATGCAGGAAGGCAGTGGGGGCCAACCGACCTGGCCAAGCACCAGGGGGGTCGATTGACCCCCTATGATAGGTGGGCCCAGCCAGATGTGGTCCCTACCAGTCATAGAGTGTTGCCTTGTGCTGGTTCTGTCTTGATTGTATTGTTTCACGCCTTAATCCGTGTGCTTTAATTCTCCACCGTTGAATGGAAACAGATGTTGATCTGATGGTGGAATTGAGCTGGGTAAAGTGTCACATAGATCCTACCATGTCACCAAAGCCAGGTGGGCCCCATGGTGGGGTCGGTGGACCCACACATGGGCCCACTCTGAGCTCTCCTCTCTTCTAAGTGATGTCTTGAGTCATTTGTCGAAGTGTGATGACTTGGTTCACAAATATGAGGTTCGGCCGACCCATCATATTGGGCTCCAATTGCTCCAATTTGTTCTGTTTTGATCTTCCCTGCATTCACAAGCTAAGAGTATAAGTGGAACTAGTTATTGATAAAATATGTTCATAGTATGTTTATTCTCCCTTGTATCTGAGGCCTGTTGACGGTGTTTGAATGTGGATTTTCATGGTATATCCACCGTCAACAGTCGTCCAGGCTCTCCAGACGATGAACAGACACCATCGCCTGGTCGCGCTGGTAGGCGCGAACGGCACGGACGTGGGCGTCCGCAGCGCTGCGAAGCCCGAAGCGAAATGGTGACGGCGTCGCCGGCCTTTCCCAATGAGGACGAAGGGAAAAGGTGGGCGATGCCACAGCGCCTCCCATATTTCTCTGCAGAGTAGTGGGGGCGCGGAGCTACCATCACCCGCGGCGTTGGGCTGGTGGCGAGCGTAGAGGCGGTGTCCCGCGCGGGGGGCACCGGGTTGGTCGCGTCTCCCGTAGCGAGGCTCGGGTTGACGCGGTTGTGCCTTCCCCTCCTAGCTCAGCGGGAGCGGCGTGTGGCGTCCCTCCGTTCCCCGGAATAGGTAGAGGTGTCGCCGAGGTCCCTTCTCCAGCCTCTCGCTGGGCCGGGGTTGGGATGGTGATGACACGGGGCTCGGTCGGGCGAAGGTTCATCTCGAAACCATGGCCAGTGGCCACGAACTCGAGACTCTCGAACTGGAGCACCGCGCCAACAGGAAGCGCAGGGAAGCTGGTTGCCATTCGTGACCTGAATCAACACACAAAAGGCCCCTACCTGGCGTGCCAACTGTCGGTGCTAGGATTAGCGGGTGCTAACACCGGCGAGTAAACTTATAATTTGCGGTTGAGGCCACGGGTGGTGGCAAGGGGGAACACAAGGATTATACTGGTTCGGGCTAGGAATGCCCTACGTCCAGTGCAGGTCGAGTCGTATTGCATTGCATCGGGGTGCTCATAGTAGGGGATTACAAGCCTAGGCGAGAGAGGGAGAGGACTTCCCAAGTCTCTTGTGCGTACGTGTACGTGTGGGTTCTTGTGGTAGTAGGGTGTTGTGGCGACGCGAGGTCTGCCTGAGACTGGCCTCTGCCTTCCCTTTTATAGTTACAAGGGAGAGGCCAAAGTTACATGTGTTTTGCTGTGGTTATAGTACTCGGCATGGTGGAGACCGTGGTGACCGGTGCCTGTCGTCAGCCACGACCTTGTCTTGGCACCTCGAAGGTATGGCCTCAGTCATTCGGTTGATCTTCCACTGTTCGATTGGTGAGTTCCAAGGTGGCGCACGGTGCAGGGCGTGGTTTGCTGCGTGGCGCTATGTCATGACGTTGCATCCGACCCTGCACAGCGCAATGAGAAGATGGGTTGACCTTTGAGTATTGACTCCCGAGGTTCAGGAGTCCATGATGCCGTCGGGGGCGAGATGGGACGGAGCGGTGGGAGTGTCCTCCCTCGGGCGTGTTCCCCTCCCACGTGCGGTACTTTCTACGGGGTAGGCGAGCCCGGTCGTAAGCTTTGCCCATTCCCCCGGGTTGGCCGGACGGTCATCGTTCCCCCTTTCCTGGCGCCGTACGTACGACCGGGGTATGGGCCGTTGCTGTCGTAGTTGGAGAATCTCTTCGTCAGCACAGGGCGTCGTACGGTTGACTGTCCTTGTCGTGGTGCGGGAGGAGTGGGACCATCTCTTAGGTCGTCAGAGGAGATATGGCAGTTGGTACGGCGGACGTGCGCGTGCGGGGCACAGTTGCGTCAGGGCTCCACTCGATAGGACCGTGCTTGTAAAGTGGTCAGGGAGGTCCCTTGGCCGGCAAGATTACTCTGCTGACATCGGCAGCGCTCGGGCGAACCAGAGAGGTGCGCCCGAGGGAGATTGCATATAGCAGGGGGCTCGGGCGAATCAGAAGTCGGTTGCCCGAGGCTGCGGCATTCGGTGGTAGGCTCAGGTGAATCGGATGGTGTCGCCCGAGGGTCCTACTTTCCTGAGCCCTACCGTGGAGGCTCGGGCGAATCGGAGGATTTCTCCCGAGGGGTCCATGCGCCTGGGGGAGGTAGTGTATTTCCGCTCGGCTCCATCGTGGGCCATGTGAGACTCTTCCGCATGGGCCTTGGCTGGCTCTTGCTTGGGCCAAGCTTCATTTGGGAAGTGTGTCTTTTGCATCAAAGTTGGGTACCCCATACCCGGGTACCCAACAAAAAGTGTAGGATGTTATACCGCCGAGTAGTAAAGATGGCCAATCACCGAAAGAAATACCAATACACTCGAAGGGGATAGTCACAATGAAATCCGAAGCCAACACACGGGAGACAAAGAATTTATCCCGAGGTTCACGTGGTTGCCGGCACGATAGTCCCCATTGTGTCAACCACTACTCGGTGGTTCGGTGGCTAATTGACAACTAATGTCAAGCTCAACAAATGAGCGCCACAAGAACCTACCACGAGCAAGGTAACTCAATGACACGAGCAATGTATTAGGCTACCTTGTGGCTCTCCACCAGAGAAGGTGCCAACCCCTCACAAGTACACCGGGAGTGGTCGGAGACAATCTCCAACTTCGCCAACTCCTCCGCTGCTCCAATATCGTCTAGGTGACAGCAATCACCAAGAGAATAGAAGAAATCCGCGGCAACAACAATCACCAAGTGCCAATAGATGAACTAGATGAACAAATGCACTTGGATCACTCCCTAACTCACTTTGGATGAGAATCAAGCACAAGAGTGAGTGGGAGAGGGTTGGGAGAGCTCAAGAGATGCTTAGCAAAGAGTGAAATGCGCAAGAGAGCTTCCCAAAATTGTTTGAATGCTTATTTATAAGTGAGGGTGAAGAACTAGCCGTTTTGCAGTTTCTGCATGCACACCGGACGCGGGAGCACCGGACACCGCTTGTCCGGTGGCTGGCGTCCGATGCACGGATGCACGCCACATCGCCGTTTCTTTGAATGTCGTTCGTCGGATCCCAACGGTCGAAACCTTCCCGCATACTGTAAGTTTGCACCGAACGCGGAGCCGTCACACCAGACGCTCCAACGCTCGTGTCCAGTGCGTGTCCAGAGAGCTCCCAGTCGCACCGGACGCATCCGCCGCTATACTACCGGACGATCCCAGCGTCCAGTGCACACGTTTTAGCGCTTCCTCTAAGAGTTAGACACCGGAAAACTTCGGTAAGTGTCCGGTGCACTTTTCTACAAAGAGATCTCACCGAAAAACGTTGAATCCTGCCTCGCAAGCTCGGCATGAAGAAGAGAGGACCCAAACCCCTCTCTACCTCTCAAACTTCACCCCGTTTTCAAACATGCCGACACTTCAAAGTACCTCTCACTTTAGTGCACGTGTGTTAGCATTTTTCAAAGAGTTTTCCACAGTTTTTGTTAGTGTCACTAGCATCTACATGCATATGCACTAAGTATGAACATCTAGTGGCACTTTGATAACCGTATTTCATGAACGAATTCTCCCCTCTTAATAGTACGGCTATCTATCGTAAATATGATCACTCTCTCTGTAGTGCCTTGATCACACAAAAGAGCTCCTATTGGTTATACCTATGCCTTGAGCTCCTAACTTTTCACCTTCTTCCTTCCCATCTCTTGATGAATCTTGTGGACACCTTGTGATGATGGACTTACACCATTTGCATGAATGCCGTCATTAGGGCTTTCTTCTTTTTTTGATAGACTTACACCATTTGCATGAACGCCATCAATGCCCTTCACTTGTGGCGTTTACCGACCCGGTCCTTTGTTCCATCTTATTGTTTGCTAATTATTCTCATGAAACATTTAGAGTAAACATTAGCAAACTAGGTTTCATGAATTATCAAAACTAAACATGGGCTTTCAACCGGGTAGGTGTCGGCCAGTGGGTTCGGAGCAAGCGTGGACAACGCGCGGAAGCCGAAAGATCCTTCCTTTCCCGAGTCCTTGCACTCGCCGTGCCTGAGGTTGAACACAGAAGGTGCTGCACAAAGGCGGCACGAGTGGTGCGGACGGTGAGGACCTCTCATTGAGCAAACATCGTGGTAGCCACGTGTGCAAAACCAGCGTTCCAAAAGCGGTTTGGTCTCGATGATACATTTAACAAGTTTAGGGATCCGAAAACCTGGTTTTAGGAGTACATGGACCCATTTGAGAATGTGAGACAAGTTCAAGGACCTACGGTGGATTATAGCATAAGACTAACCTAAATAAAATAAAAAAGTTGTATTAGAGAACAATCAATTCAGAGGAGAACGAACAAGAAAGCATAACAAGTAAATTAAGTAGACATTTTGTAGGCAATAGTAAAAGGAACAAAAGAGAAGGGAAATAATAGAAAGACTTATTCTTAAATAGACAACAAATTAAAGTATAGAAACTATATGAAGTTAAATTCACCGGCGGTTCTCAAAGTCTCTCAAGATGTCATCTAGATGATTAGATCCCTAAAGTTCCAAAATGCACTTTGGCTTCCTAAAGTTGTAATGGGTCTCTTCCAAGTCCAAACGGACACTGTTTAGATGCACTTTAAAATTTCAAAATTCCCGTCACATCGAATGTGCCGACACATGTGTGGGACATTAAATGTAGAGGAAATTTTGACATATTTGCACAGTTTGCATGCAAATTATGAGACGTATCTTTTAAGCCTACTTAGACTATAATCGGACACTTATTACAAAAGATTCTCCGCTCAAAATTTCAAAAGTTTTTGCATCTAAACGGGGCCACCCAACCTTGTATCCTAAGCGGCATGTCGCTGACAAATGTGACCTACATGTCAGCGGCAAGGCTCCATCTTCAGAAAAAAAAAAATCATATGAACTTGGATGAAGATGATTTCTGTAGTTCTCGATAAAATCTACTACTACTTTTTTATAAAATGTATTTTTATTTGACACCATAAAACAAATATAATATTTTCCTAAGATGACAAGCACTGATACGAGATTAATATACCATTGATACTTTATATTTTTTTACCATATTAAGGACTTCAAATAATAAAACTCAAAACTAGGAATTTGTATATCTCATCGAGAGCTACAAGTTTCATATACAAATTATTTTAGCCAACATCATACAAGAAATATATGATTTTATTAAGTCGATAAGCCTTGGTACATGGTCTTAAATAAAAAAAAACAAAACTATAAATTTGTAGATCATATCAAGGGCTACGATTTTTTTTTTTATAGTCATGATGTAAGGTCATATATGAAAAAGAAAAAGATACGGTTTTCTAAAGTAGAGCCTTAGTACATGTGCTACCATTTGTTAACGGATATCAGGTCGAATAAACACACGTTGAACTTGAATCGGACCCGACGGCCCATTATAACTTCAGAAAGCAAAATTGTATTTCCGAACTTTAGGAACCTAATAACACAGACAAGAAAAATAAGTCATCTATCATCTCATCAAATCAAAAGCGGGAAAGAGGTGGAGAAACTGGAGCATGAAGTAATTCTAAGCCTGAGATCAAGAACAAATAAACTCCAACTTATAATCTTATTCCCTTCGCTGAAAAACTAGGCATATCGACAAGATTATTGGTTTCTTTGTGACAAGAATCAAAACAATGGGCGAAACAAAATGACTTTCTCCTTCAATGGAAGGTCACCGCAACATCTATCCAATATATTTCGAACTAACTAAACAGTTCAGCTTGCTTTTTATGCCCCAATATTAGCCTACGCCACGGACAAAAAAAGGAGAATAGATCCCTGCCGGAGGAGCTAATCCAAGTAGAAGAGTGTCACGATCTTCCGAAGGTTCTTGGCCTCCTGGCATGTTTCCATTAGCAGCTTGCTGTCATGGAACGCGAAGCAGATCACCTGTTGAACCTTAGAGATGATGTCCATATTGCATAACCTGAAGATCGCAACAGTTGCCATTAAGCATAAAAGTGATATTCTAGTCACAATACATATTTATATAGAGATAAAAAGAAATGTGACTCGTCTTTCAGTCCATGTCCTTCTCAGCCGGCTAAAGGGTAGTGGAAAAGGTACAGGATATTTATACAACAACATAGCCTTTTAGCCCAACAAAGTTAGGGTCCCACCTAGAACCCCAAACAACATAGTCACAGTTCAGGCACTTCAATAGCTGCTTTCCAAACATTCCTATCCAAACATAAATCTCCAGATATCCCAAACTTTCAAATCTCTTTGACAAATAGGCAAAAAGACAGACACTGGTTTTCTAAAATAAAACTGCTTAACCAAAAAAAAAAAATCATTTGTCAAGGTAACAGTACAGAATCTACCCTTGGACAGACCCCAATCTCGAGTTATCAAATATTAATCATGGCATCAACCCATCCGCTGCTGGTTTTGATTCAGCGTCTTTTATTCATACAATGGTTTTGTAAATGAGGCAGCAAAAACTATTGCAAAATCTGCAGAACATTAGTGTTTGGTTCAGTGCACTGTAATGAAGTTCTGGATTGTACCCGAACCATCAATGATCTATTTGAATCAAACAAAGTGCAATCTATTTTGTCCAAAAACAAAGGATGCATAGCACCTGCACTTGTGTAATCTCTGAAAAGAGCTGGAACTAAATGATACACTGCTTGGACCGAATAATATATCAACAGTGCCACACCACTGGTGACAAAAATATAGAGTATAGGAAAACTATGAGCAGTTTGAAAAGGTAGCTCACTGACCTGCTAGCCTCAATTAGTGGCAAATGATCATACTGTGGTTTCTCGATCAAGTTTTGTACCTATAAAAAAAAACAATATGTTATTGAAGCGTTTCAAATTTATCATATGGAATGGAAAAAATGCATCAGCAGGATTCTACTAAATTCACAAGGCATGTTATTAGAATTAGCATATATGACAGTGAATTCTTAATGATATGGTTTTTCTATTCAAACACGCAGGAGAGCTGCATATCTTTATATTCTAGCCAGAATCCCAGATCGTAGAATAATGCTGATGTTTTCTTATTTCTGAACGATTCAAGTGCCATGGCGAAATATTCCTAACCAGGTGATCACACTGATTTTTAAGCACACTTATGATCAAGCTTGTTAAGGTCCTAAAAAAATCTTTCCACAACTTCGTGTCAATATGCTGAAACTATTGTGATGACTGATGAGCAGTCTACCTACAAAATAACTAAATGCCTATACTAAATATATATATAGAACAAAAGGCAAACTGGCGCGCATAGGGCTCTATAGCAACAGGTCTGGAGCTAAGTTGACAAGAAAATGACCAATTCAGAATAGAAACATCAGGAATTCTCATTTCAGAATAGAAATATCAGGAATTCTTACTTTAGACAACAGTTCCTGGCTTTCAGGAGGCTGCTTCTTTAGACTTTGAGGTAAAATTACAGTAAGCAACTCTGGTTTTTCAGCTCTTAAGGCACCCCTGATAACAGCTGCATTTGTTCCAGAAGCCCCAGATGTGAATATATGATTTTTCTGCAAATTAAACAAAAACATTATTAACAATGCTAGAGGGATCAAAGATCATATAAAATAGTAAAATACACTGGTGTATAAATCAGGGAGATCATAGGAATGACAACAGCACATAGGAACATACTGTTATGACCATAGCATAGCTCAAGATCTCAATAAGCTGTTGATGCATAAATCCCATGTTGCGTGTTCCAAAAAAACCTATTGCACGAGGTCCTTGCTGCTGAATAGCCAGCAGCTCCTGCATGACCACAAAATAAATGAGACCAGTTCATAGGCTAAATCAATTCATAAAGCCCATATATGTTAACCAGCATTCATTATTGAAATTCTCATTGTATCATACAACTTTAAACTCTGTAGAACGGATACGTCAATGAACGGCCTTATCGCGTATCGGATACGTATCCGATACGGATACACCACTGATACGGCTCGACACGTATCCTCCAACTATCCATTTTTATTTAATATTTGGAATATTGAGTGCATGACCCGATACGTATCCACCTGTGGGATACGGCCCAGCTCAACAAGCACTCCTTATCTCCCCACCCGACGCCTCACACTATTGCAGCTCACGCTGCCACCTGCGTGCATGCACACAGCACTCGCCAGCCATTGGCCACCGGCGACGAGCCACCGCCCCCTCCGTGCCATCAATCAACTTCTCTTCCAAACTGCCATGTCGGTAAGCACCCAACAGTCTGCCATAGCCATGGCCAGCATCGCCATGTCCTACGCAGGGCATGCGCCACAGCTCGCCGGCCACCGGCGATGAGCATCCGCTCCCTCCGTGCCATCATTCAACTTCTCCCCTCCTCCAAACTGCCACATCTGGGAGAACCCACCAGTCCACCATGGCCGCAGCCAGCTCCCGTGATGCAGGGGAGGGATGCAGGGGGGAGAGGACGATTAACAACAAAGCAAGCTCCTGGCGACATCCCATGAGTACACGTATGATTGCATGTATAGTAGTGAGTACTGAATTAATGATAAGTGATTACTCAAGCTATAGACTTTCAGAATTTTAATTTTCATTATGATTTTATTTTAAAAAAATATTGAAATGTATCCACGTATCGTGTTTTATGAGAAATTGCCATATCCGCGTATCCGTATCCTTCAGATACCGATACACGTATCCGTATCCGTGCTGCTGCATAGAATTTAAAAGGTTTAATAAACACTAAAGTTAACTTCAAACAAAAAAATCAGTTTGTATAAAATGGTCAGAAAAGGGTACCTGTAGGTAATCTAGATCTGGGATCGCCTTGTATTCTGGTTCAGCAACCGTTGCAGTGCCCTTTACAAGAGTCTCCACCTGAGTAGGAATCTTTACACCATCATCATCGGGCCCAAACATAACAGCGTCATCCCTTCCTTGACTGCTTACAACACCTTCACGCCGATCTCTTCGCATGTATCCGCAGAGCAACTATACGAGCACAATAAAAACAGCCCTGGCAGTAAATCATTAGTGAAAACCAAATATATTGTAGTATATGGAAATAAAAAGCCCAGTTTTTTTAAAGGTTAAACCCATACCAATTAGTCAAAATTAGCTATCAAGTAATCCAGTGTCTAGAGTAAATCATAGCACAAGAGTGGCTGCAGCCATTTAAGACACAACCTAAATTCACCAGGTGGATTTATATGTGTGCTGTCGATTTTAAACCCAACTCTCCAGATAAATTGCGGAAGATATTGAATAAAAGCTGAAAATAATCTCAAGTATTTGGATTCTGAATAAATGAGGTCGAGCTGATTCCAATGGAGTATCAAATAGGAACTCTACTTTATTGTCCTCTGAGCTACATCATTCGCCTTTTGAGGCATGCTAGAGAAAAGCTACAGCACAATCACTTTTGACATGTAATTATGAGAGTAGCCCACAGAATATATGTGAAAAATGGTTAACTTTCTGAATGGTATTCTTTTATCATTTACAGACAGAAAGTTCCACATCAACTGATGTTGGTATTAATCTGAAGCTGCTACAGGATTCAGCAGTGATAGCTCACATGCAGGGAAGATGTGAATGCCACTGTCCAAACTTTAGGCACAGGATCTAAGCAGCAGATACCACCAACACAAGTAGTACTAGCTGGACCATAAAAAGATCAAATTTTGTCTGCTTTTATCTATGATAAGAATTTTGGGTGAACATTGGGAATCGGGTGATATATGCTGCTATGACAATTTTGATGTGACTACAAATCTTGGTTATTGCACATTGCTGAGATTCAGCATGCGTATAGGCTTGACTTGAAAAAAGCAAAATAACCGTTAAATCCTTTGGCACACAAGGAACTATGATAACAACCAATACGGATACACACTCAATTTGAGACCATCTAGTCTGTCATCTCCTCTGATCTTTGAAGGTGTAATAATAAACATCACAAAATTGTCATCACAGCAGCAATGCAATCGAGAAACAATTTAACAACAACGCCAGAAAAAGGGGGAAAAAAGAGAAAAGGTTCTAGTCCAACCCACGATATCATGCAGACCAAACAATAACAAATCAAGTTTATCTATAGGAAGCAAGTACCCAGTTCAGAACACCCGGCGTCTGCTTCTTGGCCCCGAGAGCGCATCCCAGCACGGCGCCGCCGCGACTCCGCGCGGCCGAGGAACAGGGCAAGAAGCCGCCAAGTCTGAGGTGAGTTGGCGGCGGCGTCCTCAACGAGGGAAGGCCGGCAACGGGCGGCGCGGCGCAAGAACCCGCCATCGTCATCCACTTCCAGGCGCCGATTCCAATCCACGAAGAGGAGGGACGGAGGGAAGCGCTTCCACTGATGTTGTTGTGTGTGGCGGCGTACCCGGGACAGGACAAGGATGGCTGCGCGGCGCGGCGCAGGTCATGTGTGAGAGGAGGAGGAGGAGGAGGAGGGCATTGCTGGGTGGGCTGGGATGAGACGAGAGAGGCGAGGAGAGGAGACGGCACGGCACCAGTTGGGCTGAGAGGCCGCAACTGGCTGGTTTGGTGGCTTCCTCTGGCGGCCTCGCTGGCTGCCTGGCTTGCTGTGGTGGTGCTGGTGCGCGTGTGGGCAGGAGCTGAACTGGACGGGACGCCTTTGTCTTTTGGATAACAGGTGGCGCACCCGCTTAGCTCGCCCACTCTCTTTGTGTCATCCCCTTCTCGTCTCTGCCGGCTGCCGCGGTATCCAGCTCTCGGTGTATCCGGCTCTGATCTAGGATTTTTTTTTTTTTTGAAGCTACCTGTGCCTCATGATTTTTGTATACTGTTTTGGGGTTTCATTTAAGAATGGCTCGGAAGGTCAAGTGAGCTAGAGAAGTTGTGTAAAGGTCTGTTTGTTTCATGTTATTGCTACCTTCTGCCAGTTACAAGTCAGAAACTGAAACAAACAACACAGTTGTTGAGCTAGTTTTTGAAAAACTGGACAGCTGGCTTTTGCTTTTCTTACTTTTTATGGGCTGAGAAGCTAAAAATCTATCACAAATTCAACTGCAAAAAGGCCAAAAACTAGAAAACCAAATTTTGACCTAAAAGCCTAAAACTTGTAGCTCGTACAAATAATCTCTTCTAACTTTCTAAGTATTTGAATACTACACGGACTTTATGTTCAGTCACAACAACGGTTTTTTTTTCTTTTTGTGTTATGCAAATTTTCTGATTCGTAGGTGGGATAATGTAACTGCTGAAGGCATTTGTGCTGCCTGAACCTTTCTTGGTGTCCCAATTTTGTTATTTGGTTCTGTTACTTTCTTAATTCCCCGTTTGCGTTTCCCATTGCTGACTGAACATCACGCCAAATAATGCCTGATCCCACAATTGATGAGCAACCGATTATTACCAAAGCATGGAAATGTCAGGATATGTACAGCCGCTGACTAACTTGGCAAAGAAATTATTACCCAATCTAATTTCATTAACAGAGTGAAGCAAACATTATGTAATATCTACAGCTCATCATGGGTTTTTGCCTTATCAGTGGTAGAAGCAGGTTGCTGATGCTCGAGTAGATAGCGAGCTGCCAACGCCGCTTGCCCAGCCGCACCATAGGGGAGGGCATCTTCGTTGATGGTGAAGTAGGGGGAGTGATGGGGTGCCTGCGGTCCACGAGTCTCGTTGTACATGCCCACGAAGTAGTAGTAGGTCGATGGGATCGCCTCGGCATAGAACGCGAAGTCCTCGGCGCCCATTAGCGGTTGTCTGTCCCTCACGTTCCTCGAGCCAACCATCTCGCTGGCCACATTCACGAAGAAATCATGGAGCTCAGGACTGTTGATGGTTGGCGGGAAGAAAGGACGGTCCTTGGTGAGGAAGTCCACGCTAGCGCTGCAGCGCTGCACGGACGCTTGAGACACAATCACCTGAGACATGAAAAACAGTGTTAGCTGAGGTCCTCTCTCCTCTGCACGCCAATCCACAATGAAATTCTATATGTAAAATGTGTGATTCCAGAGGTGAATATAGCTCGGAACTCAGGGCAGGTGACTGTCAGGAGCTCTGACCATTGTGACCCAGATACTTTCTTCTACAAACCCACCAACCCGTAATAACGATCAGGAAAGTAGTTTTTTAAGTGCTACAAACAAGCCTACAGCTACAGCTGTAATTTTCATTAAAAGCAAAGTGTGAAAGAAAAAAATAATCTATTATGAGTACTCAAACAACAATTACATGTGGGTCGATATCCATGCAACTTTCCAAAAATTGAGTTTATTCATGAGAACAAGCGTCAGGAACTGCTCTTGTCTTAAAATGCCAGCACTACAATCTAGCAAAATGCAGAATAAGAGAATGCCACCAAATTTTAGACATGCACCAGCTTATTTGTTTACAATATCCTTGGTCATAGTATATATTTAAATTAGATGACAGCAGTACAGCACAGAGGATGACATGCCACTTGCAAGTACCCACTTCTCTAAAGCTATTGATGAAATGTGCAGATCGATATATTTAAACTTACTCTTGTAGTTAGGTATAGTGACAGATTATCTTAACAGCAACATCAAATAGCCATATATTGAAGGCAATTTTGAGTCCTTTATTTTTTGTCTAAGAGAACCCAATTGCAGAAAATAATTAAGAATTGACTACTGAAAGAGTAACACAAAGTTCCCAAACAAATGCTCTTACCTCTTCAATCCGCTGCTTCAATTGATTAAAACTCTCTTTCAGAAAGGCTCGGAAGGTGCCACCTATAGTTACCGAATCAGGGATCACATTGAAGGCTCCACCTCCTTGAAACTTTCCAACTGTCACAACCTGCGGAACACAGCATGGCATCCATCCAATGAAAAATCATAAAGTGGACTACTGGAGTGCAAATAAGGATAAATTCCCAAAGGTTCAACATAGCAAAAATACAAGAGTCGGTGCACTTAATGAAATGATGGAAACCTGGGAGTAATGTATTGAAAATTGTATAATTCTTGTGATGCAAAATCATTTTTGCATATGAAACTACAAATTTCTATACTAAACATTTTAAGAGTTTAAAACTTATTGAATATTATATAGCAATGTATAAGAAATACTCTGTGCTGCCTAAGCTATAACAAGTCTCCTTGGTAGTTTCCATGTTAGGACAAGGATAAAAGGTTCAACAAGATCTTGACAAATTTCATACAGATCTCGTAACACATGTCAGAATAATTTTACATAGTTTGTTCTGTTCTGGTTCTGTAATTTAGGCCAACAGGGCAGAACTTCTATGGAAGGGAGCTATGTAGGTCATAGACAGATAGATATAGACCACGCCAATCAATAAAATGCTTCCATGCTTGGAAATTTATGGCAAAAAATTAAGTTAGCCAAGGATAGGAACAGTACCTGTGAGTCCAAGGGATCAGCTTCCCGGGAAACAAGCTGCTGAAGGCTCACAATAACATTTGAGGCAGCCAATATCGGATCTATAGTGTGATGAGGAAGAGCGGCATGCCCACCCTTTCCACTTATTACAGCCTCAAAGAATCCACTCCCAGCCATAACAGGCCCTGGCCTGGATGCCAGCACACCAATAGGCACAGAGTCAGCTACATGAAGCCCAAAAATGGCATCTATATTTTCCACAGCTCCGGCTTCTATCATTTTCTGGGCCCCACCGCCACCTTCCTCAGCTGGTTGGAAGACAAGAACTACTGTACCCTACATTAATATTGAAAATATATTCATAACCATATAAAATTCAGAGGGTGATTAAAAAAAATCAACGGTTACAAGACAGTTCATTTAAGTATATAACTGATATGGAGGCAACTGAACTAAGTGATTTAATCGTTGTTCAAGAAAAACATTAACCGATTTATTAAGAAGATTGATCAATGTGGACTTCTAGGATTAGTTGAGTGCTTCCTAAACATAATTAATTAAACCAATATTGGCCGACTAAATGTGGATGCACACTTTCCCTACAAAGAGAAACATAGGCAATTGATTAAAATCATCAATTGTAATAGCCAATAAAAAGGCAGAGAAATAGCAGTGTTGCATTTCATAGATCTACACCTGTAACAAAAAAATGACTTCCCTAGATTAAAGAAGCTACCTCTTACAAATATAGCATCCACTTTGAGCTATACAAAATATAAGGAAGCTACCAGTAGATAATATTATTATACATAGTCTTGGGATCAAGAAATTTAAAAGTAAAATTGGGTAGTCAAATCTACAAAGGATTGAGAACATGTAGCTTAATGCAATGAAAGCAAGGAAAGGATAGCAATACACAAATGTTAGACATCTTCTATAATTTTTAAGGCTATTCTATCATTATTTAATCAACAAATCTCTCTTATCATTGCCACAACTACAGAACAGGTGCTAGGTAAACCATAAAAATTAATACATACCACCAAAAAACAATAAATCAAATCAAATAGACATCCATGTTTGCCGAAATGAAGGATTGGACATCCGACTGTCTCCTGTTATACTCAACACTCTTAACAATCAACGATTTATCCATATATAAATTTATTCAGATATCTCACTCAAAGCTTGAAGAGAGAATTTCAATTATTTCAGAACTTTTCATTGTGCAGTGAGAAATTCTCATTGCTTTATATACCGAAAAATATTTTAACCAACCTTCAACTCATCACGATGCTCCTGAAGAATCTTAGCAGATCCCAACAGCATAGCAACATGTGCATCATGCCCACATCCATGCATCTTCCCAGGGACTTTGCTCTTGTGTTCCCATTCCACACTTTCCTGTAAAACAGGACATCAGTTTTAACTGGTGGACAAATACAAGATAATCATACTTCTTTGAGCAGATGTAGTTTACTCCAATAAATTATCAAGACAAAATAAATGAAAATTGATCCCACAATAACTACATAAATTTGGAGATTAGTACATCAAGAAGAAACTCTCAACATATAATCAACCCGACTGTACGAAATATGGACATATGGCACCAGAAAAATACATACAAAACGTATCAATAGCAGGCTGTTCAAGAGCTAGTAAAACAAAAACGAAAAGAGGATATTGATTTTCACATTCACTCGGAGAAGAGGCCATGCCCATGCGTGCAATAAATTTAATCATATCAATCAGGTTCAAGAAGAACACAATAATTATGCCATACACACAAATTACATATTTGTCTGTGAATCGCCACCTGAGACATGACCGAAGGCTCACATGACTGTTACAGATACACATAGGCAGCCCATGTGATTCATTTCAGTAAGAGGCCAAAGTTTTTTTTTCTTCTTCTGTGTGTTCCTAATCAGGAAGAGCAGCTAGGGAACCACTTAGGAGTAGGTGCAAACCTGTTCCTCCCTTTTCTAACCAGTTAGTAGATGTCTGCCATGAATGAACTATATATATGCATATTCCGCATACTTCAATTGGTCATTTTCATATCGCACATGCTGGCCTCGATGGTCATTAGTCCTTACTTTGTATTGCGCTACATCAAATTTCAATGGATAATGAATTTGAAAAGGAATAATCAGTGAGCAAGTTTTAGCTTTCTGGTGAGCATGAGTTCTTTGAATCCCTGGCGTTCCTCTTCCCTTGACTATATCAAATTTAGTTTTGTGGCCACTAGAAGTACGCAGGTCGTTTTAGTCATCCAAGCTCGCGGTTGAAACAGAAGCGGATTCGATATCCAGAGCAGAGACATTTGCCTTTTATCCTTAGGAAAAGTATACTGTCTTTTATCCTTAAAGTCAACAACAATTTCTTTTTCCAGAATCCGCAGCGAAATCAAGAATCAGAGGAAGAGCAGCCAAGGGCCAGGCCATCGTAGTAACCGGAGAAGAATAAGGAGGTGGTTACAGACAGTAACAGACCTGCAAGGGCAGCGCGTCCATGTCCGCCCGCAGGGCGACGAAGGGCGGGCCGCCGGTGCCGACTGTTGCCACGACGCCGGTGACGGCGAAGGGGTGCCTGTAGGGGATCCCCAGTGCGTCGAGCTCCCGGCGCACGAGCTCGCTGGTCTGGAACTCCTCGTACCCGAGCTCCGGGTTCTCGTGGATCCGCCGCCGCACCCCGACCATCCAGTCCGCGAACGCCGGCTCCTTGGCCCGGCGCAGGAGCTCCGCCGGGTCCTGCAGCGCCGCTAGGGACGGCCATGCTGCGGCGGCGAGGACGGCGAGGGCGAGCAGGAGACGCGGCGCCGCGGCGGCCATGGGCTATTGGCTCGGGTGGTGGGGCTGGTTCGAGGTTCGCTGACAAGGCGGAAGGACTTGCTTTTGACGAGGCAGGCAAGCGCACGAGGGCGACGCCTGGTTTTTATTTTATTATTTTTTGTTTTGATCACGACATTTTTCTTTGCTTTTCCAAATTCATGCAAGTATGCAACTGCCTTTATTTTTTGTGCCGCTCCTGCTGCCGTGCCGTGCCGTGCCGCGCGCGATCATTTCTGCTTTCCGTTGTCTGGCCCTCTCGGGTAGTCTTTTGTTTCGAGACGTCTAGGACTCCTGGTTGTACTGATGGAAGGGTAACATGGTTGGCTCTTGTCGTTCAGCCCAAGGGCGGATCCAGGGTGAGCATTAATTATGAAGGAGTATGAATCAATATTTTTTAAGAATTAATCCTAAATTAACATGAAATTTTTATTATCAATCAATAATTTTAAGGATTAGCCTCATTTTTAAAGATTATCCATCAATATTTTTAAGAATTAGCCTTAAATTAGCATGAGATCTTCATTATCAATTAACATTTTTAAGGATTAGCCCCCCTTGACGTTATCCTGGATCCGCCACTGGTTCAGCCTCAGCCATTTGCAGGAAGATGGTCTAGTGGCCCTTACGCAGGGTAATGGGCACCTCTCACTTAAACCTGACAATGGCCTGGAATCCGGACCGAATCCACACCAACCCAAACATTCATGTTGTGTTTAATTAACCCACCCCAATCCACTCGTTTATTTGCAGAAGCCAACCCAGCCTGAACCGTTAGTCCATCACCTCATATCAAACCAAACCAAACGAGTTCAACCCAATAAATCCATGGATCGAGTCGAGAGAAGCTAGAACAACAGTACCATACAGATATACAGAAGGGAAGAGGAGTACGTACGTGGGCAACCTGGACTCGAGAAAAGACGGCAGTTATCAGGCTACGGCGGTCCTACACGGATGGCCATCGTGGACCTCTGCATCGGGATGGGGCAGGGCGAGCTATAGCTACCTCCGACGACGCTACAGACGATGGAACCCGCGAGCATCCTGTTGTGCAGGTGTACGACCGTGTGGTTGTGCCGGCGCCGCTGCGTGGCGGTGGCAGCGCTCGTGGAGATGCGACGGCTGGCGACGGTGCGGGAGCACGGCTGGTGGACGACGCGAAGACCCCTGGCGACGGCGTGGCGGCGTCGAGGGCAAGCCTTTCCACCCAAACCAAACGAGTCCATTACAGCCTCTACCCCAAACCAAACCAGCCCGTTAGACTCCTCAGCCCATTTGCACCCAAACTATGCAGGCCAAACCAAACCAGAAAATCTGGTCTCGGCCCAAACCATTCCCAGGTTTACTCTCACTAGACACACCTATAGAGGCACGTAAACTTTGTCATTATTATCCCTATAATCTTCTGGTTAATGAAGTCATCATAAGTACCTCGTTGTTAATAGAAACATCGTCTATCATTGAAAGCACCAACACCGTTAAATTTTTCACGCGAAGTCAAATTCAGAACCCAATAATACAAATGAGAGCTATAGGCCCTTCCTCAACAGTATGAAAAAAAGAGAGCTAGAATCGGTAAGTTTCATTCTTCTAAGAAAAAAGTCTCACTATCTTCCAACATTATAGTATGTTGTTGTAGTAGGACACAATAACGTTCTTTGTAAGACCTTATTCTTACTCAAACAATACAAACGTGTTGTTGATGCATGAGCACCACAAATGTTGAACAATTAATTGTAGCATATTGTGGGTTTATTATGAGAATTTATATCATGTCCTTGTCTTGTTTGTGGTCTGGATGAACTCAAATGTGGCATATTTTAAAGATGAGTTAATTTACTCGCTCTATCCACATAATAATATAATTATCACTTGAAGCCAAACAGTTTAAAACTTTGACTAATTATATAAAAAATACTAACATTCATTATACAAAATATATGCCACAGGATTAGTTATAAAACTTTTTTTTGTAATAAATTCATTTGGCTCAATTGGTATGGAACTTATAGTTGCTTTCTTTTATGGATGGAGGGAGTATTCAGGTTTAGATAAATTTTATGTGTTCTCGTATGCGTGAGAGGTAAATAAATCATCAAACAAGAGAGAGTTAAGAAGTTTTTTCTAAAAGAATTTTAGGGTCTAGCCCCGTTTATTAACCAAGGCCAATAGACAAAGTCGTCATTACAGCATCACAGATGGGAGCGCCATCTGAATCCACATGTAGTCCAGTTTGAAGCTGAGTACTCAACACAAAAAGACTAAATCGAAACCCAGGACCAAACTATAATACCCCGGGTATTACAGCTAATTAATTATGCCATGTCATCATGTTTATTATTAAGCATCTGCATATGATTGTGCTTAGGGACTTTAGAGTGACTTATTTATGAATGTTATTGGTGTTGCAATGGAATCCCTAATTGGCAAGTAAAAATAAATCAAAAGAAAAATCTGAATTTAAGCCCTAATCGGACCCTAAAACCCTAACTCAAAAACTACTCAGAATCAGGAGATAGTGTCTCAACAAAAGTTGTAGATCTTTTAAAATGGAACAACTTTTATTTTGGGTGTTTTTGAAGTTTTTTAATAGAAATTTAAATTAAACCCTAATTACTCCTTTGAAATTTAAATTTTAAATGCTAATTTAAAAACTGTTAAGAATCTGACTAAACTTCCTTCATAAAAGTTGTCAAGCTTAGAAAGTAGGACAATTTCTATGTTTGAAGATTTTCATTTTGTTGGGAATAAATTGGAGAATTTAATTGAATTAGAAATAGGATTCAAATAATAGTTTTACCCCCTTTCAAATATATTCAAAACTATTCAAAATTTGAAATTGGTCCAAAAACCAAAGTTGTGTAGCACAAGATTTTCTATAACTCTTACATTGATGATTTTTCTAGTTCCTATATAAAATGAGAAGTAATTTGAAGAAAACAGTGATAGGGGGAGTATTGATGTGCTACAGTGATCGCCACCCCACTCTGTTCACGAACAGGAGCGCGCGTCCGGCAGCGCAGCGCCGCCGCCCGGGGACTGCCGGCGGCCTGTCTCCGGCGCTATCGAGTCGTGGGGGGGGGGGGGCCGGGGACTTGTCGCCCCCTTGTTCCCCTTCCCGATGGCACTTAAGCCATCCACCGCCCGTTTTCTTCCCTTTCCTCCACTCCGTCGCCGCCCCGGTCATCTCCTCGCACCCGACCAATTCATCACCACCGAGCCACCTCTACCCAATTCCACTCGCCCCCGAGCTCACCACGCCTTTGCGCCCCCGTACAACCCATTGGAGCCGGTGACCGATCGCTGGAGTCGCGCGAACACCACCTTCTTCTCCATCGCCGATCGGAGCGCCGCCGCGTTCGGCTCGTCGTGGCCAGCTCTCTTGGGTAGGCTACCCTCCCATTTACCCTTGCGTTCTCGACTCCCCGTGTTCTTGTGGAGCTCACCATCTAAGCGGTTCGGTGAAAGGTGCACGGGAGTCGTCAGAACAACGTCGTCGCCGTCGGAGTCCGTCGCCATCGCCTCGGTTTCCATCAACGCCCGCCTCTAGTCATCCTCGTCCTCAACCGGCTCGTGAACGGAACTCCGGTGAGCACCTTGACCGCGTAGCACTCCCTGCTTTGACCTCTACCATCCATTTTGCCCGGAGCGTGACCGCGCCACCGTGCCGGCTGCCGCCGGTCCGCCATGGCCTCGGTGGGGAGCAGGCCGAGCCCTGCTCTGCCTTATTCTTTAGTTATGAGGATACGGTAGGTGCTGGGGCGCGTTCGGGTGTCCTCGGCATCTGAAAGGTCTTAATATGGCTAGAGGGGGGTGAATAGCCTAATAAAATTTCTACAAAGTACTTAGACTAAGAGGTTAGTAACAAATATGGCTAAATGTGCAAAGCTAAAGCAACTACTAATCTAGGCAGGCCACCTACACAATTCTAGTTAATCCTTATTTCTAAGCCACACAAGCAAGCTAGCAAAAGCTAAAAGACTACACAACTATTCAAGACAAGAGAACAACCTACTTAGCACAAGGATAAGAAAGAAATGATTGTCGATTATACCTTTGCCTTGAGATGAAATCAATCACCGGAATAAAGATCAAGTCACTCACTCGAAGATGAGGAAAGTAATATGAACACAAAGATTTATCCCCGAGGTTCACGTGCTTGCCGGCACGCTACGTCCTCGTTGTGTCGACTTCAACTGGTGGTTCGGTGGCTAATCGGTATCACACACCGAGTCTACACTGCGCGTCACAAAAACCTACCACGGAGGAAGCAACTCAAAGACATGAGCAATCCACTAGAGTTACCTTTGAGCACCCCGCTCGGGGAAGACACAAGAACCCCTCACAATCGCCGGGTGTGGGCAAGCACAATCACCAAGCTCCTCCACACCTTCTTCTCCTCCAAGCCATCTAGGTACACGGCAATGTCCCAAGAGAATAAGAACTGAACCAAGGCTTGCTCTCAAGTGCTCTAGAATGCAAAACAACAGCAAGGATGCACTTGAGGTTCACTCAATCTCCCTAAGGATGATCAAGATGATGAACTAGTGAGAGAGTGGGAGGCTAGAATGTAACAAAGTGTATGACAATGATCCAAATGTGCAAGAGTATCATCAAGTGACCAGGGAGGGAGTATAAATACCCCTAAGTCCAAATCTAGCCGTTACCCACTCCAAAACAGCCGTTAACCACGATTTTCTACCGTCGGACTAAATGCCAGCGTCCGACGCTCGGATGCGCGCCACGTGTCAACAGGTTTAAATTCCGTTCGTCCGATCTCAACGGTCGACTTCGCGCCAGTTTTTACACCGTCGGACTGGGGGCGTCAGACTAAACAACAGAGTCCGACGCCCTCTCACAGTTCACTGTGCGCGCACCGTCGGACGATCGCGCGAGCACCATTGGACTAAAGTAACTCAGCGTCCGACACTTCCAGAAAGGTCCACAAATGCTAAAAACCCGTCGGACTAATCTCGGTTGTCCGACGCTCTCACAACCTGCCACGTGTCAACACTCGTAACGTTGAATCGTCGGACTGAAAAACACAATGGTCCGATGCTCGGTAGACGAGCGTCCAACGCTCACTATCAGCACAGTTCAAAGTGTAGGCGTCGGACACGAACAAATGGTCCGACGCTATGTCTCTACACCGTCCGACGCTTCTTTTTCAGCGTTTTTCAAGTCTATTTCTCACCTCTTGCTTCTATATGCTAACACTCAAGGTCTCCAACACTTGTGCACAGTGTGTTAGTATTTTGCAAATATTTTTCAAGGGTTTTCAAAGAGATTCTCTAGGTTGGTTAGATCAATGCACATGAGATGCAACCTAGAGCACTTGAAAGTAATCCAATAGCTTAGTTCTCCTCTTGATAGTCGGCTATCTATCCTAAATGTGATCACTCCCACTTGGAGTCTTGATCACTAAAAGAAAATCCCTATTTGGATATACCTTAGCCTCTAACTTTCCTTTTTTAAGTCATTTTCTTTCTCCTTAATCATTTCATCTTGATCTTCACTTTAGTTCATGTCATCTTCCTCCTTATCACTAATCTACTCTTGGCTACACATACTTAGCACTTAGATTAGTAACTAGGTTTCATCAATTACCAAAACAAAACTATGGTCTTTCAGCATCGCCGGGAAATCGCCGGCGGCGAGCCGCCGCGGCAGGGGCCGTCACGCGCGCGGGCGCCTTTCCCGTGTGGACGGGGGTCGGCTGGGCCGTGCTCGGCTGTTGGGCCGGCCCAGGGACACGCGGGTGGGAGCGGGAAAGCAACGTTGGGCGCTCGGCCGCGCGTGAGCCGAGCAGGCCGGCCCGGTTTCCCCAGGTTTGATGATCTAGTTAAATTTTTCCAATATGAATAGTGCACTGTTTTATGAATTGTGTATGAATTAAATTGCTTCACCAAAAATCATCAAAATAATTGTGTATGCTCTTTGAAGTATGTAGTATTTTATAAAAATATTAAATATAAGTTTTTAACATCTTTTGCAGTAACTAAAAATCAGCATATTAATTAATAAATGCAACTTTGGGCAATTTTAATAAATTCCAGATTAATTCAAAAATTATGAAAATTTGTATGGTACTGTTTTAGGCTATAAACTATATGTTGGTTAATTTCGGCTCAATTGGAAATTGTTTGATCACTTGTTAATTAAATATTGGGTTAATTGATTAATAAAATTGATTTAAGCAAATAATCCCTATAATGTGTGTGATTTTTGGATTGATTGGGTTCATGGATCTTTCACTATGGTGATCCTTGACAAAAGTAGTGATGTCACTTGTTAGTTGTAGTAAAGCTGTGCAGCGGCTTTCTATGACTGTTAAAATGGTCGATAAAAGAAAATATGAAAACACCGTTTTGCTTTCTGTAAAATATTTACAACTTTACCGTGAAGGAAAGTTATACTCAAGGTCTAAATGGTTTACTTTTGAGCATTGCATTCATTATCTTCATACCATGCTAAACATGCATCATTGCATACGTGTAGTGCCCGTCACCGAGAAAATCAAAGTCGAGGCCACTGTTGAGGAGGTCACTCCGGAGGTCGTCCAGGTATTCGATATCTGCGGAACCGAGCCCGACTCGACGCTGTACGCAATCCAAGGCAAGCCCCAGTGCATTCAGCCCCGTCTTGTGTTTTATAAAACATTTATAACTTGAGTCTATTATTGCATTAGATTATTAGGAGTTGATTGTCACCTATATTGTTGCATTACCGGCCTTGATATATAATACCCGAAAACCTGTTTAAAAATAAAAATGTTCAAAAATGCTTAGCCCTGCTTAATCAAGTTAGATTTGCATAAAAAGGCTATTTTTGACCTATGAGAATGTGATAACTATGAATCATGAGAAAGGAGAAAGGGACATGAGTCCGTTCGTGGATTGTGTACTTGGGTAGCAGCCCCAATGCATCGTAACCGACGGAAAGGGGTTTTCCGTTCGTTGGTTGTGAATTTGGGTTATAGTCCCAATGCTTGACCATCGGCGGGAAAGTGATTTGAAAACCGTTGGGACACTTGTATTTGGGTTAGAGTCCCAATGCAATGTCGCCGGTGAAAAAAGAATTAGTGACCGTTCATTGTAGGCCTGCTATGATCGAGACTTTGCAACTAGCCACATACTACGAAAAGCTCTGACTCCGGTGGCTCTACTACTTGAACCGACAACCACGCACTGGGAGTGGAGAGATGGCGAGAGCAGCGTGTACCCTCGTGGCCGGCGTGCCTGGAGAGGAGAGGAGTACTGTGTTCTCGGGTGGTGCAGGACCGGTTCAGGGGTAGAAAAGCCGTGGTAGCCGGGGTTGGTATATGCAAGCTTAAGTGCTATATATGCAGTGTGGATAGGGATCCCCAGCTGGGTACTAATCGATTCGAATCGTCGTTGCTCCTCGGATATGGAGACTTGATCCTTTGACCTACAACTGAAAATTGGTTCGGAACTAAGTGTTTTGAAAATGATTAAAGAATTGGAAAGTATGATGAAATATGATGATGAATTTGGAATATCGTATCATGACTAAAATAAAATTTGAGATAAAATATGGAGATTGGATAATAAAGCTTTTCTACAAAAATGTTTTGATTCTTGCTCAAGCCTTACCTTGACTTCTCTCAGCCTGCATTCCTGAGTCTCACTCTTTTTCTTAGTCGGGTAAGTCTTGCGGAGTACCCCAGTACTTAGGGTTTGTTAACCCCATGTTGCAGGGATACAGCAGTCGGAGGTTTGTCTCACCCCCTGCTGTGTGACAGTTGTCCAGGAGGGAAGTGAGGAGGAGTAAGGTTGTACCCTTGGGCAGGGTTCTTATTATTAAATGTTTAATTATGTTGTATTATCATTCCACTGCTACCTACTTTTATTTATGGTCTGTAATAACTGCACCTTAATCTTATCTGGACAAATGGTTTGTAACGTAAATACCTTATAATCTTTCCGCGCTTTTACTCTGATGTAATTTGTTATGAAATGTTGTAATTCTGTAATGGCTTCGCAATGGGATCCTGTCGGAGGAAAACGGGCGCTAATGTAGCCCGGCAGGATCTTCTAGATCATTTGGGACACGGGCCCGGCTGTCAGAGGTCATTAGTGATAATGACAGGTGCCTGTGGGCCATGTAATTTAGGCGGTTCTGTTACATAAACCGCCAGCACTCCAAATAAAACAGCATCCAAAGTCAGAAGTCCAGCTTCTCCCAGCCAAAACAGAATGATCCTTCAGTTATTTCCACTTGAGCCACAATTCTTGGGAGGCCGCCAACTTGATCTCATCCGCTTTTTGAGGCGGTTCCACCTTTTTCTCCACCGGACAAAGAATCTTCCACTTCTATAACAAACCCACAATCCTGTTTAAAAGCATAGCCATGCTTCTCCACTCCATTCCTTGAAAGCATAAATCATTTCTAAGTTTTCAAATACTCAATAAAGACCTAGAAGTGCAAATATTAACAATCCCATTGCGCTTGTTACTCAATCAAAATTTATCTATCAATTCAAAGGAAACCTCTAACTGAGTGTCCAGAATACTAGACAAAATAGTCCACAAATGACTAGCAACAGCACAATAAAAATGGTTAGCTGATTCAGGCTCCTCACAAAACAAATACCTGTGGTCAACCAACTCTCATCGTTTACTCAGGTTATCCCTAGTATAGAGTTTATTTTTACTAAGCAACTAGAGAGAATAGTGGACCCTAGGAGTAATTTTAATATCCTATAGAAGGCACATATAATATTCTGGTTGAATACCTCTAAAATTATTCACTTTCTTTTATATAGGGATTGAATTGCGGGCCTGTTTGGTTTATAGCCAACTTTTGCCATGCCAATTTTGTGGCAAGTTTCAAAAATTTGGCTAGCAATTGGTTGGGTGCCAAAATTTTGGCAATCCTTCTAAAATGTTGGCAAGATAAAATTTTTGTCTCTTGATGGTAGCAAACCAAATGTCAATATTGGTTATCTTGCCAAAATATATCTTGCCAAAATCTTGGTATACCCACACTTTGGCTTGCCTTAAAATTGGCATGGCAAAAATTGGCTATGAACCAAGCAGGCCCTGCGTAGCTACCTTTGAAAGAGAATTGCCACACCATAGAGTCCTCCTCCTCACTAAGATTGATGGTAGAGGCAATCTGACAAACTTTTTCTCACAGTCCTACTAGAGTTTCTTGTTCTTCTAAATGTACATTTTAGTTATGTTCCATCCCAAAGACTAGCAACTGACATATTTTTATCATTAACTACCCTATAAAGTTTCCAGTATTGAATAGCTAAGCTAGAAGGGCCAACTCAGTTGTCTTCTCAAAATCTAACTTTCCTACCATTGCCAATCAACCACCTATAATCCACCCGAGCCGCTTGAGTAGGTCACATGAACCCCTTAAAAAACTGGGATACACCAACTGTTTTAGCTTGGAAGATATTCACTTTGCTCGCATCATACTTATAATCTAATAACTCACTTCACAATTCTTCCTATCTTGTTCATACATTCTTAGCCAAGAAACTAATAAGCACAAATTCAAATCTTTCAAATTTGGGATACCTAAACCACCAAATTCCTTCTTCATAGAAACAGACTCCCAGTTAAATGATACTTGTGAGCACCTTCTAAATCTCAATTACTCATTTGAGAATTGAGAATTTTGATCGCCCATTTGGGGAAGTTAACAAATTGAACATACGTACATTCGAAACATATTATACCATGTCTATTCAAACTTATCATCAATAAATTGGCAGAATTTATTGTGCCTATGGCTAATTTGTAGAAAAAATATCGTTTTATGGCCAAAGAGAAAAGAAAGAAACAAAATATATACAAATAATAAATAATGGAAAAATACTCCTTGAGTGTCCCAGCCTCGCAGGTCTGGGTCGTGTACTCTGCCCTCGACTGCTCGTGCCCTTCCCCATTTCTTCCTTCCTTCCTTCGCCTCGACTCCTCCCGACGCGATCGTTCCAGAGAAAATTTCGAGGGATTGGCCGGACGGCCGCTGGGATTGAGATCGGGTCGACATGAGCGAGGTGTTCGAGGGCTACGAGCGCCAGTACTGCGAGGCTTCCGCCTCCCTCACCCGCAAATGCACCGCCGCTGCCGCCCTACAGGGAGGTAATCCTCCAGCCCTCCCAAATCTCGTCGTTTCCTGGAAGCAATCTCGGTGCTCTTTCCTTCCGAATCGTCTCTTGATTAGTTGTTTGGCCGCGCAGAGAAGCTGAAGCAAAAGGCGGGGGAGATCCAATCCGGCATCGATGGCGCTGAGGCACTGGTATCTCCTCCTCCTCCTATTTTTGTTTTATTAAACATAGCCGCTTCGTTCTCGTTACCAAGTAGCCGAAGGATACACCACCCTGACAAAATCGCTCTGAATTTGGTTTTGGAATTATCTTCAGCTTTAGGGAGAAAAAATAAATAAGGAAAGATCCTCTTTAGAGCTGTATTCTGTATCGATAACCGAAGAATTTCAATTCTACATACTACGTAATTGTGTAAATTTAGGAACGTTTCCTTCTGATAAGATCAGGCTAAGCGGTGATCAAATGAAAGCTTTCTTTTGTGGCGCAAGACATATATTGTATATTGGTAATGTTATTTTTTGTTTTCAGATAAGGAAGATGGATCTGGAAGCAAGGAACCTCCAACCAAGCATTAGAGCTGGGCTCCTAGCAAAGATCAGGGAGTACAAGTCAGATCTTAATAACCTCAAGGGAGCGCTAAAGAGGATTACCAGTGGTAATGCACAGCAGGGGGCGAGGGAGGAGCTGTTGGAGTCAGGAATGGCAGATGCATTGGGGGTATGTTACCTTTTCTGGTTTCATGAATCATTCTCATCTGGAGTGAATCGTGCTCTTTCTGGTTTGTTAACAAGGTTGTGCAAGGCATGTCTATATCTGAGCCATCATTTTCTATTGGTTATTTGTCAGACATGACACACAAACATACCTGTCTGGTTGGTGATAATTTGGCTTAAGTTCTGAAATTTTATCCCTATGCTTCTTTCAGTACTGCAATGAGTGAAAGTATTGAACCCTCCAAATTAGAGATGTGGAACTAATTGGGACAAAAGCAATGCCTTGTAAGATTAGCTAATGTCAGGATGTTCTCTTTGGTTGTTTCATGGACTTATAGTGAATGGATTCACAATTCATCACAGACGCTTTTTGAATGGCGAAGCACATGTTTCCCCATGTCATCCATTGAAAATATAATATAAATTGGTTTTTGTTGAAGCAACTCTATGCCAATCTAGAAATACTAAAAGGTACAACATGGATAAGCCAAAACTATCAATTATGTCTGCAAGGTGCTTGTAACGTGTCCTGCAGCTATGGCATATGCTGTCCAGAATCCCTATGGCTGGGCTTTAGCCAGATTATGATAAGTATGTGGTCCTTGTCCTTTGTCACGCATATGTTTCTGATTTACCATCAATCTTTTTTATTTACTTGTTAGTTACATGGGTTTATCCTTCAAACTTGCAAATAAAAAGGTTGATGGTCTCCATGAAAGTCTAATGTTGTTTTTGCCTTGTTGGATAATCACACAGGTTTCTGCTGATCAAAGGTCAAGATTGCTCAGGGCAACCGAAAGACAGAACCAAACAACTAATAGGCTCAGAGATAGCCATAAAACCATGCTGGAAACTGAAGATCTTGGTGTCTCCATCTTGCATGATCTGAATCAGCAGCGCCAATCTCTCTTGCGTGCTCATGATGTAGTAAGTACCTCTTTACCTAATTCTATCTGTTTGAACTAATTGTTTTGGGTTTTTACGTGCCATTAGTTCTGTTTCAAATAATTATGTTATGCATACAATGCAAGTTTCTATGTAGATAATTATGTTTATTATGCCTTTTGATGTCAGAAAACACTAAAGGAAATAGTGTAGACCCTAACCTACTTTTCTTCAACAGTTTTTTCCTGATTACATGTAGTATCTACATTTGCTGGGTTTTTGGACGTGTTTGGTTCCTTGTTCCTCTGGCAAATCTGGCCTGACCTTGCCTAGCGAGAAACTGAGGTTAGGAACGTGTTTGATAGCTAGCTAGCTGGTCTTGGGGCATGTGTTGGCAAGCTCTGTCCATAAATTTTCCTTGTTACAACAAGAGGGCCAAATTGGCTCCCCTCTCCTGGTAATCATCACGGGGTCTGTGCTGGTTTGGCAAGGCGAGCCTGCCACGAAACGAAGCATGCCCTTAAATAACTCTTCACTGTTTTTCATTTCTTGTCATGCATAGACCTACTTTTAACTCCATAGAGTTCCTCTTTTATTTTTTATGTTACTTGTGAGTAGTGACAGATGCAATTGACAAGCATTACACATGTTCATTAGGTGCACCTATTTTCACATGCCTTGAGTACATACCGCTGTGGGAGAACATACCACTATGGGCCTAGCGGGGGAACGCCCCTGAAACGCTGAGCCCACTATCAATACGGAGAGAGCTTTAGAGTAAATAATTGCTGAGTTGGATGACTTGCGTAGACAATAGATAGATGGATACCAATGTAAACTTATTATTAACTGAACCAGACGTCACCAAGGTTATCAGATCATCTAATGCATCAACTTGGATAGTCAAACACAGTATAGCTTGTTCTTCAATGCCAACCCATAGTCCATAGTTTGAGTTCAGAAACAAATATGGGCGATAGTTGATGCCAGAGTCCATGCTGCCAAGCAGCACTGGTATCCACAATTACCAACATGCACTGTTCCAGTCTTCTGTTTCCTATTTAACCCCTGTTGTGTAATCCTTATTTTGAACTGCAGTTGGATGAGGTGGATAACAATGTTGGCAAGAGCAGGAAGATTATTGGAGGCATGATGAGGAGAATGGATAGAAACAAGTGGATCATCGGTCTCATCATTGCGGTCCTTGTCTTGGCTATCCTCGTGGTCCTGTATTTCAAGTTCGTGCACTAGGGGATTGCTTTGCATTGGACAGTAGACCAGGACGAAGAGGAAGGCAGCTGTGAATTTTTTTTTTTTTTTGTCTTATATCGTGGTTTTGTGTTTTTCTTTTTGATTTCCTTTCTCAGTATGTTATCTAATGTGTTGTATGAGAAAACAAGTTCATGCCGTGAAAAAGAGTTTTGTATATCTGATTGGTTTTTATTTGAAAGCAAAACTGAACGGATAGGCAATACATCAGCATATTTGATAATGTTACTGTTTTTTTTTTTCAAGGCTGATAAAGAGGCTGGGTGAAAGACTCATTTTATATGATCATTTATATATTGTGCGAGGGAGGTGTGGTTCCACGTGTCCAATCTGGCGGGGCTGGGAACCTTGGCACCGGAGTCGAGTTCGTCGTTGGCTGATTGGTGGCTGGTCGCTCGGAGAGGCCTGCCGCGTTTGCTTCGGAAGGCATTTGACGCAGCTGTCCTGCTCGTTTCCTCGCCAGGGTGTTTCGCCACTCCAGTAGCTCAGTAGCGGAGGTGTTGCAGGGTGTGCTACAAGAAGGCGGGGAATGGGTTGCCGCGGGGTTCAAGGCCATCTCACCGTTGCTTGTAGCTGCTGGCACGCTGCAGGGTTCTAGGCAGCTCGCCTGCGGGCACCTTGTACCGCGACTTTATTCCTTTGTCTTAATGAAATATACGTGAAGTCGTGTTTAAAAAATATAGAAGAAAATATGATCATTTATATACGAGAGATCCGTAGCTGCTTATTTGATAATGTTAGCTCTCATTTTATTTGATAATGTTAGCTCTTGCTTCCATTGAAAGATTCCCGCGTTTTAGGAACCTACTACCAGTGAAACAGCTCGGGGCTTTCTTCCTCATTGACCTCGAGTCGAGTGGCCGGGCGGTGCCCTGAACCTGAACGAAGTGCTTGTCTCATCGCCTGTCTTTACTATAGTTAGTTTAAACATTAATTAGTCTATCATAAAAATTTCATCACACTTAAACCATAAAAACTGGATTAGTATGTATAGTTGCAAAGCGTAGTGTTGTCTTGCCGCGTTAGCTAGCTCTCAGCTTGGACCTGAACGAGGTGCTTTGGGCTGAGCCGTTCACCATCTTCCGCGTCCCCGCGTACGCCCGCGAGAGTAACCCGACCGCCTACGAGCCGCGCATGGTGTCCATCGGGCATCGACCCTTACTACCATGGCGATGTCGCGCTCCGCGGCATGGAGGACTATACAAGTGGCGCTACCTCCACGACCTAGCTGCTGTCCCGCAGCCCCGGCGTGAGCTCGTCGTCCCGGCCCCGCTTATCCAGGAGATGCGTTCACTGAAGTCCCGTGCGCGCGCGTGCTACAGCGAGCGCCCGCCGCCACCGCCATGGACTCGGACGAGTTCGTCCGGATGCTCCTCCTCGACGCCTCGTTCATCCTAGAGTTCTTCTTCAAGTGGCACACCAAGTGCCCCGACAATCTCTGCGACGTCGGCTGGGGCCGCACGCTCATTCACAACTGACCTCCTCGTCGCCGGCGCGCAGGGCGGCGGCAGCGAGAACCTCTTCAATCTCTTCCTCGAGTACATGACCAGCAGCCCAGACGTCCCTTCTGACACCGACGAGATCCATCACCTCCTCCACCTGCACTACGAGAGCGTCGTGCCGAAGCGGCCGCCAGAGTTCTCGGAGGTGCGGGTGATGCCGCGCGCCACCGAGATGAGCGCGGCGGGGTTTACTTTTGTACGGCGCCGGCGCGGCATGGCGCGGGGCGTGTATGGCGTGGCGTTCGACGGTAGCAGAGGCGTGATGGAGATACCGGCCATGGTGATCGACGACATATATGAAGAGGCCGCTCCTGATCAACCTGATCGCGTTCGAGCAGAGCCAGAGCGGGGAGGAAGCGCGCGTGGTCATGAGCATGCTCGTCCGCACGACGGAGGACGTGGAGCTGCTCCGTCGGTGCGGCGTCCTGCTGGCCGACGACGACGAGGCCGCCCGGTCCTTCAACCATGTATCCACCAACACCATTATCTTCGTGGTTGTATTGTACCGAACTGCATAACTCCGCTTAATGTCTGTATCCTTGTACCTGTGCTTTGTGCATTGTGAAACTTGCATAACCAGTTGCATGTTATCGTCTATGAAAAAAAGATAAAGAGTGGTTGGGTATGTATGGATGCGGGGTACCCACGCCGCACTAATGCACCCAGCCAGGAACAACAGAATGGATCTCATCTGAAACCTGATGCTAAATGTTGATGTGATGTTCCTGCTGAATTCGTGTGGTATCTGCAGTCGTGGCTGGAATTAGGGTTGAAAATGGACTGAAAAAAAATACCGTTCCGTTTTCTAGTTTTGTCTCGCCTGTTTTCATCTGTAGATCCTGTTTCCGTATTTACGGAAATAGAAATTGGGTTTTTCATGCGTTTCTGCGAGATCCCATTTTTATCCGGACTTTACATGTATTTATTCCGCTTTTTCATCCTATTTTGAATCTGTATGAGATATGTCTAACAATTTATAAGTTTATAAGCCTACTGAAAGGTCCCGATAGGCTAGAGGGAGGGCTAGAGAGGTGAATAACCTATACAAATTTCTACAAAACACTAGACAAAGTAATTAGCAAATAACACGACTTTGCAAAGCGCTAGCTCTAGGAAACTTTAGTAAAGCCACCTAACACAATATACTACACAAGTTATGCACTCAACGCAACAATGCAAGCACTCGAGCCTAAGTGCTTGTCTCTACGCAAAGGAGCAACCACCTCGAACCTAAGGTGATGCTAGCTAAACAAGAAATAACGCGAGAGATAGAGTGTACGAGAAAACTATACCACCGAGACGAGTAGGGGCTGTTGATCCAATCACTGGAGAGAATGCCAATCAAAAAGAAAACCAAAGAATCAACCGAAGACCGTCCACTCAAAGGTGGAATAAAGAGAACACTCGATTTTTTAACAACGTTCACGTGATCGCCGTCATGCTACTCCTCGTTGTGGCAACGGTCTTCCTTGGTGGATTGCGAGCTAGGCTTCACATGCCAATCCCTCACTGGGAGCCGCTCATCAACACAAGAGAAGTGGTTTCTTACCACGAGCAATTCACTAAAGTCGGTTTTGGCACTCCACCGAGGAATAACCGCAAAAACCCCTCACAAGATCACCTTGACGTGGACTTGGACAATCTCCACCCAATCTCACACCAACAACACTACCAAGCCGTATAGGGATTCGACAAAATCCCAAGAGAACAAGAAATCAGCGATGGCTTGCTCTCAAGTGCCCTAGAATGCAACTCACTAAGCAATGATGCACTTGAAATTCACCCAACTCACAAAAATGAACAAGAGATGATCAAGTGAGTGAGTGGGAGGCTTAGAATGCTCACAAAGTGTATGACAATGATTCAAGTGTGCAAGAGAGGCAACAAGTGCCTGAGAAGAGTGTAAATACCCCCAAATGAGCTCCTAGCTGTTATCCCACAGAAAATAGCCATTAGAATACTATTTAGGGGCATCGGATATTATCGTCGGACGGTGTCCGTCGGACCAACCATCTGCGTCCGACACACGGATTCTCGCCACGTGTCAGTCAGATTCAAAGATATCCGTTCGTTCACAATAGCTACTTGCTCGCGCCCAAATTCAAACCGTCGGATGGTAGCATCAAACAGTCCGTCGGACTATTCGCGCCAAACGTCTGACGCTTCCAGAGACTTCCCAAGGCACCAAAACACATCGGACTAATCGTCCGCGGGAGGCTTGTCGGACTAAACCAACCCATCTGACGCCTTCAAACAGTTTAGCTCGCGCATTGGTGCCACACGTCGGATCCTGACGAAATGATCCGACGCTCACTCGAATTCCACCATTGGACTATCTCACGCCGTCCGACTCTCACAGCTTTCACCAGCTTTCACACCATCCAAGGAACCCTAGCGTTCGACGCTCTTCTCACAGCGTTTCTTAGTCAAACACCTCAATCCTTGTTTCTATGTGCTAACACTAAGGTTATTCAACACTTGTGCACAATGTGCTAGCTTGTTGAAAACATTTTTCAAGGGTCAATAAGTCAAGCTCTAGGTTAGTTAGTTCAATGCACACGAAATACAATTTAAAGCACTTGAAAGTAAGTCACTACTTACTTCTGCTCTTGATAGTCGGCTACTTAACCTAAATGTGATCACTTCCACTGGAAGTCTTGATCACAAAAAAAAAAAATCCTATAGGTTATACCTTAGCCTTCACTTATTCCTTCTTTAAGTCCTCTTCTTTCTACTCTTGATCACTTCCACTTGATCATTACCAATCAATCTCTTGGCTCCACTCACCATGGTTAGGACAACCTATACTTAGCCATAACTTAAGCCAATAGGTTAGTCCTTATGGTGTCATCAATTATCAAAACCAAATTGGAGCTTTCACCTACTAGTAATTACTAATTATATATGTTAACACATGTCATGATAGTGAATATTTGACAGATAACTTTGTACGTATATATTATTTTGTGATTTTGTTCATAAATACTTGAGAATATTTGATCTTGCTATTATAACTTAATTCTTGGCCCTTCATCTGTATTTATCCGTTTATGTACGTTAGCATATTCTATTTTCGTATCTAAACCCATATTTTCTGAACCTGATTCTGTCTCCACCGAAATAGGAGTCACAATGGAATTTTTCGTCTGTTTTCATCGCTAGCTGGAATGGACTGGTTCACTGTCTCGCAACTTTCTTTCTTCTTCTTTTTCATTGCTACAACACATCTTATATTCCTGGAATCCGTTGAGAAGTTAAAAACATCAGGACATAGGGGGCACGAAGACGGGGTGGTCATCGGCTGGGGCAGCAAACGGAGCACTGACCACGCCCCAGCGCTAGATCCGTGCCTGACTACACTATTCATAATAGTGACATATTACTTCCCTGAACCTTTATACTTTAAAGAGAGCAAATGCTCCCATTTCAGGAAAGTTTAATTGCGCTCCAAACAACAACTTTCTCACATACTCAGGTGGCTTTATTTTCAAAAGGTGGCCGCGGATGCCCCATCCTAGCCCTAGGACGCATGACCGCCTTGTGAACCGGAGCGGCAGACTGGAGCACCATTTACTTGCTAGGTCACTCTCTCGGTGTTCACTCTCTCTTCTTCTTCGTCCTTTCTTTCCTTCCCGTCTCCCTCTCTCCTGCTCAGTTCTTCCAGCTAGCACGCAGCGCGGTCTATGGCGTCCTCCTCAGGTGGTGGAGGACGCCTCATGTAACACCTCTGGTGTTACGGTTAATTAAAATTGTCATGTCATCATATTTAATTTAAGTGCCTGCATGTGATTATGCTTAGGGACCTTAGAGTGGTTTGATTATGAATAATAATGATTGTGTAGTTAAATCCATAACTGAAACCCCAAACAAATAAATTCAAAAAGAAAATCAAATTTAAACCCTAAAATGGACCCCTGAAACCCTAATTCAAAAACTGTATTGAATCTGATGATGGTGTCTTAATAAATGATGTAGACCTCTTAAAATGGAACAACTTTTATTTTGGGAAAATTTGAAGTTCTTAAATAGAAATTTAAATTAAACCCTAATTACTACTTTGAAATTCAAATTTGAAATGCTAATTTTAAAACTATCAAGAATCTGACCAAACTCTCTTAATAAAGTTGTAAAGCTCAATTAGTATAACAACTTTTATTTTTATAAAATTTCAAGTTGTTGAGAAGATTTTTGAGAATTTAATCAAATTGTAAATAAAATTCAAAAAGTACATTTACCCCTTTTCGAATAGTTTCAAAACTGTGCAAATTTTGAATTGTGTTCAAAAACCAAAGTTGTGCAGAATTAAGAGTACTACAACTTTTGTATTGATGGAATTTTGAGTTGGTGCACAAAATATGGTGAATTTGGTCAAAAACCGAGAGGAGGGTATTTCAATGGGCTACAGTGCTCTGCCCTCTCCCTGTTCGTGCACAGGCACGGCCGTCCGCCGTGCCGCACGCACGCGGCGCCGCCCGTGCCGGCTGGGAGCGTGCTCCTCGGTGTGGCCACGCGTATGGGGACCCCCGCGCCGCCTTGGACCGCCCCTGCCTCCCCTCTGTCCGGCATATATTGGCAACGAGCCGCTCCTCTGCCCCTCCCCACTCCGGTCGCCGCCACACGTGCCTCGGGTCCGTGCCAAAATTGGCCGTCCCCAATCCATCATCTCCAAATTACTCGCGTCGCTAGCCTCCCCACCTCCCCGAGCACCGCTTGCCTCACCTTGCGCAAGCGCTCGTGCTCCGAGGGTCCGGGAACGCTCGTCGCCGTCCTCGGGTTCGGTGGGAGCACCGCCGCGGGCACCGCCAACGGGACTAGCGTACCGCGGTGAGTTTTTCCCCTCGCGGCCTCACGTTTTGAGCTCTGTGGCTCTCACTGATGATCATGCGCATGGCGGTTTGCCGTTTGATGTTCTAGGATCGCCAAAATGTGAAGCACGTCTCCGGTGACCACCGCTGCAGTCGCTGGCATCGTCACGCCCGCTCATCTGCACCGCTTCGGGTCAAGCCATCTCGTCCATCCAGATCGCCGTGAGTCCCTTGATCGATTGCACCCTTAATCCCTAACTCTACTGTCCTATGCTCGCCGGAGCACGGCGCGGCGTCGCGGCCGAGCCGCTGCAAACCCTAAATCACCCTATCAAGTAGCTTGTTAGGTTCATCGGGGTCCCGGGAGCTCGTAGGTAGCCTTGTCATCGCCGGAGGAGCCGTGGTGCGGTGGGCAACCGCCGATCAAGCTGTGCCGGTGACCGGTCAACTGTTGCGAGGGAGAGAGGGATCTCGGTTCAGAAGAAACAGAAGTTCGGGAGGGGGAGGGTTTGTAAAGTGGCTGACTCATGTGAATAGTGTGTACCTGGACCGCGGGTTGAGAGCTGGGTCTTTCTGGGACTCTTTTGCAAATGTGCCAGCGCGTGTGCGGGGCAGGCCGAGTTAGGCTGGCCTGTTCTGTCGTGGGCCGTTTCGGGCCGAAACGGGTTTTTTCCATTTTCTCGGTGAATTAAATGTGTTTTCTCCCATTTCTGATGATATGAATAGTACTGTAGTTTGTTCTTTTGATAGGAATTAATATGTTGTGCCAAAAATCATGAAAATAATCATGTATACTCTCTGTTGTATGTAGTATTTTACAAAAATATAAAATATATGTTTTGAACAGCTTCTGCAGAAACTAAAAATCAGTACATTAATTAATAAATGCAACTTTGGGTAATTTTAATAATTTCTAGGTTAATCCAAAAATCATAAAAATTGATATGGTACTGTTTTATGGTAATATCTATCTGTTAGGTTAAGTTTGGATTCAAATAGAAGCAGTTTGATCATCTATTAATGAGATGTTGGATTAATTGGATAAAAAATAGTTAGAAACAATTAATCCCTATAGTTTTGTGTGATTTTTGGATTGATTGGGTTCATGGATCTTTCACTATGGTGATCCTTGACAAAAATAATATTGTCACTAGGTAGTGATAGTAAAGCTGTGCAGCGGCTTTCTATGACTGTTAAAATGGTCAATAAAAATGAAATGCGAAAACACCATTCTACTTTATGAGAGATGTTTTGCAACTTTACCGTGAAGAAAAGTTATACTCAAGGGTTAGTATTGTTTACTATTGGGTTTTGTATTCATTATTATTCGCATCATGTTAAACATGCATCATTGCATACGTGTAGTGCCCGGCAACGAGGAAATCAAGGTTGAGGCCACTGCGGAGGAGGTGACTCCCGAGATCGTCTAGGGATATAAGGCAAGCCCCGGTGCATTCAGCCCCTCCCTTGTGTTTTATAAAATATTTATAACTTAAGTTAATTATTGTATTAGGTTGCTAAGAATTGATTGTCACCTATCTTGTTGCATTCCCTGCCTTGATATATATTACCCTTGAAACCTGTTTAAAATAAAATGTTCGAAAAAAATGCTTAGCCCTGCTTAATTAATTTAGATTTGCATAAAATGCTATTTGTGACTTATGGGGATATACTAATAATGAATAATGAGAAATGAAAAGGGATATGAGTCCGTTCGGTGATTGTGCACTTGGGTAGCAGCCCCAATGCATCGCCACCTGACGGAAAGGGATTTTCTGTTCGTTGGTTGTGAATTTGGATTAGAGTCCCAATGCTTGACCATCGGCAGAAAATGGGATTTAAAAACCCTGTGGTTACTTGTACTTGGGTTAGAGTCCCAATGCAAGGTCTCCGACGGAAAAAGAAATTAGGGACCGTTCGTTGTATGCCTGCTGTGATCGAGACTTTACAACTAGCCACATACTACGGGAAGCCCTGACTCCGGTGGCTCTACTACTTGAACCGACAACCACTGTAACAGAACCGCCTAAATCACATGGCCCACAGGCACCTGTCATTGTCACTAATGACCTCTGACAGCCGGGCCCGTGTCCCAAATGATCTAGAAGGTCCTGCCGGGCTACATTAGCGTCCGTTTTCCTACGACAGGATCCCATTGCGAAGCCATTACAGAATTACAACATTTCATAACAAATTATATCAGAGTAAAGGCGCAGAAAGATTATAAAGTACATAGATTACAAACCATTTATCCAAATAAAATTAAGGTGCAGTTATTACAGACCATAAATAAAAGTAGGTAGCAGTGGATCGACGATACAACATAATTAAATACTTAATAAAAAGAACCCTGCCCAAGGGTTCGGCCTTACTCCTCTTCACTCTCCTCCTGGACAACTGTCACACAGTAGGGGGCCAGGCAGACCTCCGACTCCTATATTCCTGCAGCATGGGGTTAACAAACCCTGAGTACTGGGGTACTCCGCAAGATTTACCCGACTAAAGAAAAAGAGTGAGACTCAGGAATGCAGGCTGAGGGGAATCAAGGTAAGACTTGAGCAAGAGTCAAAGGGTTTTGCAGCAAAGTATTACTATCTTATTTCAATATTTTATCTCAAATCTTAATTTTAATCATAATCCATAGTTACAAATTCATTATCATATTTCCTCATACTTTCCAATTCTTAACTCATTCTCAAAACTCCTAGTTCTGAACCACTTTTCGGGGTAGGGCAGTGGATCAAGTCTCCATTATCGAGGAGCAACGACGATTTGAATCGATTAAATATCCAGCTGGGGATCCCTATCCATACTGCATATGTAACACTTAAGCTTGCATATACCAACCCTGTCTACCACGGTTTTTCTACCCCTGAACCGGTCCTGCGCCACCCGAGAGCACAGTACTCCTCTCGTCTCCAGGCACGACGGCCACGAGGGTACACGCTACTCTCGCCATCTTTCCACTCCCAGTGCGTGGTTGTCGGTTCAAGCAGTAGAGCCACCGGAGATAGGGCTTCTCGGAGTATGTGGCTAGTTGCAAAATCTCGATCCAGCAAGCCTACAACGAATGGTCCATAATTCTTTTTCCACCGGCGACATTGTATTGGGACTCTAACCCAAGTACAAGTGTCCCAACGGTTTTCAAATCCCTTTCCCACCGATGGTCAAGCATTGAGACTCTAACCCAAATTCACAACCAACGAACGGAAAACCCCTTTCCGGCGGTGATGATGCATTGAGGCTGCTACCCAAGTACACAATCCCCGAACGGACTCATATACCTTTTCCTTTCTCATGATTCATAAATATCACATTCCCGTAGGTCAAAATAGCATTTTTATGCAAATCTAAATTGAGTAAGCAGGGCTAAGCATTTTTGAACATTTTTATTTTTAAACAGGTTTAAAAGGGTATTATATATTAAGGCAGGTAATGCAACAATATAGGTGACAAACAACTCCTAGAACCTAATGCAATAATTGACTCAAGTTATAAATATTTTATAAAACTCAAGGCGGGGCTGAATGCACCGGGGCTTGCCTTGGATTGCGAAAAGTGTCGGATCGGGCTCGGTTCCGCAGATGTCGAATCCCTATACGACCTCGAGAGTCACCTCTTCAGTAGTGGCCTCGACTTTGACTTCCTCAGTGACGGGCACTACACGTATGCAATAATGCATGCTTAGCATGGTGCGAAGATAATGAATGCAATATTCAAAAGTAAATGATTTTGATCCTTGAGTACAGCTTTCCTTCACTGCTAAAGTTGTAATCATTTTACCGAAAGTAAAACGGTGTTTACATACTTTGCTTTTATTGACTATTTTAACAGTCATAGAAAGCCGCTGCATAGCTTTACTACAACTAACAAGTGACATCGTTACTTTTGTCAAGGATCACTATGGTGAAAGATCCATGAACACAATCAATCCAAAAATCACACAAAACTACAGGGATTATTTGTTTATATCTATTTTATTATCCCATTAATCTAACATCTAATTAATAAATGATCAAACAAATTTCATTTGAACCCCAAACTTAACCAACAGATAGGTTTCACCCTAAAACAGCACCATATAAATTTTTTATGATTTTTGGATTACCCTAGAATTTATTAAAATTGCTCAAAGTTGCATTTAACCATTATTGTGCTGATTTTTAGTTCCTGCAGAAGGTGTTCAAAACTTATATTTAATATTTTTATTAAATACTACATACTTCAGAGAGCATACACAATTATTTTCATGATTTTTAGTTAAACAGAAATATTCCTATAAAAATATCAAATAATAGTACTATTCATTTCATTAGAAATAGAAAAGGACATTTTAATTCTGGCCAAAATAGGAAAAACTCATTCGGCCCGAGTCGGCCCACGAGCGAACAGGCTGGCCCAACTCGGCCTGCCCGCGCGGTGCCCTGGCCAGAAACCCCCCGAACTACGCAGCAATTAACCCGCAGTCCAAAACCTACTATTCACATGAGTCATTCATTTTACAAATAACGCCCTGAACTTCGCCTTCTTCTAACCCTGAGGTCCCTCTCGCACTCTCACACGCGCTGACCAGTTGCCCGCCGGCTCTGATCGACGTTAGCTCGCCGCCGGCGAGGTCTCCGGCGAAACCAACCGGCCCAACACACTCCCAAGACCCTAGCGCATCCATCGAGGCAGGTTTTGAGGCTACTTGGGCCTAGGAATTCGCCCAGCCGCGAGCACGGCGGCTCAGCCGCTGCGGCACGCCGCGCTTCGGCGAGGTCAAGGCAGTAGTGTTCAAGGTTAGGGGTGTAATCGACTCAGGAGCTCACCGAGACTTCGTTCGGCTAGAAGGTCAAGCTCGAGGCGGTGCTGAGGCGCGAGCGTGACGACGGCAGCGGCTGCAACTGGAGTTCACCGACGGCGTGCTTCCCGTTCCACCGACTCTGAGAGACAAAATGGAAAACCTGTCGCGTGCCTGGTGATCAGTGAGAGCTATATAGTGCGAAACGTGAGACCACGAGGGGGAATGCTAACCGCGGAAGGCTAGTCGCAGAGGAGATGCCCGCGGCGGTGCTCTGCTGGACCCGAGGACGACGACGCGCGTTCCCGGACCCTCGAAGCACGAAAGCTGCCCCAAGGTGATTCAAGCTGTGCTCAGGGAGCTGGAGAGGCTGATGGCGAGAGGAATTTAGAGAAGGAGGTCTGAGGGCGGCCAATTCCGGCTCGGGACCTGAGGCGGGTGTGGTGGTGGTCGGAGTGGGGAGGGGGTAGAGAAGGGTGCCGGTGCCAAATATATGCCAGTCAGAGGGGAGGCAAGAGCGGCCTAGGGTGGCGCGAGGTCTCCCACGCGCGCAGCCACGCCGGGGAGCAAGATCCCGGCAGGCACGAGCGGCGCCGCGCGCACGTGTGCGGCCTAGCAGGGCGGCCGCCTGTGCGCGAACAGGAGAAGGAGGCAGGGCACTGTAGCGCATTAGTTCCCCCTACACACTGTTTTTTGACCAAAACTACCAAAACCGTGTAACAACTTGAAAATCGGCCAAAGTAAAAGTTGTAGGATTTTAAATTCTGCACAACTTTGATTTTGGGACCAAGTTCAGATTTTGAATAATTTTAAAAATATTTGAAAGGGGGTAAAACTACTATTTGAATTTTGTTTCTAATTCCATTAAATTCTCCAATTTATCCTCAACAACAAGAAAATCTTCCAAAATAAAAATTGTTCTATGAATTGAGCTTGACAGCTTTCATTAAGGCAGTTTAGTCAGATTCTTAATAGTTTTGAAATTAGTATTTCAAATTTAAATTTTAAAGTAGTAATTAGGATTTAATTCAAATTTCTACTCAATAACTTCAAATTTTCCCAAAATAAAAGTTGTTCCATTTTTCAAGGGCTACAACTTTTATTAAGACACTTTCATTAGATTCCATGTAGTTTTTGATTTAGGGTTTTAGGGTCCAATTAGGGCTTAATTTAGATTTTTCTTTTGATTTATTTTTAATCATCAATTAGGGATTCAATTGCAACATCAACTACATTCATAAATAAGTCACTCTAAAGTCCCTAAGCACAATCATATGCAGGTACTTAAAAATAAACATGATGACATGGCATAATTAATTAGCCGTAATACCCGGGTTATTACAACCACGCACTGGGAGTGGAGAGATGGCGAGAGCAGCGTGTACCCTCGTGGCCGGCATGCCTAGATAGGAGAGGAGTACTATGTTCTCATATGGCGCAGGACCGATTCAGATTTTGGAAAAGCCGTGGTAGACAGGGTTGGCATATGCAAGCTTAGGTGCTACATATGCAGTGTGGATAGGGATCCCCAGCCGGGTACTAATCGATTCGAATCGTCGTTGCTCCTCGGATATGGAGACTTGATCCTTTGACCTACAATTGAAAAGTGGTTCGAAACTAGAATGTTTTTGAGAATGAATAAGTAATTGGAATTGAAGGATATATGTGAAAGAATTGAGAACTATTGATATTGATTATATTTATGTTGACTAAAATCCTGAAAATAGGATTAGCATTGCTTTTCCGCAAAATTTTTTGACTTCTTGCTAAAGCCTTACCTTGACTCCCCTCAGCCTGCATTCCTGAGTCTCACTCCCTTTTTCTTTAGTCGGGTAAGTCTTGCGGAGTACCCCAGTACTCAAGGTTTGTTAACCCCTGTTGCAGGAATTCAGCAGTCGGAGGTTTGTCTCGCCCTGCTGTGTGACAGTTGTCTAGGAAGGAAGTGAGGAAGAGTAAGGTTGGACCCAGTGGGCAGGGTTCTTGTTATTACTTATCTAAATATATTGTGTCGTTGTTCCACTGCTACCGACTTTTAATTATGGTTTGTAATAACTGCACTTAAATTCTATTTGGACAGATGGTTTGTAATCTAAGTACTTTATAATCTTTCCGCGCTTTTACTCTGATGTATTTTATTATGAAATGTTGTAATTCTGTAATGGCTTCGCAACGGGATCCTGTCGGAGAAATACGGGTGCTGATGTAGCCCGGCAAGGACCTTCTAGATCATTTGGAACACGGGCCCGGCTATTAGAGATCATTAGTGACAATGACAGGTAGCCTGTGGGTCATGTGATTTAGGCGGTTCTGTTACAGCTGGTATCAGATAATTCCATTGCTGAATCATTACGGTATTACCTTACAAAACTTCAAAATATTTTGGATCATAAAAATCTAAATTGGATATTTTGGGTCCAAATTGGTTGCTCTTACCTTATCCCGTAATATAGTTATGGTAGCAAGTGGAATAACCTGTTTACTAGCCCTATGTTAAAAATTATTGTGCATTTATTTATCTTGTACTTGGTTTTAAATTTCGTAAGTACGATTCATGCATCATGATTAATTCACATGTTAATTAACTTCTTCCTTAAAGTGGTTTATGGGTTAGGATCTATCATACCTATTCTTGCTAGCCTATAATATCCTCACTAATCCAAACTTATCTTTCTCTAGCATGGCACGCACCAAGCAGACTGCTCGCAAGATGACGGGTCCTAGGGGAGTGCCGCGTCACCAGCTGGCGCCACGCGACGGGGAGGCTTCGAGCAGTCGTCGTCCCCGCCGCCGTCGCGCTGAGCTGCAGGAGGAGATTGACAGGATGAGGGAGGAGATGAGGAAGATGACTGAAGACTTTGCCACCGCTTGTCGAGAGCATTACCAGGACGTGGCTACGATCGACAGGCTACGGACTTCTGTGGCACATCTCATCGAGCAGAGGAATGCGACCTGGGCACGTGAGGACGCGACTAGGGCCAGACTGCACGAGTTCGAGAATCTACATGGAGCAGATTGAGGACTACAATGATGCACTGCATGAGGAGGTGTATAGGCTCAACAATGAGCTTAACCCTATCTTGGAGCCACGTATTGAGGACCCCGAGGATGGAGTTGTTGTTGGTCCTTAGGGATCAGGACATGGAGGACATTGACGAGGAGGTTGAGCCTTTCCAGGTGGTCGTCGAGGAGGATGCCAATGAGGACGCTGAGGAGGACGTCGAGGAGGCCGACGAGGACGGTGTCGTCTCTGACTGGGACCGTGGGCGACGACGACTAGACTAGTAGTAGGACTAGGCACGTTAGCTTATCGCTCTCTTTTGGGTTTTTAATGTCGGTGTTGCCATGACACCTTAGCTATGGCTTGGGAACTTTGTTAAGTGTCAGCTGTGTACCTTAATTATTGTAATATTATGGTGTGTACTGTTACTAAGTTTCGGTTAAGTAATTTAAGACTTGAGTTTGGCTTGCTTATGCACAGATGTCTGTTAACACCCGCTCGTCTGGTGCTGGGACTTCTGAGGATGGGGCCACTTCGGAGGCCCCGCCGATTCTGCCTACTCTGGCAGATGCCATCTCAGTCTTAGCCAATGCCGCAGCGCTACTTGCTCAGAACCGAGACGACCGTGGTGGGTGCCGTGGTCACCACCATGAAGAGGAAACAACTTATGTGGACTTTACGGACACCCGTCCGCCTGTGTTCACCAAAGCGGATGAGCCGCTGGAAGCGGATGACTGGCTCCGTACCATGGAGTAGATGTTTGGACTGATTCACTGCACTGAAGTTTAGAAACCACTGTTTGCAGTGCAGCAACTCTGAGGTCATGCAAGTGCTTGGTATGCAAATCTCCTGTCCGCCCAGCCTAATGGACACCAACTTACTTGGGCAGAGTTTCGTGAGGCTTTCCGTGCTCATTACATTCCTGCAGGTGTGATGAAGATGAAGCTGGATCAATTCTTAGCCCTGCAGCAGAAAGAATCCATCGTCATGCAGTACGTTAGCCAGTTTAATTACCTATCGCAGTATGCCCCTGAGCATACCAACACCGACCAAAAGAAGAGGGACTACTTTGTCAGGGGTCTGAACTACAAGATTCAAAAAAGCTTGTCCAACAACCTCCACTGCACTTATCATGAAGCAGTCAACATTGCTATAGCCTTTTGAAGAAAGTGACCGCAAGCATCAAGAAGAAAAGAAAAAGAAGAAGCCTCAGGTCAGTGGGGTTTTCTGGCAATCAGAAGCGCCAGAAAATCCTCTATCACCCCACTCACCACTCTCATCCATCATATCCCCATCAGTAGGTCGTAGTTCAAACTGCTGCTACCTCCCACACCTCCAAGCAACAAAATACCACTCAGCCGAATGCCCATAGCGTTCGTATCACCACTCCTCAGTCAAATTACAACCAACCATGCTACAATTGTGGCAAGATGGGACATTGGTCCCGTAACTAGTCCATGCCGCATGCAATACAACCAGAATGCGCAGAAGGCTCCTGGTGGGTAGCAGCAGCAGCAGAGTCAGCACCGTGGCCGCCAGCAGCATGCCCAAAAGGGAAAAATTGTGAAGAAAGCATGTCAGGTCTACTACACTCAAGTTAGTGATATTCCCGAGGGTGAGCCCATCATGATGGGTAGGTTTCCTATCGTAAGTCACCCTGCAATTACGCTTTTTGATTCTGGTGCATCTCATTCATTCATCAATCGCACATTTGTCATCAGGCATGAGATACCAATTGGGGAAATAAAGGAAAATTTCCTTATACATTCGCCCGGGGGCGTATAAGTACTAAAGAGGTAGTACAACGAGTACCTTATGGAACTGGGCGGGCATATATTCCCTACCACCATGATAGTACTCAAAGATCAGGACATAGATGTGATATTAGGCATGAATTGGATGTATCAGCACAAGGCCCTCATCGACGTGCTGAATAGAACCATTAGCGTAAACTCGCCTAATAGTCAAACCCAACTTCTCATTCAACTCCCAATTCCTCAGAGAGCTGTTAGAAGGGTGTGTGCAACCGCAGTCAAAGAAGTGCAGGATATTCCGATGATCTGTGAATTTCCAGGACGTATTCCCCTGATGATTTGCCTAGGTTTGCCACCTGATCGTGATGTGGAGTTTGCCATTGAGTTGAAGCCTGGAACAACACCTATCTCTCGGAGAGCCTATAGGATGCCTCCCAAGGAACTGGCAGAGCTTAAGGTCCAGTTACAAGATCTGTTGGATAAGGGTTTCATCAGACCAAGTTCATCTCCTTGGGGTTGTCCTGCTATTTTTGTTAAAAAGGATAATTCTCTCAGACTCTGTGTTGATTATCGTCCACTCAACGAGGTCACCATCAAAAACAAATACCCTTTACCTCGTACAGACCTTCTCTTTGACCAACTTGCTAGGGCCAAAGTATTCTCTAAAATTGACCTTAGATCTGGCTACCACCAAATAAAAATCCGTCCCGAAGACATTCCAAAAACAGCCTTCACCATCACATATGGCCTCTATGAATACCTAGTTATGTCTTTCGGCCTAACCAATGCCCCTACCTATTTCATGTACCTCATGAACTCTGTCTTCATGCCGGAGCTCGATAAATTCGTGGTAGTGTTCATTGATGACATCTTGGTCTATTCCAAAACCCCTGAAGAACATGCCCAACACCTCCGTGTTGTCCTGACTCGCTTAAGAGAACATCAACTATATGCCAAGTTCAGCAAGTGTGAGTTTTAGTTGGATAGAGTTCCGTTTCTCGGACATATTCCGTCGGCTGAAGACGTATCCGTTGACCCAAGCAAGGTGGAGGAGATCTTGAATTAGAAGCCACCAACCACAGTATATCAAGTCCGTAGTTTTATGGGAATGGCGGGATACTACCGTCAGTTTTATTCCAGATTTTTTCCAAAATATCCAAGCCCATTACCAGCCTATTGAAGAATCAGGTCAAGTTTGTCTGGTCGCCTGGAGTGTGAGAAAAGCATTTCAGACTTTGAAGAAATTGTTGACCACTGCACCAGTCCTAGCTCAACCTGATATTGACAAGCCATTTGATGTGTATTGTGATGCTTCTGGTACCTGGTTTGGGTTGCGTCTTGATGCAAGAAGGCCGAGTTATTGCTTACGCTTCACGGCAGCTCAAGCGACACGAAGAGAATTATCCAACTCATGACTTGGAATTGGCAGCTGTTATTCATGCATTGAAGATCTGGCGTCATTATCTGCTGGGTAGTACTTGCAATATTTACACCGATCACAAGAGCCTGAAGTATATTTTCACCCAAGAAGAATTGAACATGAGGCAGAGAAGATGGCTTGAGTTGATCAAGTATTATGACATCGAAGTGCACTACCACCCAGGCAAGGCCAATGTGGTTGCTGATGCACTCAGTCGGAAAGCTCACTGTCACTGTTTGACCATAAGACCTTGTGACCTTTCTCTGTGCTATGAGCTTGGAAGATTGGGTGTAGAAATAGTCCCGCAGGGTAGTCTGGCCAATATCAGAATTGAAACACCTATTCGAGAGCAAATTATTGCGGCTCAGAAGGAAAGCAAGGAAATCAAGCACATCAAGGAAAAAGTCCAAGCCGGTAAGGTAGATTGCTTCAGAATTGATTGCTTCAGAATTGATGATGACGGTGTCGTATGGTTCAAGGATCGGCTAGTTGTTCCCAAGGTTGCGGGGTTACGTCAGACTATTCTCGATGAAGCGTATTTGACTAGGTTCTCTATTCATCCAAGAAGTAATAAAATGTACCTGGATTTGAAGTAGAAATTCTGGTGGACCAAGATGAAAATAGAAATTGCTCAGTATGTAGCTAGATGTGATATCCTGTCAGAAAGTGAAAGCTGTACACATGAAGCCTGGTGGAGAACTACAACCATTACCTGTTACTGCATGGAAATGGGAAGATATCGGCATGGATTTCATCACAGGTTTGCCCAAGACTGCAAGAGGTTTTGATTCAATTTGGGTTGTCGTGGACCGTCTCACTAAGTAAGCTCACTTCATACCAGTCAAAACCATATATACGGCCGTGACTTATGCAAAGTTGTATATAGAAAATCTGATGAAGCTTCATGTGGTGCCAAAAACCATTGTCTCAGATCGAGGTTCTCAATTCATCTCAAATTTTTGGAGGGCTTTCCATAAGTCACTAGGAACAAAGCTTCTACATAGTACAGCTTACCATCCGTAGACCGACGGTCAGACCGAGAGGGTCAACCAAGATCTGGAGGACATGCTAAGGGCATGTGCACTCACATACACAAACACATGGGATGAATGTTTGGCACTAGCAGAATTCTCATATAATAATAGCTATCAAGAGAGCATCAAGATGGCACCATTCGAAGTTGTGTATGGTCGTAGATGTCAAACTCCCTTAAATTGGTCTAAACCTGGGGAGAGATGGTTCTTTGGTGTTGATTTGGTAGAAGAGACTGAGGAGAAGGTTAGGCAAATACAAAACAACTTGAAGGTAGCGCAATCACGATAGAAAGGCTACGCAGATCGAAGGCGTCGACCCTTAGCATTTAAGATAGGAGATTATGTCTATCTCAAGGTTTCACCAATGAAGGGAATTAGCCGATTCGGAGTCAAAGGCAAGTTAGCCCCTCGATACATCGGACCATTTCAGATCGTGGCACGCCATGGAAAGGTGGCCTATAAATTGAGATTGCTGGACCACCTCTCAGCTAGTACACAATATATTCCATGTGTCACAACTCAAAAAGTGTCTTCGAGTGCCTGATCAAGTCGTTGACGTTGAAGGAGTGGAACTCGAACCAGATCTTACATACTCTGAGTATCCAATTCGAGTCCTGGATCGAAAGGACCGCGTCACTCGAAGAACCACCACGAGATGGTATAAGACTCAATGGAGCGAACATTCTGAAGACGAAGCTACCTGGGAATCCGAGGACTACCTCGCCGAGAACTTCCCCGAATTCTTTGCTAATTTGTAAATGTAAAACTTCTGGTTATGTAATAAGTAAATTCTCCTAGTTATTTTATGGTCAAGTTTGGACTAGGGTTACTTGAGACATTTTCTTTTCCATTACTTAGACTTGAGTGTTAAACGTGTATCAAATCTCGGGACGAGATTTCTTTAAGGGGGAAGGGCTGTAACACCTCTGGTGTTACGGTTAATTAAAACTGCTATGTCATCATATTTAATTTAATTGCCTGCGTGTGATTCTGCTTAGGGACCTTAGAGTGGTTTGATCATGAATAATGATGATTGTGTAGTTAAATCCATAACTGAAACCCCAAAAAAATAAATTCAAAAAGAAAATCAAATTTAAACCCTAAAATGGATCCTCGAAACCCTAATTCAAAAACTATATTAAATCTGATGATGGTGTCTTAATAAATGTTGTAGATCTTTTAAAATGGAACAACTTTTATTTTGGGAAAATTTGAAGTTCTTAAATAGAAATTTAAATTAAGCCCTAATTACTACTTTGAAATTCAAATTTGAAATGCTAATTTCAAAACTATCAAGAATCTGACCAAACTCCCTTAATAAAAGTTGTAAAGCTCAACTAGTATAACAACTTTTATTTTTACAGAATTTCAAGTTGTTGAGAAGATTTTTGAGAATTTAATCAAATTAAAAATAAAATTCAAAAAGTACATTTACCCCTTTTTGAATAGTTTTAAAACTGTGCAGATTTTGAATTGGATTCAAAAACCAAAGTTGTGCAGAATTAAGAGTACTATAACTTTTGTATTGATGGAATTTCAAGTTAGTGCATAAAATATGGTGAATTTGGTCAAAAACCGAGAAGAGGGTATTTCAATGGGCTACAGTGCTCTGCTCCCTCCCTGTTCGTGCACAGGCACGCCCGTCCGCTGTGCCGCACGCGCGCGGCGCCGCCGGTGCTGGCCGGGAGCGTGCTCCCCGGCGTAGCCACGCGTATGGGGGACCCCACGCCGCCTTGGACCGCCCCTGCCTCCCCTCTGTCCGGCACAAATTGGCAACGAGCCGCTCCTCTGCCCCTCCCCACTCCGGTTGCCGCCACACCCGCCTCGGGTCCGTGCCAAAATTGGCTGTCCCCAATCCACCATCTCCAAATTACTCGCGTCGCTAGCCTCCCCACCTCCCCGAGCACCGCTCGCCTCACCTTGTGCAAACGCTCGTGCTCCGAGGGTCTGGGAACGCTCGTCGCCATCCTCGGGTTCGGCGGGAGCACCGCCGCGGGCACCTCTAACGGGACTAGCCTACTGCGGTAAGTTTTTCCCCTCGCGGCCTCATGTTTTGAGCTATGTAGCTCTCACTGATGATCATGCGCGCGGCGGTTTGCCGTTTGATGTTATAGGATCGCCAGAACGTGAAGCACGTCGCCGGTGACCGCTGCTGCAGTCGCTGGCATCGTCACACCCGCTCATCTGCACCGCTTCGGGTCAAGACGTTCTCGTCCATCCAAGTCGCCGTGAGTCCCTTGATCGATTGGACCCTTAATCCCTAACTCTATTGTCCTATGCTCGCCGGAGCACGGCGCGTCGTCACGGCCGAGCCGCCGCGGTCGTGGCTGGCCACGACCCGAACCCTAAATCACCCCATCAAGTAGCTTGTTAGGTTCGTCGGGGTCCCGGAAGAAAGAGAAGAAAAGAACACTAGTCGTTCGCTTGTACTGCAATTTTAGTGGCAAGAGAGCAGAACCAGTCGTGCTTCTGTTCCTAGTCGATCGGGCATGTCACATGTGACACAAATTTGATCTATTTTCTTGTGGCTGTACTGAATTCTTGTAACACCATGTAGCTTTACAAGACATCGAGACCCTGAAATAGCTAGACAATAACCACTGAACCAGTAACTTGGGCGGCTTGACATAACCATTTAATCACGGGTGGTTTTTTCTACGGAAGAGGGTGATCTTATGAAACCTGGTCCCATGCCTTTGAAGGATGGGCACGTCTATAATGACACATTATAAACTCATTGTACTCACACGCCGTCTGACGTTTGGTTGAACGGCTAGTTTGCTTAGGAGCCTATGCAAGCCAGAAAGCCACTGCCGGAGAGTGGATTCAGCTAGCTCGGCTGGGCTAGTTTCTTGGTTTCCGTGCAGGTGAGGCGAGGCAAGCTCCCTAGAGAAACCAAACACGCCCTTGGTGGATTGGCCATTGACCACTTGTGGTTTTTTCAGGGATGGTGACCTTATCAATCTTAAGGACAGTCCCTACGGTACAAACCATGTACGAAATTCAAAAACGCTAAATCAGCAAAATAAAAAATTAAATGTAGAAACTATCTCATATAATGGAGGGATTTTTGCTCTAATAAATATCTCTCTGTTTCTCTCTCTCACTCTCTCCAAACACGGCACCGTTCCACCAGGCGAGCACGGCGCGCACCGTCAACGGCGAGCACGACGAGGACCGTGGCGGGCGCTGCACGGCGGAGCAGAGCGGCCGCCGTCGAGCGCGCGCGGCGGAGCAGGTCTTGTGGCCCGTGCCATCGTTCCCTCTCGCCGTGTCGTCCGCGCCATGCAATCATCGTGGCCGAACCGCAAAGTGGCCGCTCCCGTCTTCCAAATTTATGCCAATCGAAGCCCTTCTGTCCAATTCCTCGCTTGCACAGCATCATCAGGGACTTATCTAGCCAGTGAACCCACATCGAGCCTGAGTCTTGCCTTGTACGTGACTAATTTTGTGATTTCGCGGCCGCCGGCCTTTTCGTCGTCGTAGCAGTGTACGAGTTGGGGTAAACCACGAGCGACTGTTTTCAGTTCGATTGCTCGTACTGGTGGACTTACCTTGACCTCGCCGTTCTTGTGCTCGCTTCAGCTTGGCTGGAGACGCCACCGACGGCGAGCTGATGCCGCCTTGCCGAGGTTGGAGCTAGCTGCGGCACGCGAGGCCAGTGGCGCGTGGACCTCAGTGTGACTCGCCACGTGCGCAGCAGAGCAGAACGCGCGGCCGCCGACGAGCGCGCGCGGCATCCGATGAGGAACGAGGCAGGCCGATGTGCGCGCGGCAGAGCAAGACGTGCGGCCGCCGACGAGCGTGTGGCATCCGACGAGGACCGAGGCGGACCGACGAGCGCGCGGCGGAGCAAGACGCGCGGCCGCCGATGAGCGCACGGCGGACGCGGCGGATCGGAGCGGGGCGGGGCGGGCACTGTGCGGCGGAGTAGAGCGGCCGCCGTCGAGCGCGCGCGGCGGAGCAGGACGTGCGGCCGTCGACGAGCGCACGCGGCATCCGACGAGGACCACGGCGGACCAGAGCGGGGCGCGTGTGGCCGACGCGGCAGACCGGAGCGGGGCACGCGCGGTGCCCGGCGAGCCCATCGTCGTCCCCAGCCGTAAGAAACGATCGGTTTCTCCCGAACGACAAAATTGCCGTTTCTTGCTCCCTCGATCCAAGAGTAGACGTGGTTTGCTGGAGTAGAAACCGTTTCCTCCTTTTTCCCTCTCTTTCTTCTTCATTTACTGATGCGCCATGTCAGTATTTATATTTATGTAGCATCTCATTTATTTAAAGATAGAAACCACCGTTAATGTCTATTGGGACTGCCCTGATGCCATGCCTTTCGAGGAAAGGTGACAAATATGTAGATTACAGCCTAGAATTCAACTATAAGACTAGAATATTGCTTTTCATGTTTCAAAGTCACTCTCAAAAGTCATCTTTTCTTTTGTGAGTGCTGCATATTAGGTTTCACTATCATATTGTTTGCCTATTTTATTTTACAGCATAAATGCTCAAACAAGATTGTGGAAACTAACAGCCAAGCCATAGATCAGCATTCTGCAAAAGAAATGGAAAGAAACATGTAGCTTTGGTCAACATATTCTTCGATCCCGTGCGTGCACTAAAATTAAGAACTAATTTGACCAGAACAAAGCGCAACGATAGCAGAAAGTACGAAGAATTGATCGTGCATTCGTGCTACTGCTAGTTAACTAATAACGGTATCAAAAAATATAAGTCATAGCAAGCCAAGGTTGCATTGCATCATATTCATATCGATAAGTGGCGATTCGCCATTAGAGAATTCAGAATGCACATATCCCCTTGAGATGTCTTCAGACCCATCAGTTCACAATGCTCAAAAATCAGCAGCATGTTCGAGCATTAGTAGAGGATAAAAAGATCAGTTCGGATGGCCTCAAACCACATAGAACAATAGCAATCGGTCCAGGGCATTGCCCCTGCAGACACTGGACACACTATCACTGAAAGCTTCACATGGTTCACGGCATCCCCAGAATCAACAGATAAAAAAGGATGTTGTCTGATTACGCAGACCTTTAGCCCAAATCTACCATTTATACACCTTCAATTCCAATATCTGACAGACCAAGTCACTGGATCTAGACAAATTTAATCTTCACACCCCTTTCAGACTTCTTCACCTGTTGTCAATTACAATAATGTCAAGCTTCCATATAAATATGGGCTGTGTTCGGTTGAGGGTATAAGCGCTTATAAGCGCTTATTTTTCAGCACTTCAGCAATATTTTTCTCTCACAAGATTTCAGCACTTCTACAGCACTTCAACGCTTATCTACAGCACTTCAGCTTCACCGAACACAGCCATGGACTATAGCATGATAGCGGGTGCAGGAAGCAAGTATCTGCTTACCACTTTGAATGTTGACTGCAGCTTGCTTAGCTCAACGGGGCATTCTCCCTTCTCATCATACTCAGAAAATTCACCTTCAGAGCAGTCAATTTCAAAAGGAGTCCCATGCACCTTAAAAAAAATGGCAAACTCTTAGCACAGAACACAACAAAAACTAAACAATTGCGACATTGAGTACACGCAGAACTAGCAATAGACTAAAATCCGCAAAAAGATGGTTTTAAATCAAACTCCCAATTTGCTCAAAACATGAAACTTTCTAGATTTGGAAAGGCAATTTAAAACAACTCATAGATTGTTGCTGTGAAAGAAATCAAAGACATTTCATTTCTTCTTGGAGAAAGATAGCCAATCAGTGTGTGAACTATGAACAAAACGAATCGGTGTGTCAACTTGAACAATAATACTCCCTCAATTCCAAGTTATATGATGGTTTGGCTTTTCTAGATACATTGCTTTTATATGTCTCTAGACAGTGCATATCAAAGTACATAGCAAAAACAATGAATTCTAGAAAGCCAAAATATCTTATAATTTGGAATGGAGGGAGTACATTCATAGGTCAGATGCCATACATACACACACATGGGAAACCCTGTGCCACTTCAAAATAACAGCACATATACACTTAGATGTTTAAGTAATCCACAACGTGAAAATAGATAACTGTAATACACCCTAGTATTAAGTAATGTACAATATGAATTCAAATAATTGTACCAGAGTTATGCCAGTACATGGAAATGCAGTATTGCATATAACAAATCAGGCACACAGAAATGACATAATAAGGTGAGCTCAAATAGAATAGAATACCAGGAGGAGCTCAATTCTAGAATGCGAAGAACTTTGAAAAGATTAATTGTTTACAACTAATACATTGGTTTTATACATGTAAGCAGTCATTAACGTTCATGATATAAGATCAAGAAAAAACATACAGATTCAGCTTTCCAGCCATCACCAAAAGAAAACTCAACAGGTTCATAGCCTCTGCAGTCAAACACCATCAAACAAGTCATCTCTTCTTTCTGGCTCTGCTCAACAGTAAGTGGTGTCCCATGACCAGGAATCATCACAATTGTTCCATCTCTCCCACAAAGCTTGCACTGAGAGAAGACAAAACATCATACACAGGACATAGCTTACATCGTACAACAAAATATACAAAGTCGATACACAATTACTGAAACAGTTTGTTTTCTCCTTTATGCCTTTGTTAGAAACTTCATGGAAAAAATTAAACAAAGAACCTTACTATATGTATTGAAACAAGTTTTTCCTCCTTTATGCCTTTATTACAAACCTCAAGGAGAAAAATCAGATAAAGAACCTTGAGAGACCAAATTGATTATTGGGCAGAGAGCCATTCAGAAAGTTGTTATTGCTAACCAAATCATGTAGTGGATTGCTAGAACAAAAATCTATTTTGACCTAAAAAACAGTGAGGATCCTACATATACTGTCAAGGCACAAAATAAGGAATTCCTAAGCTTCCAGGTCAAAAATGGCATTAATGAGGTCTGGCGCATATTATGTGCATACACAACTACCGTAGAAAGATGCACAGTACTACGAAAGAGTGGTGAGACTAGTTGTTTGCATCTGATCAGTAATTAAAATAATTGGAAAAAGAAATTGGAAAAAATATTTTAGACATAATTATTGACTTCTTACATTAAATTTAGGTATAACAGAAAATTATTTTTGCACCATGAAGATAAGGAAGGCAATAGTGCAAAACACGAGCATAATAGACAAACTAACTGCATTAGATGCCTACACAAGGTCAGAACAGATTCTGAGGTGTTTTCCCATCATGAGTAGAGGCCAAGACACCTTGTTTCCTATGGTTCACCGGTGGACACTAGACTTTTGCATCATAAGATTTTTTAAGTATAGAATATTTAAAGAAAAGTAGGTAGAACCTCATGTGGGAAACTATATTATCACACAAGAACCGACACTGGAAAAACATCACCCTGCCAATGATCACAAGACAACAAATCATATTAACGAAAAAAAAATCCCAACACCTGTGAATCCAAAAGCATATATTTTCATGGGCAACCTAGTTTGCAAAATAGCTGACCCTTGAGAAGGAACAAACGAACCTATCCACCCAATTCAATCCCCGTTTTAATAGGAAATCAGTACTCCTCACAGAATCCAATCACAACCTACTAAATAAATAACATAAGAGAAGGAAATCCAGAAGAGTCAAGGAATCTCAATTAACCACATCATCAGTCATCTCATTTGCTGTCCTCATACCATGCAAGTTCATGAAACAGCCTAATAGAATGTCAGCTGATATCTATTATCACCAGTGACACTAACAAGCACTAGGCATTCATTAATCATACAAAAAGCAAAGGCAAACCACATTTCCTCTAAAAAATGCATTTCTATGAGGAGATTAGTCTCTATGTGGAGATTCAATTGTTTTAAGACTTTTGATTCAATTAGCGTAAGGCGGGCGCGCTTAGAATACGCTGAAGCTTTGAACTCTTCTTAAACACTTTGTTGATAATAAAGTGGGGGAACCTTTTCTCTAAAAAAAAAAATGCATTTCTTCCTCACTTAAAAACATATATGCTTAGAACACTAAACAGAGTTGACCATTGTATACAAATATAACTCTCCACACCCAATAAAATTCCCCTTTTACTTTTCCCCAAGGCAAGAAAAAGCGTTCACTAAATCCACTTTAAACAAAGGTAAATGGATGTAGGCACATATGAGCCTCCATCTACCAGAGCAAACTAAACCTCTCGTCCTAAATGTCTAAACCAAGCTAGCACCTTATAGACGTACTAACAAGCCGATTGATCCCATCTCCCATACAAAGAAACACTCCTCACAAGCAAAGGTCTCATCAAGCACACCAACATTACTGCAGAGGGAAGCCGAATCCATCCGGCCACAGAGGTATGCAGAGGAGGAAGCGAGGGTACCTTCTGGACGAGGTGAGCGGTGCCGTGCCCTTTGGGCAGGTCGACTTGCTCGCTAAGGGTGACGTAGGTGGACTTGGCGGTGACCTCCCCGCAGTTCTCGCACTTGAGCTGCGATCCAGCACAGAAGCGAGCGAGCAAACCCCGATCAGCGCCGTTCGCAATCGATATAAGGGAAACCGGAGCCGACCGAGCCAAGGGAGAAGAAGGGAAGTGGGGACACGGACCTTGAGGTAGTAGGGGAAGTTGGGGTCGTCGCAGCCTTGGCGGGGCTGCAGGTTGGTGAGGCCGTCCATCTCCGCGCCCACCAACAGCGCGTAGTACACCATCTCCGCCGCCGCCTTCCTCCTAGGGTTAGGGCTTCCCGGTCCGGCGACGCCGCCGACGGAGACGAAGAGGGTGAAGGGGGGGTGGGGGTTTTGGCTTCGCTTCGGTTCACCTTGCGGTTGCGTCTGCGGCAATAGGAAGGACGGAAGGACGAGGCAGTGCTTGTGCGGTGCCATCGCCATTTGGACGATAATGGCCCTATAGTTCGCGCGTGGGTTGCGGTAATTGGGAGGGTAATTTCGTCATTGGGCACTGGCTGAGTGGGCACCTGGGTCCTGTGAATCAGATTCGACGGGATTTCCATCTCCTACGACCCGTTTCGTTGGGAGAAATCCACTTCATCAGAATTCAGAATCAGAAACACGAGCTCCTCCGGACTTCAGATTGAACTTTTGGTTTTGTATGATATGAATATATGATGCTAGTTGAACAAAAATGAAATCTGGACAAAAAGCCAATCATGGAAATCTCGTGTCAGTAATGAGGAGTTGAGGATAAACCAAATCTCCAGAAACTTGAGAGGACATTGAATCCCATGGACCCTCCAACAAACTAAACCAAACTTTAGCTGAATCTGTCATCGTTTGGCGACTCAAACAGAGCATGTACCAGAGCTGCACATAGTCAAACCTGAAGTTTGGATGCTCCATCAAGATAATCAAACAGAGCTTCAGTTAAGCATATAGTACTAGTACTAGTACCATATCACGGAGAAGAGAGAAGCCTAGATCACAGAGAAGCTAAGAACACGATGACGCAGAAGCTGAAATGCCTAGGAGCCATCCAATTCAACTCTTTACCCTGTCCCACTGTGGTACATTTCAGATAAGAAATGCTTGCGATTTCAATTTATGACACATTAACATCTGAAATATCATCAGCAACATCATTTACAAGCCGGAAGCAACACCAAGCTAATTGTTAAACACTGTCTCCATATAACTAACCATCTGGACACCTGTTCTGAAGCAACAGGGCTAGTACGAGAACTGGTGGAAGTGGAACTAAGCAAGGGAGCAACATAACATACAGACCAGATAAGAGTTTTAGTCCACATTAATTCAAGTAGTAAGTATGCAGCTCCACAAGAACAAGCACTCTCATGAAATAAGAGGATCAAAATAACTTCATAGAACACCATCCAAATCTCCAGTTCTCTCTCTCTCTCTCAAAAAAAAAAAAAAAATCAAACTTTACGTTCAATGATTTGAGCTAAAATCTATCTAATCAGTGATAAGAATAAGAAGATGGAACTTGAATGACAGTCTGAGCTTGCAAGCATACTTTCTGAACTCTGAACTAGTAGTAATAATAAGGTAATAAGCTGCTAGAAGGCCAAGATGACAAGATCACAGTTCCAACAAAAGATAAACCTTATGGCTGATGAGCTGCAGTCCAGTCACCACAACAATAAACTAGTGGTAGATCGAAAGTTGTCATAGATTTTCTACGGTGTTGTATCAACTCATCAGAAGCAAATAAGCCCCCATTCTGTGCTGCTCACATCAGTTGGGGCGGCCTGCACGGAGGGACCGGAGGCGGTCGAGCCACTGGTCCTCGGGGACGCTGCCCGCCCACGCGGGGGGCGCGCCGGGGAAGTCAACAGCACGCATCGCGTCCACGATCCGCGCCGCGGCGCCCGCGGGCAGCGGAGCGCGGCGGCGACGCTCGTCCTCGGAGAAGGCCCGCGCCGCCGCATCCCCTGGCCGTAGGTCTCCGTCCTCGTCCTCCGCCTCCGCGCCTTCTGCCGGTTCGTCCTCGTCGGACGCGAGATCCAGCGCGGAGATGCCGTTTCCTGCCTCGTCGAGGCGGTGGTGGGGCACGGCGGCGTCAAGGTCGGGGTCGGAGTCGGAGTCGGAAACGGCGCCGGCGATTGGGCGGTAGTCGGATTCCGGCTCGGCGTCGGAGTCAGAGGCGGAGGAGTGGTCGAGGAGGGAAGCGGACGCGGGAAGGTGCCCGTTGCCGGGGATGGACATGGCTGCCGAGTGCCGGCGGCGAGGACACGAGGAGGAGAAAAGCCAAGTGGGTTGCAAGCGCTTGGGTTGCTTGGGCTGATGGCTAGATTAGGAAATGGCGAACCAGCCCCGTTGGGCTGCGACTATTGCTGATGGCAGCAGATAATACGAATTAACGCATACTACTGGAGTATAGGCCTTGTTTAGATTCAGTACAAATTACAACTGTAACTAGTCACATCAACGTTGCGGCGCATGTATGGAGTATTAAATGTAGACGAAATATTTGCATGTTTGTACTTTTTGCATGTACAATCACGATACGAATCTTTTAAGCCTACTTGGGCCCATGATTTAGACAAAAGTTGTCAAATACAAACGAACGTGCTACAGTGCAGAATTGCAACTGCAACTGGGATCTAAACGGGGCCATAATCTACTGCTAACAACACACTTTTACCCTTTTCGGAGCATTTTTTTTATCCATAGTGCTACTTCATCTATGCTTGCTGCCATTGGAATTGATTGTTCAAACAAATCTTGTTTGATTTCATATTGCAATATCCAAACAACATCTTGAATCAAATTATAAAGTATTCAATTTCTCTTCAAATTAATTGTTGAAATCGAATTGCTATAATCAAATGGATTCCTTGGCCAATCATGGCCTCTCTTAATTGTTTGTTTACATTTTACCTGCATGCGCGTTACTATGCACAAAACATCATTTAATTTCCTTTTTTTCTCGGTTAAAAACTGATAGTGAAATGATAAGGAAACAATCGCTATTGACATTTCTAAATTCATAACTTTTATTATATAGCCAGACATGACATATATCTAGATACATAACAAAAAAAAAATATAAATCTAAAAATGACAAAATGTCTTATAATTTGGAACTGAGGAGTACCACCAAGACATTTTGCTGACATGCTAGTCAATTAAAGAATAAACGGATACAATCTTCATGAATACATAACTTGGTTGGAAACCAACTTTGAAGACCGCATATATGTCCCTGTCACATTGTCAATACACACAAGTCCATACAAGAATTAATTCACTTGTGGTTCCTAATAATAATACTACATGTGCTGTAAGAGTTGCGCCAGTCTTTCTTCATATGACAATGACATATTTTAAGAGCGTGAATGAAACGATGGATTAGGAGTTGCCACTGACATGCTCTGGCCCTTGTTGTTTCACAGAAGTTCTTCATGATATCAATGCACCGAAGATAGGATTCAAAGAACTCAAGATAAAGAGAGGCCAAGATAAATTATCCATCACTCTCACAGATCCTCAACGTCCTGCTTTGATGATAACGGGCGACCTTCATAATCCATCTTTGCCCCTAAGCTCACTGTGATAACCCTAAATTTCAGCCTTATTTTCTCCATCATGTCTTGAACTTGTTCGTTCTCTGGATCAGGCAAGTGGATAGCTGCTTAGCACCGCAGCTAGTTGCTCAACATTCTTCCTGATCCGAGCTGAAAATGTATTTTCATCAATGCGAACTGCAGACATCCAGACATCTAGACAGCCCTGATAGAAAGCCGAGTTCTTCACCTGACCTGGAAACCCATCTTTAAACCAACCTGCCTTCCCTCTTCCTTTCCAGATGCCAAGCCATTATGATAACCATTTTTGTACCCTTCCTGGTAATGTGTCTCATCTAAGAGCACAGATGGTTCAAACAAATCTGCAGTGACTTCAGGTTGCTGGTTCATAAGAATATGACCAAAAACCTAGTTCGGCTATGCAGCAGAAAATTTTCTTCAGAAATAATGGTTCCAAAAAAGTCTGCTCCATTGAGAAAATAAGAGATTAAGCATTATTACTTAATTCCATACTACAGGGAATAAAAGAGCTAAGAAGTTTGCATTTTAAATACTGCTGAAACTGCAAATGTATCAATGTCTTCTCTTAAATATCACCTATACTTTGCTGCAAGTCAATGAGAAATTAAAGTACAAATGATTCTTTCAAACAAACAAGAGAGAGTGAGTTGATATTTAGGAATCAGGGCAGACTAGATTATCTAATACCAATTATTACAATGCAAATGCAACAACATATTACGATCATCAATGTACTAGCATATGCAGGGTGAAGATATTTATTTTTATCCCTAGTACCTAGTGATAATTGTCTACAAAAGACTGAGATATCAGAATTATATAAGAATCAACGTTGTTGCACTTGATATATAAAGGAGCTAGAGGCTTGCATATTCTAATAAGGCCCTTCTAATAACAACAAAGGCTAAAGCAACACCTAGGTCCTACAAACAATTTGGATAAATTTATTTGAAAGAAATGATGAATATATATGCAACCAATCTGGAAGATCAAGGTTACAAAAAATATATATATGAAGATATTTTCTCTGGAATATCATGACAGGAAGTGTGCTGAGTAAAGTCTTGAAACAGTTAGCCATATTATTTTGCAGGTTCAAATGGCAGTGTTCAAGGGGCGGGCGGACGCAGCAAAGGGACATGGGTTTACAAACGTACACCCGATAACTATTCCAAAAGGTTCGAAGTTAGGAGACGCCAAATTTCTTTAGGTTAGGGTTTGGGTGCTCGGCTTCGCGCAGCAGGAAGGGGAAGAGAATGGATGGGAATACCTGTTGGGCGCTCGTCGCTGGAGAAGAGACCGACGAAGGCCTCGGCACATGGCGTAGGGCGGCGCCCCACCCAGCCGTCGGAGAGCGAAAGGGGCGCGAGACCACACGCCCAGACGTTGCAGAGCGATAGCCGAGAGGGGTGGGTGGGTGCGACAGAGCGAGAGTCGAATGCAGCGGCCGGCCGCCCCAGTCCGCGATTGTTGGGTCCGGGTAGATCGCTGATCGCACACGGGCCTTCTCCGTGCCAGTTTTTCTTCACATGTTTCTTTTGCAGTTTCTTTTCTTTTTTTTTATTTAGAGTAAATTTCTGAACTTGTCCCACCTTCTTTTATTCAGGTCTCCGTACTCTCAAAATTCACATTCAGTTCCCAAATTCTCATTTAGATCCCGATAATTAGTCTGGGTTGTAACTTGCCAACGCTTGTAGCATATACCCTGAGTCGATCCTTTTCTTGCTGCGATCCTAGTCAGCATTACGGTGACTGGGCACAACATCCATCAATGGCCGTGTACAAGTACCACTATAATATCAACGTGTTACAGCAAAATATCCTAAAGTTTAGTAATGTTATTATGCCTTAGTGACATCAATGGATAAAAATTCTGGATCCGTCTCGTCTCTGACAACAGAGCTGAACAGAACAGAACAGAGAAGCCAACACCAACAAGACAATTAACCATGCATTAATTTTATTAATTGTTTCACATCAACTCCATCTTCTCTTATTCGGTCTGGCAGTAGGACCCCACGAGTGGGCCCCACGTGACAGAGCATTACCTTACATGGCGCAGTGGCGGTGCTATGAACACGACACACACTAATAACGAGACAAATTACAGCTAACCGATCGAAGGGAATTCATACATTCAACGACAAGGAGGCATAAAGACGCTGCTTGGTGGCGTCGATCGATCAGTCTCTGCTCTGTTTCCTCAGGCGTCGACGACGTCGTCGTCCTTGGACGCGATCACGAACTCCTCGCGCAACGCCGGCGACACGTTGGGGATGGTCCCGTCGACGGCGTTGGGCCTGCCCAGGGCCTTGAGCGCCAGGTGCGCCGCCTTCTGGCCGGAGATCATCATGGCGCCGAACGTCGGGCCCTGTATTCATTCAGTGAGTAGTTATGTATTAGGAATTGACTGATGGATGGATCCTAGCAGAAGTAGCAGCTAGATAGCGTACCATCCTTGGCGCGCCGTCAATCTCGGCGACCTCCATTCCGGTGACGATCATGCCGGGCACGACCTCGCGCGTGAGGCGCACGATCTCGTCCTCGGCGGCGTTCATGTCGAGCGCCTTCATCCCTGGCACGGCGTTGATCAAGCCGATGTCCTGGAGCCTCTTGACGCCGGTGGCGCCGAAGGGGCCATCGTGGCCGCAGGAGCTGACCACCACCTTGGCCTCCATCACGTTGGGGTCCATGCACGACTGCGTGTCGTGGTTCATGGACACGAGCGCCCAGTTGGTGACGACGCCGCCGACGCGGCCTCCCCTGACGATGAGGTCCTCCACGGCGACGGCGTTGAAGAGCTTCACGTTGGGCCGCGCCAGCAGCCTGCTCATGACGGTGGAGGTGAAGAGCGCGGCGTGCTTGATGACGACGTAGTCGTCGGCGCCGTCGTCGTAGGCGACGCCCAGCTCGTCGAGGAAGAGGTGCGCCGGCCTGCGCACCACCATGGCGGAGAAGAGCTGCCCGCCCAGCCACGCGCCGCCGCCCGGGGACACCGACTGCTCCACGATGGCGACGCGCACGCCGGGGTCCTTGGACAGCTCGTACGCGCAGGAGAGCCCCGCGGAGCCGGCGCCCACGATCACCACGTCCGTGTCCGCGTGCGTGATCATGTCCGTCATGTAGCGCCGCGTCATCTCCCGGGACACGATCGACTCCTTGATCGGGCTGAACCGGAACGACGTCAGGTCGTACGGCGGCGGGGTCACGTTGGAGGTGGAGGAGGAGGCGCAGATGGCGCCGGCGCGCGGGGTGCCCGTGGCCACCACGACGGACGACGGGGCGCGAGGGGTGGACGGGAGCCGGGAGCCCGCGAACGAGGACTTCAGGACGGCGGCGGCGGTGGCGGTGGCCATGATGGCTGAGGAGGCAGAGCAGTGTAGTGTGAGGGATGAGGAGGCTGGCTGTGGAGTGTGGAGTGCGGTTGCGGTGCGGAGGTTTAAGAAGGGGACGAGACGACGTCGTCTTGCAACAAATATCTTGGCCTTGGCTGGCGCCATATGCATGCCTACGTGTCACCATGATGGGGCGTGGTTGGTCACGGGCACTCTGGGATCGCTGGCAGCAGCGTGGCACCATTGGCGCCCCGGCGCGGCCAGATATTTTGGAGCGGTGGGCTATTGATGGCTTACTTGGCCAGATATTTCGTTCTACCTATGCTTACAGCGCTTACTGGAGTAAATAAATATAAATAGTTTCCAAAAAAAGGGAAAAAAACTGGAGTAAATATAATGGCTCCTTGGTTAATTATCATGGATTGAGATTGATGTAGAGACGATTCATGCTTCGTCGTAGCATATACTCCTAGCCTGGTGATCCTCGGCTGATTTAGCAAATCAGTAGGCACCATCAACTCGTCAGGTGAATCATCATTTCTTTGACTCTTTGTATCTCCTTTTTTGGCCTTTTGGATGATATTTCCACATCATTTTCAAATATACATATGTCATAATACGTTCCTGATTTCTGAAAGTACGCCACCTAAATTGTGACCGTTCAAGTACCTATCACGTCTCGTTAGCAAAATCCCACCACCTGCGAGAAAGACGACGCCATGCAGCCAAGACACAAGGCACAGTGTGGCGTCATTCTTCTTTCGCCCCTCAATTGTAAAATCTGCACTGCACTACTACAAAATAGGTCACGTCCGATGCTCTAAAATATCTGCGCCACATATACTGTATATCGCATATTTGGCCCCATACGATTCGTGAAAGCGACCTTGCATCCAGAGGCCTTTCCTATGAAAGGATGTCTCTGCCTATTTTGTTATCCTTGTATTGGAGATCTAGATCTTTCGGGGCACTGTCCCATGATTATTGTACTCTCTTTCCGTTTTAAATTATAAATTATTCTATTTTTTCTAAATATTTAATAAAAAACCACTTCCTTCATTTGGAACTATAAACCTGCTCGTGATAATTTTAGAAACTCTTAGAAAAAAGAATCATCCCATTTTAATCTATTATGAGAGAGAAAGACTAATTACAACTCTTAATTAGAGATTGCACACAGAATCTAGATAGAAATTGGCCCAGGTTTGAATCCCATTGCGCACTTTTTTTTTTGTTCTCCTAGAGATTACAACAAAAAAAAAAGATACTATTTGAAAACACTCTAGTAGCCCAGTGTTTGTCCGCTCCTTGTGTACCCTGTAGTCTCAGGTTCCATTCTTCTCATCTGCGCAGACGCGGAGGCTTTTTTTTTTTTCCTTAAAACACATTCGTAGCCCAGAAGATTGTTTGTACTAACTTTGTGAGCCTGATGATGGTGCAAGCTCAATACCACCTCCTTGCACAATTTTTTCCCATGTTTTCTTTTTATATATTTATAAAAATGACACATGGGTCCCACTAATCTAGCTAGAATGTGGATGTGCCAAGGTGGATATTTTTTAAAAATATATTTATAAGCTAATGACAATGTGTCGAGGTGGATTTTTTTAGAAAAATATATTTTAAATTAATGACAAGTACATTCAATCATGTTTGTCACGAGCTATTGTCACATGGAAAAATAGGGTTTTAATTAATGACAATTACATTCAATCATTTTAGTCATAAGCTATTGTCACAAAGATTGGGAAGTGCACGTGTTGATGTTTCTTTATGACTAGAGCATGTTTGGGATGGCTCCAACTCCGGGTGGAGCAGTTCTACCCTAAAACTCTAGGTGGAGTTGACTCTAGAGCTATTTTTATTTAGAGTGTGTAACCAATGACAATTACAGGTAATTTCTTTAAAACTCCTTGTCTAGAGCTGGCTCTAGAGTTTCTTGGAGTTAAAAAAGAGGTGCTCCAGAAAAATAAACTAGAGCTCCAAGAACTCCATAGAGTAGGCTGCCCCAGAGTTAGGGTGTTTAGCCTAGCTGGAGCCAGCTCTAGCCTGGAGTTGGGCTCTAGAGTCATGCCAAACAGGCACTAAATCACAACTTAGTCACAAGCACTTGTCATCCATTGAAAAATTGTCATAACCATAACATTTTTTATGACTAAAAAGTGCTTTGTCATATGAAAACAGTCATAGAAGGCCTAATCTCTTATAGTCGTTGACAAGGCTATATGCGGATATGCCCATCTCTATGTTCCCCCGTTCATCAGGTTGGTGTTGGATTAAAGAACCATAGACATGCTATCATCATTGTAGAATAATTAATTCTCATTTAGTTCATAAAGGAGGGGACTAGTGCCACTCGTCAGAGAACTATGTTACTGCATGTACATTGGCGTGCCTGCTTCCCTGAGTTACTGTTGGCCTCTACATCTCAAATTAAATATCACTTTAATGTCAGTATTTAATTTTATAGTATTATTATCTTATCATGCAATATGTGTGTTTTTGTTATAAAATTTTAGTTGTCCCGTATCCCATAGCAACGCATAGACACAAACCCAGTGTATTTACTAATTTAAAATGTGAAAAAAAATAAATGATTTCAGCTACCCTCTTGTCGAACCATATAATTGAAGCTTAATTAGATACTATATAGAATGTACTCCCTTAACTGAAAATTATAGGTATAACTTTTACTACAGAATTAGATATACATTATGTCTCAAAAAAATGGTAAAATCTATGTCTCTAAAGAAGGCAGAATAGCTTACAATTTGGAATACTCCTTTGATGTGGTAGATATTAATATTCTCTCTCATAAACATGGTTAAACTAAGAATGGTTTCACTTGGAATAAATCAAAACCCTTTATATTTCATGATGAAGGTGTCACACCCGTATTTTAAGGACAAAAATAAGATGCATAATTAACTCATATGTACCCTAGAAATAGTTACACATATAAGCCAACAAATTATAAAATAGTATCATCACAGTGCTTACATAACGAATAAGTACTTATTACAGAGTCTTGAAACAAATATAGATCATATGACTAAATAATAACTATAACTAAAATGCTTGCGGAAGCTCTAACACAGGGACAAATCGACTGAGAGACTCCAAGCCTAATACTCATTACGATAGTCTTCATTCCAATCTTCATCTATTATGATGGAAAACAAGGGTGGTCACATTTCGTAATCAGCAAGTACAACATGAGTTCATGAGGCACAAATAAGCTAGATACAGTTTGACTGCATTTAGCTTTTAATATTCATATTCTTTTTACCAGTTGAGTAACATCAGGGTATTCCAAATCCCATAACTGATCCAATGATCAATTGTAATAAGGTTAATAAATAGTAAAGATATTAACAGCAATAATAAACATAATATAATTCACAGTAACCATCTAACTGTAAAAGTTTCAAGGTCGCTCGTGTCCGTGAGCACGACTGTCATGATAGATTATTAAACTCTGCGCAGAGGCATACACTTTACGTGTGAGTCATGATTTTCTAATGTATGAGTTCATGACTCCCACATACTAGCTAACCATATAAAGCTATTTAAAGTTTCGTCTAACAAGTTAGAGCCGCAAGGGTGAGTGGCAGCGAGATGTAGAATCCCTCCTTTTCTAAATGGCACACTCCTTCGCGGTTATACTCATAAAACTAGAAGCCGTACTACGCCTAAGGTGTCAAACCCTCCAATTACGCCCTTTCGGGTAACCTGAGTAACCTCTAATAAGGTAGAAAAGATTCTTTAAATAACTAGAGCCAGAGCCATATAACCCTCACAGTTGTACGTATGTTACGGATTAAACACTTACAGAAATCCTGTGGAGAGAAACCGGAGCCAAAACACCTAACCCAAGGCTCTAGCCCCCTTTAACATGAATAAAATCATATTAAATTATTCATTGCATAATCCATTAATCATATCACAAGATCATTGGTTTAATTTAAGCACTAGCAATAGCTACCCAATGCATAACCCAAAGATGATCAAGGAATTAAGATAGCAAATCTACGCTATAATCTCTATGCATATGTAATTTGTGATTGTTGTGAATAGGACAACAAGAAAGATCCATATTATACTTGCCTTGATCAAAGTACTCCTGTTGATCCTACTCATAGAAATAATCTTGATCGCCCACGAACTGCTCACTGTCTATACTCGATCGATCACCACATCATCACACAAGCAACAGGGCAAACATACACGAAGTAAACAAGGAAAATTAATTAGAACAGTACACCAACAAAATCAAAACAGTTTGAAAAGGGTATAAATATATTCTACTCGTTACTACGATCACATCGGTATAAAGATCACCAAAAATAGAGTTAAAACGTGGGAGTTATGATTTTCCGAAAATTTACTATAGAAAAATAATTAATATAATAGTAACTCAAAATTTTTAAAAGTGCCAACTTACTGTACAGTGGCATCAACACGTAGAGTTCGAAAATACGAATCTAACGCAATTTAAATCAACTCAAACAGATTTAAAATGATGATTTTATGGGCAAAATATACTACAATAGCAAATCTGTAAATATATAAAAACGTTTTTGGACTGTAGCCGACAAAATACGCTCTCCCAACTGCGAAGCACCTGAGCCGAGGGCGCTAAGGATGGCGGGTTAATATTGAAGAAACGGAGGGGCTCTATAGATTTTCCCCGCGAAGGGGTATGGAAGATCGTGGGCCGTCGGATGACACATGGATGGATAAGATTAGATCCTTCTCCAGGGCTGCAGTTTAGGAGGCCAAAACCTGTACACGGGAAATCCAGCCTAGGATGCACGGTTTCGCTGGGGAAAATGTCCGGGAGATGGAGGGGAGCAAGACCTAGGCAATTTTCGCAGGCTAGAGGAACTCGTTGAAGGCTGGCGACGTGAGCGAGCGGCGTCTGCTCCCTGCGGACGAGGTTTGGCACTCAGCAGAGGAAGAAAAAAAATGGGAGATGGACCTGCTTTCTGCAGTCGCTAAGACGCTCACCGAGGCCTCAATTGAAGACGAGAATGCTCCAATCACCAAGCTTGATGGTGGCGGGCAGAGCTCGGACAGCGGCGGCTGCGGCTCTATAGGCTTGGGAAGAGCGGCGGCCGCGCTAGGGCTTCGAAAAGGTGGCACAGCTGCTCGGCCTCGACTTAAAAAGAGGTGAAACGCGGTGCGCCGCACAAACCAAACGCGCGAACAAAACGGCAGCCGTTGTTGGCATACATGACCTGCTCGGTCTTGGGTCCATCTTATGAAGGCGCTGACCATCCGGTCCTACCGGTCAGCAAAGGAGGGGAAGGCAGTGCTGCGGCTCCAATTTGACGAGGGAAGGGCACGGTTCTGCTTTGCCAACCAAACAGAGAGGGAACCGCGTTCTCAGGCTTGGCCTTGCCCTTGCTTGCTCGGGAGAAAAGAAAAGGAGAGGGCTGGGCCTGCAGCCAGGCAGAGAGGAAAACTGGCGAGGATCTGGGGCAGCTCGACCAAAACAGAGGGGAGGGGTGAGGTTCCTATCCTCCCTTTCTATTTTTTTGTTGAGATTAATTAGGAATATTAATTAGTGATCAATTATTGTAAATCTCGTAATTAGCACATGCAAATTACGGTTGCCGTATAGGGAACCGATCAGGCCCTTTCGGAACCAACAGGCACCGGTTCGCTTTGTCTCTCTGACAAAGGAAACTGCCTCATGTATATATATATATATATATCACTGTTCATTGGAATAACACAGAGAGGTCATTATCGATCTTTTCATCCAACTTTCACGAAACACGTTATCAGCACTGCTCTACGCTGTCGCTAGAAGACCGAAAGGAGTAGGAGTTGGCCGGAAAAACTCGCCGGAACTTCACCGGAGTTGCTGCTTACCAGCCTAAGATAGAAGGTGTCGACCCCTGCCCCCTCCATAAATGTCATGGTCGACTCCATCACCGATGCAGTGGAGTCCGCCATCAACCGAGGAAACGAAGTCGGCGGTGTCCGTCGCTTCATGCTGCAAAGCGCCGATCCGACGTGCCCTCCGTGACATCGAAGAACGACTAACCCCTTCTCATCGCCACCACGCTGGACACTCCGGTCGTCGCTCGACTCCACCGCTGCAGTTTGCCCCCGGCATCTGTCTGAAGCATGGCCCTGCCATGTTCGTCAAGCGCTCGGGGGCACCGAAGATGCCATCGCCGAAGCCGCAGATGCTGCCGAAACCGTCGTCGTCGCTGCTCCCGCCTCCATCCGCGTTTCCATGGAATGGAGGTGGTGGCTTCATGGCTGGACGCCATGACGCCCCTAGGATCCCCACCCGGAACGCTGGCGTTGACACATGGCCACCGGGATTTGCCTACGACATCAACGTCGTCCTCCCGCCGGTGCTTCCTCCGACCTCGCCACCACCGACTCGAGGCCGCTCCTACGCCGCCATAGCGGCCACTTGCCCGACGCAGCGCCTCCCGCCCGCAACCACCCTCGGAGCGGGCTTCGTCTCTTCCTCCACCGAGGTGGAGGCAGTTCCCCGCCGTTGAGCACCTTCGGGTGGGCCGGTGGGGCGGCCCCACTCTCCCCGGTTGGGAGCGACGACCTCCATGGCCGGAGCTCACCGGGGATGAGCATTGGTCGCCTTGCCGGCCGGTCCCCATGGCCGGAGAAAGGGTTTAGGCCCGAGCGGCGGCGGCTGGGAGGCAGCTGGGCGGCGGTTAAACCCTAACCGTCAACCCTTTTAATAGTCGCGGTGGCGGGCGGGGCTGGACCGCGCCTGGCTAGCTGGGCCGCGCCTGGCTGGCTTGGCTGCGGGCCTGGCTGGCTGGGCCGCATGCCAGGCTGGCTCCCCCTAGGCCTCTTTTTCTTTTTCGTTTTTAGTGCCCTGTCCAGTTTTTTTCTTTATTATTTCTGTCTGCAGTAGTATAGTTAATTAGCATATGCTTTGCTAGTTTAATTTTCTGCAAGAACATCAGTTTGTTGTATAAATTGTTGTTGATTTGTACTACTATATGTTGTCATTGTATATATAAATTGTGGTTTGTTTATGAAATTGTGCAATGACTTGTGTTTTTCTATCATATTTTTATATGTGGTGCACTAAATTCCCCTTTTTGCACCACATATATATAACACTTATGACTTTGATAAATTATTTTGGGTTATGTTAGTGCCCCCAAACCCCCTATTTTTGAATTAACATATTGGTTATATTTGTAATTTTTATGATAGAATTGGGCATGTTGGTGTCCCAAACCACAATTTTTGCATCACATACAAGTTAAATTTGCTAATAGACTTAGTTACAATTTAACTATGCCATCTATAGAATTAAAAATTTAAAATTACTATAGAATTTAAATTGTAATATATATATATATATATATATATATATATATATATATCTTGTTTATTTTGGTTAAATAACAAAAGATAATGGAGTCTATGGCATTGGATGCGTTTAATTCTTTGTGAATTATCCTGCCTAGAGACCGTGCCATAGCAGTGATTAAATCACCTATTATTGAGAGGTCTACATCTTATTTCTATAAAATTTGATGATTACCTACACTGTGTTTTTACCCAAATTAAAAGTTTTGAATTGCTATATTTACCATATTATTTTAATATTACACCTAAACAAAGGCTACATTTAATTCACTTGTGAATTATCTTGCCTTGAAACCGTGCTTAGGCAGCAATGGAATTGCCTACTATAAAGATCTACTCTTTGTTTTTGACATAGAGACTATCTACCTTGTGTTTATTAAAATTTATGATAATTTGGTTGTATGGAACAATAATCTAAAAACTATGATAAGATATATAACTAAAATATTGCACCCAATTTTATAACATTACCATGTCGATTTTAGTTTACCATACGGTAAATTAATTAATCCATGGTCGTCCATGTAGGATCATGCCTACTAAGGAGTTCGATGAACTCGCGTTAGATGGTAGTAATTACCCTACTTGGGTTTCGGATATCAAGATTGCACTTGCATCGCTTAGTCTTTTGGTTACAATTCAGGAACCCTAATCTTGGGTTGTCCTGCAAGATAAACAAAACTATACTGCTTTAGCTTTACTACGGTTTTATGTTCATAAGGATCTTAAATCTGAATACCTTATGATTGAAAGTCCTCGTGAATTATGGGACCCTCTTAAAGAGCGATATGAACAGCAAAAGGAACTCATTTGGCCTGAGGCCAACCATGAATGGAATCACTTACGTCTCCAAGATTTTAAATTTGTGGCTGACTATAACCATGCTGTTCATAAAATTTGTTCAAAATTGAAGTTTTGGGAACAAGAGCTAACAGATGCAGATAAGATAGAGAAAACACTCTCTACTATGCTTCCGTCTGATAGAATATTGCAACAGCGATATAGGGCTCATAACTACCAAAATTATTCTCAGCTTATTCATACCTTGACTCAGGCAGAAAAACATGATGAACTTCTTTTAAAGAATCATCAAAAGCGCCCTGTTGCTACGGCGCCTCTACCTGAAGTTAATAACGTAGAGAAAAATGCTAAGAATAAGTTCAATGGACCTCGTCCAAAGAACAAGTTTGGTAAACGCAAACACAATAAGAAACAAAGGCATAATTCAAACAAAAGGAATAAGGACAATGCAAAACCCAAAAATGAAAAGAATTGTCATAGATGTGGGGATTTTTCGCATTTTGCCAAGAATTGCCGTACACCTAAGCATTTAGTTGCTTTATACCAAAAGTTTTTGAAGGAAGCTAAGCCTACAGGAGAGAAGAAATATGAGGCACATTTCAATGCTCTCAAGGGAGATTGTTCCACTGAGAACAACAACTCTACTCCTATTAAAGAGAACCTTCCATCAACGGACAACATGCTCCTAGACTTTGGTTCGGGAGACGTTTTTGGAGATTTGGAATAATCTTAGTCCACACTTGATATCATAAACAATAATTGTTATAATAGTTTAATTTATTTAGCATTATTTGGATAATATTAGTTAGAAAAGTTGTGAATTGTACATACTCATATTAAATATATATATATATATAGTATATATATATGTCTTATAGAAATACTTTGTCTCATTCTTATTTCACATATAGATGTCTGTTGATCTCGATCCTAAGGAGGAAGAATTATGCCTTGTGGACTCTTGTACCACAAACTCTATACTTAGAGAGATGAAATATTTTCAAACTCTTAAGAAAAGAGAAGGAAATATTATCACTATTGCTGGTAGAGACGCGTTAATAGTTGGTTCAGGTCGAGCCACTATTACTCTACTTATGGGTACTCAGATTACATTACAGGATGCATTGTTGTATCCTGACTCTACTCGTACCCTTCTAAGTTATAGAGATATCCGTAAGAATAGTTTGCATGTGGAAACACATCAAGATAATAAAGAGGAATTTCTCCTTTTAACCAAACTTACTGGATTTGGCAAACAAATCTACAAAAAGTTTTCTTCACTCCAAACTGGATTGTATTTCACATACATAAAGTCTATAAAACATGTTGCTTATAAAATAGTTTTCCAGAATATCGATACATTCCGTAATTGGCATGATCGACTGGGGCATCCTGGTATAGGGATGATGAGGAAAATTATTGGCAATTTCATAGGTCATGATATGAAAGATAAGAAATTTCCCCAACATAAAGATTTTTGTTGCACTGCTTGTGCTACTAGAAAACTAATCGTAAGACCTTCGTATCTTAAAATTAAAACTGAACCACTCACATTCCTTGAACGAACTAGAGGAGATATTTGTGGTCCAATCCAACCATTATCAGGACCGTTCAGGTATTTTATGATATTGATAGACGCATCTACTAGATGGTCTTATGTGTCACTGTTGTCGACACGTAACCATGCTTTTACTAAAATCATGGCTCAACTTATTAAGTTGAAAGCACATTATCCTGAACATCGGATTAAATCAATCTGAATGGGCAATGCTGCTGAATTCTCATCCCGCGTCTTTAATGACTATTGTATGGCATTAGGAATTCAGGTTCAGCATTCTGTTCCATATGTCCATACCCAAAATGGTTTGGCTGAATCATTGATCAAAATAATCAAGCTCGTTACAAGACCTATGTTAATGAATTGCAAATTGCCTACGTCGTGTTAGGGTCATGCAGTCCTGCATGCTGCAGATCTAATCCAACTACGACTAACTGCATATCATGAAACCTCCCCATTGCAGTTAGTACGTGGGAATCGTCCGAGTATTTCCCATTTGCGTAAGTTTGGGTATGCTGTATACGTACACATCTCACCACCTGAGCGAACTTCGATGGGTCCCCATAGGAAACTGGGGATCTATGTGGGATTTTCATCTTCGTCAATCATAAAGTATTTAGAACCTCTAACCGGAGTATTTACTGCTTGATTCGCTGATTGTATCTTTAATGATGACCATTTTCCGGCACGTGACACCCTAAAATTTGCCCTTCCCAAATAGATTGAAATTGCTTTCGTTATGTAATTTTTTAGAGCACATTTAAAGCAAGGGAAATAATAATTTTTATTAGATTAAAATTCACCATAGGGTTAGCAACTTCTGTTTGCATTCATGCTGGAGCATTTATATTTTTGCGATGATTGGTTTTTGAACTAACTCAATTTGATTTGAAACTCATTGTTGAAAATGGCTTTGAAATAAAAAGGAAAGGGATTTTCTTTCCCCCGTCACTCTCTCCCTCTGTTTCGGCCTAGGCAGTAAGCCAGCCCGGCCTGCTCACCTCTCTCAGTTGGCGCAAACAAGCCCAGGCCGAGCGGCCCAGCTCTCTCCCCTCCCTCTGTTTCACTGCAGCCCAGCTTCACCCCTCTCCCGGGCGAGGCCCATCTCGCGGCCCAGGTGGGAAAAAAACCCCGACGCCCTCCCTCTGTCTCACTGCCACTCTGGGCCCGCGTGGCAGTCACCCTCCCTCCACCTTTCTTCCTTCCTCCCGCGATGGAGCCAGGCTCTGCTCGAAGGAAATCACGGCCGCCACCCGATTCGCGGGATTTGCGGCGGGGAGCACTACCCGAGCCCCTATAAGAAGCCCGAGGTTCCTCCGCGACCCTGGTTTCCATCTTCGAGCCGCCCGAACCCTAGCTAGAGCCGCCATCGGTGTTCTAGATCTCACCGAACACCGAAGCCGCCCGCCGCCGCTGAGACCGCCGCCTGCTGCCTTGCCGCCATCAAGAACCCTCTGCCGGACTTTGGGTCAAGGTGAGGAAGCCGCAGAATCTGCCCCCAATCTCTCTCTCGCTCTGTACCGCACGAACGAGCTCGCCGGAGCAACACAGAAGGACCGAGCCGCCATGCTCCGGCTCCCGTCGTCCCCGTTCATCCTAGATCGAAAACAACACCCTAGATGAGTTCGCGTTGATCCCAGCTATCTCCCCATGCCTTCCTTTCTGAAAACCGAGCCCTAAAACGCGATTCCATCGAAGTTCCGGCGAACTTCTCGCCGTCGACGATGGCGCCACCGTCCGGTCCTCTGTTCTGGCCGGGGGCGAATACCCCTTCGGTCCACCGCGCAGTGTGGACAAGGTCTACCGTGGCTGTCCACCGCACCGCGCACCCGGTCCACCGCCTTGATCCAATCCCAAGCCGCCACGTCGCAGTCAGCAGGTCAACAGCTGGCAGCCCCTTGCTATTTCGCGGAAAGGCCCTCCAAGTTTTTCTGAAATAAACCCGCGATCCGTAGCAGTTCAAAGTTATTTACAATTTAGTCTTTTTCTTATCAGTTTAGCCCCTGCAGTTCGGAGTATTAGTGCCCGCTGTCCCTGTTTGGGTTTAAAATCAGATTTATATTTATTATATTCAAAAATGAAGTTTCAATTATTTTCAAAACTGCCACTAGACACCGTTTAGGTCATATCTTTGTTGTTTTAACTCCGATTTTACCCGTTCAAGTTGCGTTAGATCCATAATTTTGTAATATACGCAGTGGTAGAGTTAATGAGCCTGTTTAAGCACTTTAGTTAAATTATTAATATTATTTTAATTCCTTTAACTTTGAATAGCTGTATCTTTTTAACCGTAGCTCTAGTTTTCAGTGATCTTCGAGTCTGTGTGTTCGTAGCGACGCGTAGAATGGTTTTAAAACCTTTTCAACTTATTTTTATATTGTTGGTGTACTGTTCTAATTAATTCATAATTGTTGCTATGCATGAATGTATGGATGCTTGTGTGGTGCTGTTTGGTCCCGAGTAGACTCAGAGTTTTGCGTTGGTGATCCGGAGCATTTCTCGAAGATCAATACCAGCAACAAGACGGGGATTAAAGGCAAGTATAATATGAGGCTCCTTGACTACCTATTCACATTTAATGCAATACATTTCATATGCATGTGTTAATGAACTGCCTGGAGTCTATCTACCTTGATATTGTTATCCTGTCCTTATTTACCTATGGGTCTATGCATGTGGTTAGATGCTTAGTTTGCTCAACCATAATTAAGATAGGAACATGATTAATGCTATATGCAACTTGTGATTAAAACGTTCTTTTTAACAAACTCCATAAGGACTCATCTTTAAGCGGCAACCCAAGATTTACCGTAGAACCATGAGGACCACATGACTCTGGTCTTAGTCAAGTACCTTGTTCTTTCTAGTTTTATAGCAGCTTACCGAAAGGGCTAAGGGTGGTCCTGTGATGGTTTTGGGTCTTGTCCTGTCGAAAGTGTGTATAGTGCAGCGGTAAATTATGCCACTTTGAAGGGTGGGCTCCAAGACGGGCGGTCGACTGACACCTTATGCGGTTGCTATTTACTAGACTGTCTGGGGAAAGCTTCGTAGTGTACCCTGCCGCACTTCCTTGGCGAGGTGATATGGGAGTCATGACCCTTGGCATATGGGAATCACAACTTATGGTGAAAGTGTACAACCTCTGTAGAGTGTATAACTGTTATAACAGCCGTGCTCGCGGTCATGAGCAGCCTGGATCCTTACTGAATAGTTGGTTATGGAATGGTTTTGGTTATCTATGGAATTATTGATATCGTTAATTACTATTCAACATTTGGGAGCCTAAGCATAACTTAGCTACATAGTCTTTTAATGAATAAACTTGACCAATTAAAAGTGACCACAGTTCAGTCGTGTCAAGCCTTTTGAGCCTGCATCCCCTCATATTGTGCTTGTTAAGCGGTGGTTTGCTTACGCTTGCTTTACTTTTCTATTACCTTGGAAAATCCCGGATGGGTACCAAATGGAGAATTTGTTGAAGACTAAGATGATTAGGCTTGTGATCAACCAGTTGACGGTTCGTGTGGTGTGGAGGCTTCGCCAGAAGATTAGAACTATAATAGATTATATGATGTAAGATTATGTCTTTGTAATTAATATTTATGCGCTATGTAATAAAGGCATTGTCTTTGGTATTACCCCTTCATTTGTAGCTATATGTGTGAACTTTGATCCTGGGCACACATATAGTCTGTATCTGGTTTTATTCTTAAAACTGGGTGTTACACGACATTAGGGGGAGTTGTACCATAAGGAATGCTAGAAAATTGATTGGAATGCTAAAGGCATTTCTTTCTCTGATCCACGTACTACAGAATCTGAACTTCAAGTTCAAAGAATTATTGATTTGTAAAATATTGCAAAAAATCTGTCAGAAGCTTTCTCAAATTATAAAGGTGTCACAAAGTCTCTCCATCCTGCTAGGAACGTGCCTGAAAGAGTAGAGGTACCTAATAAAACCACTTATCTCCAACTTCAAAGGAAGAGGGGGAGTAGCACTTCCAAGAAGAAAGATGTGATTGCTAGCAAACAAAAGAAAACTACAAATAAAAGTCAACATTTAGTTGAATGACACCTAGAGGACATACAATGTCCTGTGGATAGATGTGATCCACAACCCAGCTCAATTATGCACATAAACACTGAAGCTGAAACATCGGAAAACCCTGGATCCATCATTTCGGGAAGTCATAATGAATCTTTAAGGGTAGAAGAAATTACTATAAATTTAGCTGAGACTGGAGAGTCTTATAATCGTAATTCCATAATAATCGACTGTTATTTCTCTGAACAAATTGCAAATATCCTTCAGACCAATTCGGATCCTAAGTCCATGGCTGAGTGCAAAAAGCGCTCGGACTGGGATAAGTGGAAGGTAGCAATTGAAACAGAGATTGCCTCGCTTAATAACAGGAAAATGTTTTCGGCTGTAATGCCAACACCTCTTGGTATCTTCCCTGTAGGATACAAATGGGTTTTCGCCCGTAAAAGGAATGAAAACAATGAAGTGGTGAGATATAAAGTAAGGCTAGTGGCACAAGGTTTTATGCAAAGACCTGGCGTTGATTTCAACGAAACATACTCTCCGGTAATGAGCGGAATAACATTCCAATACTTAATAGCATTGGTAATTTAAAATCGTCTATCTATGCAGTTGATGGACGTAGTGACCGCATACTTGTATGGGTCATTGGATTCTAATATATACATGAAAGTTTTTGATGGAATCAGTATACCGAATCCTAAGGCAAATCGCAACATGTACTGTATCAAGCTGCAGAAGTCATTATATGGCTTAAAACAATCTGGCCGAATGTGGTACAATTGGTTAAGTAAATTCCTTAAATTGAAGGGATACACAAATAATGATGACTGTCCTTGTGTCTTCATTAAGAAATCATCAACAGGATTTTGCATTATATCAGTTTATGTTGATGATCTCAATATGATCGGAAGTGAATCCGATATTAATGAAGCACGTCATCATTTAAAGACGGAGTTTGAAATGAAAGATTTGGGTAAAACCAAATTTTGCTTGGGTTTACAACTTGAGCATCTCTCTTCTGGTATATTTGTACATCAATCTACATACACCCAGAAGATATTGAAGAAATTTAATATGGATAAGTCATATCCAACAAAAACCCCAATGGTAGCGAGATCCTTAGACGTTGAAAAGGATCCTTTTAGACCACGGGGAGAAGAAGAGGAGATATTAGGGCCACATGTCCCATATCTTAGCGTCATTGGAGCACTTATGTATCTCGCTAATAATACTAGAACGAATATCGAGCTTGCGGTTAATTTATTAGCCAGACATAGTGCCAAACCTACCAAACGACATTAGGTAGGAGTTAAAACTATCCTGAGATATCTCAATGGCACAAAAGATCTTGGATTATTCTACAACAGAAATCAGGATCCAATTTTGTTAGGATATACAGATGCTGGTTATTTGTCAGATCCCCACAATGGTAGATCTCAAACGGGCTTTGTATTCTTACAAGATGGTACAGCTATATCTTGGAAGTCTTCAAAGCAAACTTTAGTGTCTACGTCCACTAATCATTCTGAAATAATAGCTTTATACGAAGCATCACGCGAATGCTTATGGCTTCGCAGAATGATAAACCACATAATACAATCTTGTGGTATAGGTACACTCGATACACCAACGATTATCTTTGAGGATAATTTAGCTTGTGTTACCCAAATGGAATCAGATTATATTAAGAGTAATATGACTAAGCATATTATTCCTAAATTATTCTACCCCCATGAACTCCAAAAGAATGGAGAAATAGAAATTTTGCAAACTAAGTCATGTGATAACCTAGCAGATTTATTCACAAAATCTCTACCATACTCTGCATTCCATAAATACACAGAAGGTATTGATATGAGAAGACTTAGGGATTTGTAGAAATCAGGGGGAGAATAATTATAAGATATAACTTCATTCAATATTCATATTATACTCTTTTCCTTTATATGAGTTTTACTCTTTAGAGTTTTCTCACATAAAGTTTTAATGAGGTAATAGTAACACATAGTAGTTGTCATATTATCTATTTTTCCTTACTGAGGTTTTTCAAGGATAATACATGACACATTGATCATAGATCAAATTATTTTTAGACTATGACTTTATGATCACCTAAGGGGTCTATATATATATATATATATATATATATATATATATATATATATATATATATATATATATATATATATATATATCATGGTGTTTCTCCTTATTTTTTCCACTGAGTTTTTAAGGAGTTTTGCCTGATATATCGATATACTTTGGATTTTTTCCACAGGATTTTTCTAAAGATTCACGATAATAATTTTCGAAGTTTCAAGACATTATACTGATGAAAAAGTAACGGTGCCAACACAAGAACAATTGATGAAGGGGGAGTGTTGAGATTAATTAGGAATGTTAATTAGTGATCAATTATTGTAAATCTCGTAATTAGCACATGCAAATTACGGTTGCCGTATAGGGAACCGATCAGGCCCTTTCGGAACCAACAGGCACCGGTTCGCTTTGTCAAGGAAACTGCCTCATGTATATATACATCACTGTTCATTGGAATAACACAGAGAGATCATTATCGATCTTTTCATCCAACTTTCACGAAACATTTTTATCCTCTGATTTCCAAATAAGCTTTCAAACAGCAAAGCAAAAATACAAACCAAGCAAACAAAAGAAAAACAAAACTATGCAGCGGCATATATATATATATATATATATATATATATATATATATATATATATATATATATATATATATATATATATATATATATATATATATATATATATATATATATATATATATATCTCAATGTGGATTTTCTATCATGGTGGGTAGCTACCCCAGTAGGGGTGGTAGCTGCCCCTGCTCTGGATGTCTGTCATGTGGCGCATTTGACGGTAGGATTTTGATGTCTATTTTTGGCAAACAAAACACCCACTGCCCCGTGTCTGGCTAGATTTAGTTGGATATAGACCACTGGCTCATATTTTGTATGTCTCGATCGGCTTCCGTATTTTTTTGCTGTGGTGGCTGACGTGCTAGCTCATGAACCATGGACCGGTCCACCTTGCACCCTCTGCCCAGCATAACCCAGAGGCCAGCTCTGGCCATCCTTCTACGAAGCAGCCTGCAGAGGTTACTCTAACGCACGGCATGTGTACTTGATGAACCACGTCTAGCTGCAAGAGCTAGGTCACATGCATGTGCCAGCTCACATACAGACCGAAGGACAACTACATGGTTCTACGAGGATCCTGGTGAACGCCCGTGCCCTTCACGCCTTGGTTTGGACCGAACCGATTTTAGTAAAGTCTGCTCAGTACACAAGTCCATGTCTATATATTTTTAGTGATGGGTAGCTACCACCCGTGGGTGGTAGAATAGCCCGAGTGTAACAGAATATTTCATATATATCTATACCTATTAATAAAACGAGAAGATTTCTTCACCAAAATTTTCGTCAGCCTTCCCCGCCTACTATGGACTCTCGTCTGGTCGGTTTCCCTGTGGCACATAACTCTAGTTTTATTTACGTACGGTACGTGCTGAGAGTCCGAGTTTGAGTAGATTAGTAACCGTGCTTGGCGACTGGTCTCTATTGGAATCGTATCCAATAAAGACACAGCTCCAGTGCGTAGCCTTGGACCAACGATAGCACGGATCAAACCTTTTGCTCGGTGCGTCGCGTAGGCGAAGCTCGGGCTTCGGTTTATTTATATCTAATATGGTGACGCAGCTGCTACCTCCAATGTTCGCCTCGCGCCACGCACAGCACCGCACGTCGTCATCGTCGTCAGCAACCAGGATGACGAGGCAGCTGAGATATACGCCATGGATCTGTACAATAACGTCACCTAGCGGACGCAAATACAACGATCCATCGGCCCGGCCCCTAGCGTGCACGGTGACCGTGCTCTGCACCTCGTATGGCTGGGGCCTGACTTGCATGGTTGCATGCGCGTGGAGATCAACGCGGACGACCAAGGAAACTGGATCACGCCCTCCTGGGTCGCCTTTACCGACGGCGACGAGCGTCTCATCATCGAGGCCGCCAAGAACCAGGCAGTGGCCAACCCGAAGCACACCCAGTGGCGGAGCCAAAATTTTAACCTTGGGTATTCCCACGTAAAAAATCTAATCTATAAGTTTAATACATAGTTCAGAAACGAGGACAACAAGCTAAAAGACAGTTTTGTTGACTATTTTAGGCTACAATGAATGAAAACACTACGAAAATTGTGTTATATATAGAGAGAGACACACACACATAAGAGTACCAAAATAGTTGTGTATTCCCGGGAATACCTGAAAATACCATTGGATCCGCCCATGAGCACACCATCTACGAATTACGATGCTAAGAGGCAAGAGATTAATCGGGCGCCAGTTCGACAACGCCGTGCTGCAGCGGGACTGAAGCTGTTGTCCTACGAGGTCGTGGAGAGGAACAAGAAGCCGCACATGCAAGTCCAGGTGAGGGAAGACAACATGTGCGAGTTTAGCCGAGGAGATCAGTGCCATAGTGCTCACCAAGAAGGAAGACTCCGAAGGTCTACCTCAGCGAGAAGGTTAGGGACGCCATTGTCATCGTGCCTGACTACTTCGACGACGCGCAGCTCCAGTTCAGAAAGGACGCCAGCCACACATCGTGAGGCTCAACGTGCTCCATATCATTAACGAGCCCACGGCCACCGCCATTGCCTATAGTATGTATAAGAAGGGACCCGAGAAAATGTGCTCATATTCGACCTTGGCGCCGGCTCGTTCGACATCAGTGTTAAACATCTGATATGGCAAATCAATTTAGGGCTTCTATGTATATAAGGTAGTACTTCCATCTGATTGTTGTTTAGTTGACAAAGCGTGAGGATGACGTAACTAATTGAATGAATTGGGGGCCTTCATTTATGTGCTATTGTTGAAGTGAAATAATAAAAATTTACGCAAAAAATAGGTGGGCATCCAACCTGAAATAGGGGTTTTAATTTATGCCCAACCTGAAATAGGAGTTTTAATTTAGGGACCCGTTGCAACGCACGGGCAATTGTGCTAGTATATATATATATATATATATATATATATATATATATATATATATATATATATATATATATATATATATAAATTTTCATAACTTATTTCAATTCATAAACTATTGGTTCTCCTATATTTTGAAATAAGTATATAAGAGCTTAATAATGCCATATACATTTCTAGATTTTATTTAAATCAAATTTTTGTGTGTTACAGAATGTCACCATATTCATAATTGAAATTAATAGCTGGTATAATGATTTTGCACCACATTTATGAGTGAAATATTCCTGCGATAGTGATTTGCAACATTAATTGGATAGTAGGGAAACCATTAAATTCTAACTAAAACAATATGTTTGCATTATCTCTTTTCTATGTCTATGTCCATATACTTCTCTATAAATATCAAACACATTATCTCTCTGTTGGTACATATGCAGGAGCTAGCTCCAATCACGTCGTGACCATGCCGACGAACAAGAAACATTTGGTCGCCGCCTTGGTCACCTTGGCCTTGTTCATGGCATCCTCATATCGTGAGTTCGACCACTACCAGCTTTTATTAATGCATCATGCTTGGAAATCTCCAGATAAAAAATAAAAATCGATCGATCTTGTGGTTGCAGGTGCAGCAGCAGACTGCAAATCGTGGACACAGGTCAGGTGCACCAAAGACTACATGTGCTACAACCGCTGCTTAAATGCTGCGGCTACACTGGCGGTTACTGCTCTTTCTCGCGTTTTTGCGTATGCATGAAAGAGACTACCGTCGTGTGGGAAGAAGCCAAGGACGGAGAAGGAGAAGCAGCCAGCCATGGAGGAGACACGATGCTTATTAGAAATTGATTATTAAGTGGTGCCGGATTTGCTAAGCTAGCAGGCGTCAAGCAAAGCTAAGCACAATGTTTAGATGGATTGATCCCTCTGCTCAATGTATTGCCAACTGCGTGCAAAATTTTAAGCCAAAAATAACTTGATCCATGTCAACTTATGCAAAATTTAAAGCGAACTCTAGGTTCTTTTGGAGTTTTTTGTATAAGTATTCTTCTAGAGTTATTGTCTTACACAACATCCCTCTCTCCTAGACTTGATGGTGCATTTTTATCTATTGTCATGGTGATAATGACCAAATCACATGGTTATTTTGTTCATTGTTGTATCAGAATGAATAATCATGTTTTCTTATATAAATAGAGAAATTCTAAGTGCTTGGAAATAATAAGGGTATTTCATTTATCAAGTTCTCAAGGTTACAAATTAAAGGCATCAATTAGTAGGGACATAAGTTGTGGATCAGAACATAGCTAGAATTAGTGGGGTACGTACTTCTATTCATGCATTTTAGTTGGTCCACTGGTCCCCAGGATCTGTTAAATGCACCACACTTTGAATCTAATGGTCTTGAGGGATAGCAGCGATGATCCATTAAAATCAGCACACTTTGGGAGACATAAAGCGTGAAGTTGTGTGGTTGGTGCTAAGCAGAGGCGATCTGATAGTGTGGCGACAAACATATCTGGTTCTAATGGCTTAGTCAAAGTGGTATGGGCACCAAAGGGTAATCCTTCCAAATAACAACAATCTGGTCTCTAGCGTCTCTCTGAGAAATATCCGATTTAATTTGCATGTACCTTTGAGCAAAAAGCAAGCTCATCATGTTAATAAGGCATGAGACCCATCCACTACAGCATGGCTCTTAGGCCAGTCTCAATGGATAATTTCACCTCCCAGTTTCCAAGACAATGAAATAAGACATGAAACAAGTATCCCTCACAGTGTATAGTTTCGTTGCAGATTTCATCGATTATTTTAATCTTTTTTAGGTCCCACTCCCACTGCTTGTTCGTGCCCTCTCTCTCTTCGGGAAGACAACCAGCGCATCTTGGTTCGAGCTCGTTCGCAGCACTGCTGGCAGAGATGGAAGTAGCTGAGCTCGTGCCCGCGCGTTCCCCGGCGGCGGAGCTCGTGCTTTCTCGCGTCCGCGCGTGGCCGGCGGCGGAGCTCGCGCCCGCGTGTGGCCCGGCGGCGGAGCTCGCGCCCGCTCGCCCCGGCGGCGGAGCTCCCGCCCGCGCGTGGCTCGGCGGCGGGGCCAGCGGGCCCAGCGGAGGGGCACATGTGGCGGCGGACCCGTGCGCCGGTGGAGGTCTCATTGGGGGACGACCTCGCGGCGGTGACCGGTCCCGCGGAGCTCGCGGAGGCATGCCCGCGACGGCGCTCGCGCTACTCGGCACGCGATGGTGGAGGCCCTGCTCCCACCGGCGGTGGACACACGGCGAAGTTGCGGCGGCCTGGCGGAGTCGCGCGCGCATGACGGAGTTCGCGGGGCGCGGCAGCGCGGCCTCTCCCACGCGTCCGGTATCGGCACGGCCTCTCCCTCGCGTCCGCCCTGGCAGTGGAGGTGCCCTGCTCGTGTCCGGCGGCCTCGGCCCGCGGCGGCGTGGCTTACTCGCCCGATGAAACTACTCAATCGCCTCAATGGAGGTTTCGCACGGTTTCACACATCTTGGAAACATCGCCGACTCGTTTCGTGACCACGAAACGAATTCCTTCTCTCTCCTCCCTAATTTCATGCGAAGATTCTCTTTTTCTGATGTGTCACCTCATTTAATTTGCATGAAATACCCATGAAACCTCCATTGAGACTAGCCTTAGTACAAGGCATTTCAAAATGCCTTTAAAAGTGCTCAAAATGCCTTCAAAGACCTTTTTAGGCATACTTGGGACTCAAAATTATTGAGGCATTTTTTAAAACACCTTTCAATATTAATATATAAAGGCATTTTCTAGATGGCTATAATACTTTTTAGAGGTGTTTTCTGTAAGGCTTCAAACATTGATGGATGTGTTATTAAAAATGCCTCCAAAACCAACTCATACGTGCAGAAATTTTCTAGGAATTAATATAAAAACAGGAAGAGCAATCAAAAAATTCACCCTTGAAAGCACACGTTAACAGCACAATGCAAACATTTAAATCTTTTGGGCAACTACCACAATCCTGAATTGCCTTGAGTGCCAAAAATCGCCAAGGAAAGGGGTAAGACCGCCAAGAAAATGACCTTGACCACAAACTATCGAGCAAAACACACTCAAGGATAGAAGCTAAGGGAAATTATTTTCCTTGGCGGTTTTCGCACTCAAGGGAATCATCCTTAGAGGCTGGCCGCCAAGGGAACTACGCCCAAAGTTAATTTGCCAAAGTGCCAAGCAAATGTCACGACTGCCAAGGAAAGAAGTTTGCTTGAGGGTCAACAACCGCCATGTCATTTAATTTCCATGTGTGGGCAGCCACCAAGGAAAGTATGCAAATATTACTAGGTCTAAGTGGCAATATATTGTCATTCCTACATGTCAACACCACATGCATATGGAAACAACTGCCAGCAACTAAACATTAGCAAAAGGTAAGCTGCACATCAACCTAGTTTGTACCAAAATCTATCAAAAGAATGTCCACGCCAACCACTTGGAGCTATTGGCACTAGTTAGTTACCCTTGTGCCACTTCTATCTGTAGGCATGTTGATCAACCTACTGCCTGTAGGACCACCTGATACATGATCACTATAGTGGTCTTCATCACTAGTGTCATCCCCGTCTTCTTCAAGGTCATCGTCACTATCTGCTTCAAAGAGGCCATCAACATCACAATCAAGGTCATCATCGCTGTCGCTTCCAGACCAGATGTGGTCATCACCATCTTATAATTTAGCATTGTTGTCATTGCCATCATATCCATGTGACGATCCAGTGGCCCGCAAAATACACAATATATATGCACTTTATTTTCTGGATTCCTATGAAAAAACAAAACTAAAGTTAACATAAAGCATCATTAAATATAAAGTGCTACGATCTTTGAACTCACATTATTTGGAGCAGAAATCTACCAGTTCTTAAATAAGAGTGACAAAATAGTTTCTAATCAACAGGAATCCACATGTTCACTGCTGCAACTCAAGTTGGCAGTCTGCCATGAAACAATAATTACTATCTAGATTCGAGATAAACATCCTTCAAGCACAATACATAAATTGTCGAAACAATAATTCCTTATACATAAACTGATGATGTCAAGCATCAATATTTGCTAGACGTTGTAGTAGTTCAGGAAGGTGGCTTTGTTCCTGTTTGTTCAAATATAGTCTGCAATCGAAAATCATTCACATAAAGATGCATCGAGCCATAGAGCAAACTGATACATACAAACAATGTTAAACTTATTACCTGTTGGACACTATTTTCCTCAAGTAGTAACTCATTATTTTCTTTCAATTGAACATTTTCATATTCACTTGTTCATATTTATCAGGACTGGTTGCTATAACTCTGCTCGAATTGGCATGCCTTAGGACATCTATCTTTTTTACAGCACCATCACCTATTGGAACATGTCCCTGGGACATGCCATGTCCTATTGTGTACAAAGCCTTTCCATCAAGTTGTTGTGAGGTTTCATCTGGAACTAAGACTTTGTAGTCATCCTAAAGCAAAAGCAAATAGATGTGGCAATTATTTTATGGATCATCAAATTCTTGCAAAACAATTAGCAAAAACTATGCGCATTAAATCTGAACCAGTGCTAAGAAATTCATGTTATAAGTACAAGTCAAAGATGACATTCTCTTTTACATTAACTACCTCTATAGATTCTAGGTCCATAGATTATTGTTATCATGAATCACATAGCCCTGACATGCATGGCAAGAATGGTCTCCTACTTGGAGATGACAATAATTTCTCATATATTTCTACATTCACTGAATGCTTACTGTTTTATTATGCAGATTTTTATGCAAACACATTTTGTTTGTGTTGCAAGATATTGCACGGGCTTTGGACTTGGGTTTTATTTACTAACCACATTGAAATACTACATAGTGTCCAAGCTACAAGTTATTTGTCCTGTACAAATTTTAGTCCATACTGCTCATTGAATCATTACAGACACGAGATGTGGATCAGCTAAACTGAAACAAGCAAGGGATATTTCTAGGAAGGAAAGATGTAATACCAAGTGTTTCTGTGCTTTTGCACTGGGTATTGGACCACTCTTTTCATTCCAGATTTCATTATAGCATATTTATTTATGGTGCCACTCTTCTTGGGGCCAAATGTATATTTTTGCAAAACTAAAAAATTACATGAGAAAACTTTGTAGAGGATCAATTATGTAAACATGCAAGAGTCAAGAATTTTCCATACTAGGATCTATAAAATTCCATGAACCACCTCTATTTGGAGTCAGGATCATCAGAGCTCATGCCAGCATCTTGGGTTGTTTCTCTCTTTTGGTTGTATTGATCAGCAACCCAATATTTGGAAAGCCATGCCCAAACTTCCTTATTGCACCATCCAATTATAAAAGTCAAATATTCTTCTTCCGTAAGCTGAATGGTTCGTGCCCTTGTATCATCACAATCCTCACCCTATTTGTGACAAAACATCTTAATAACCTCCAAACGGATTTGGTACATCACATTTGTTATTCTTCTCTGCTGCTACTGCTGCTATGTTGACGGTAGTTATTTTATGATTTTAGCCGTCAACCAATCATGAAAAAGAATATAAATGAGAGCCACCACCTAGAATAGGGTTTAAACTAACAGAAATCCAAGAGTTTTGGTGAATCTGTGTTTTCAGAGACTATACAGGAAAAGAACCAAGAAGGATCCACATATCAGAGAAAAATATCAAATTTTGACGCGATGGTGGACCAAGAACATTCAAGAGGACTCCAGAGACACGCTTGCAAAAGTAGAGCCCACTTGGCAGGTGGAGGAGGTCGGCCAACCCCCCTGCTAGGTCGACTGACCTGTTAGAGAGAGATCTCCACGTCCGCTTCGACGTGGACTCTCCACCGCCTTTGAGGGTCACTCTCCACCATCCGTCGAAGTCAATTTGATCCAAGGGCTACGGCTCATCGCTATGGCCTATATATATAGCCCTAGACCCCCTAGGGTTTCATATGATCCAGAGAGAAATAAATCTAGGGTTTCTGAAATCCACCGACATATGTAGAGAGAAGTAGAAACCCAAGATAGGATCTAGAGCCAAGCATCAAGTAGAAAATTAGCCTTGTAGTCTCTCTATATTAGGGCTAGTTTTATTCTAGAAGTGGTGTGGTAGAAGAGTTAGAGATAGTTGGAGGAGTTGCCGGCCTGTCGGTGACTGCTCTACGACTTGTATCCGCGGATTCATGTCCTTCTTTGGGGCTTGTTTCTGAAGATTTCTTCAGAGTTCAACTTCTAATCCAAGTGATTAACATTGCTATTATTGTTCTTAAGGTTTACGATTCTTTTGAGTGTTTTAGTCTTGGTAGCTCCTTGATTGAAGTAGGCCATTTTTGAAATGCTGCGCAAAAGATACTACAAGAGGCTAGGCCTTCTATGACTAATTGATTTTGACAAATACAACCTTTTCGTGTCATTAAACATCTTCTGTGACTATATAGCACTTGTCATAGAAGGTGGGTCGTAAAACCCCTTCTGTGACCAATAGACCCAACTGTCACTAATCTTAGTGACCATTACACATTTGTCACTAGGTAATGACTATGAATTTGTCACTATATTTGTCATAATATATTAGATGGGATGATGACAAGTGTTCATATGCTAACATGGCAATGATGTGGCGTATGATGTAGCACAAGTAGTACAACAAAAGTATTTGTCGTGAAAATGAATTTGGCCCTAACTGTCCCATGGGCTAGGCTTTACAATTCTAATTGAACTAAGCCCAACTGGCCCATGGATTTTGGCCTAATTATTAACATCCTATTTATTTTGTTTTCACATAGGCGCAGTAATATTTCATCCCAATTTGCACCTGATATTCCAACCCAAGCCCATGTAAATAATCATCATAAATAATGAACCATGTACATTTTAATAACAATAGTAATTAAACATCTAAACATATCATTTCCTCCAAAATTAGTGGTTCATATCAGTTTAGTTCAACAGAGCCACATCCATACAAGGGTTCACATAATAGGTTTAACGATTCACCAGACATACACATGAATCACAGAGAAATTGGTCTACCAAAGTTCTACATGTCCAACCATACATCAACAGCAGCATGGCAAGTTCCAGTCATCACTTGTTTCACCAACAAGTGCAGCCATCTCCAGTGAATTGCAAGTCACGACAACAACAGCAAGTGCAAGCCTTTTTCATCATCATACCACCAACAATGACAGCCACACTCCAGTCGCACCAAAAGTAGGAAAAACATGCGGTTAGCCTCCAGTCATAGTAACATCTAAACTCCATTCACATATCACCAAAATAAGTCTAGCAGCCAAGAACATTGTGTAAAAAATTAACACTAATAAGAAATGAACACCAATTATCTAAGTCTCATACCAAGCAAACTTGAGTCAATATATATTGTGATTGCAAAAACATTGGAGGTGTTCTACAGCCATCGTTGTGGCTGTGGCTACAGCAGCCGAGCAGCTAGCTTGCAACAAGACAAAATGCAACATGTGAATGAAACACAAACGCAAGCTGCACTTCTCAGTGCTCAGAATGTACCAACTCCTACTATATTAGCATCAGGCAGTTGATAAACTAAGGGAGCGTAGCTAGTAGCTACATGTATAATATAGGCGGCAGGATTAGAATTCTGCTTGTGGAGAGTCTCAAAATCATAGCATGACACAAAAGTAAGGTTCAGGGAAGGGATCTTTTAAGCTTTTGACCCAGCTCCAGCCCAATGATGTTTTGATAAGGCTTAGAGATCACAAACAGCATCAGCCACACCACAAACTCCAGGCAAGACCATCATCACCAGCTCTGCTCTACTTTTATAGTATCCATCGGTACAAAACATTATGCGCCTGCTTGGTTTGGAGCCAAAACTTGCCCTGCCAAAACTAGTTCATGCCAAAACCAAGGCATGCCAAATTTTGGTTGCCAAAACCTTGGCAAAAAAACTTGGTATGCACTTGGTTGGATGCCAAATTGCAATACCAAAATTTTGGACCTTGATTGGTTTGTTGCCAAGATATGCATGCTAAGGTCTATGATTCAACACGTAAAACATACAATTATATAAGAACCACAGCGTGTATAATCGATTACATCCTAATAACATATTAACATATTATGTATTTTATACATGTCCAATTCATACACCCATCTTCGTCTAAGAACACCACTGCATAATACAGATTGTGCTAAAATAGTACCACGAGGAAATGAACTCGTAACCATATACACGTCTTCATATGGTGACAACATGAACGATGTCAACACAAGCTTAGTCGGTGCATCCATCTATTTGCCACCTGAAGCACGACCAAAATACCACAAGTTTTAGCACCCATATTCATATACAGCTACCATATTCATAGCATACACACTGCCACCAAAAGTTTGAGCATCCATATTCACATGGAGATACCATACTGACCATCATACACACCAGTAGCATGGTACTTGGCATCTAGGTAATCAGTGACCCAAGTTCCAAATGATTGATCTGATGCAGCGCTCAAGTAGTTCCGCAAATGATCCTGCTCCAGCTTTGAAAGATAGGTCGCAATGTCAACCTTGTCCCCTGGTGGGAAAGGAATATCCTTAATACGCTTCCAAAGATCAGCATACGGATCTATAGTTGCAGGGCCACTTGATACGATGGATTTGGCAAGCATGGCAATACTTGTAACTATTTCATCCTCTACTGTTACTCTGGCACGTTTTGATTTATCCTTTACATGCTTCTTCCCGGGCGAGTTCTTCTTTCGTTTAATGCTGAAACTAGAGCCTACAAGTGGTGGGCTTCTAGGAGCAATAGTGTCTAGCAGGAATTGGCTAGAAGCATCGGTCCACCAATTTTTAGATTTTGAACCAAACGATCGCCAAAGATTTGGAACTGCCGTAGTTTTTTTTATATGAACCAAACAGGCCCTATATGTACTGCTAACTGGAAAAAAGATGGGCCAAAAATGTGACATTCCCTCAGATATGTTGTTCAGATTACATGACTTACGGAATGCAACTGTAGCTTATCTGCTGCGTACAACATCACAGTAGTTTCTCCTCCAAACACTAAAAGGGCTGTAGCAATGAATGTCTTCCTAACTGTAACAATTCAAAATAAGAACAGAAGATCTTCAAGAACAACTGAATTCCAAAGTTTGAGGAAAGAAAATATACTCTGTGAGTATCCAGCAATTACACCAAAGGGCCTCTAGTCTAGTTGGTTAGTGGATTCCAGCGGCACTTCTCAGGTACTGGGTTCGACTCCCCGTGATACCAAATTTTCAGGCTGAGGTTAAAAAAATCCCTACGGCCCGCTGGTATGAGTGGGGCGAAAGTCCCAGGGGGCTGTCTTAACCCCGCAGGTCAAGTTTTTTTTTAATATCCAGCAATTACAGCTTTATGCTTCTCAGGGTCCTTGGGAGGTGGGGGTCCCTATCTTGTCGCATTGCATTTGCTGCTGCCGCGCGCCAAGTAGCCAGGTTATTCATTCGGAAGCTACACTATGGAAAAGAACATACAAAAACATTATTAACCTCTCATGATATTAATCAGAATTATATCTAAGTGAATTTTCAGGCTGAGGTTAAAAAAAAATCCTGTGGACCGCTGGTATGGGTGGGGGGAGGTCCCAGGGGCTGTCTTACCCCCGCAGGTCAAGTTTTTTTTTAATATCCTACAATTACAGCTTTATGCTTCTCAGGGTCCATGGGAGGTGGGGGTCCCTATCTCGCCGCATTGCATTTGTTGCTGCCGCGCGCCAAGTAGGCTAGGTTATTCATTCGGAAGCTGCATTATGGAAAAGAACATACAAAAACATTATCAACCTCCCAAGATATTAATCAGCATTATATCTAAGTGAGAATAGCCTCCGGCAGCAGCAGAGAGGCTGCCCACGCAGCCTCGAATCTCGGTGCTCAAATGGTTATCTCCTAGAGAACAGGTTTCAGCAAGTTTTCTAGCTGGCCAGGGTTCATTATTCCCTCAATATTCAAGAGACAACCACCCCAGGATGTCTTCTCTCCATGGTCAAGTTTTTTATTTAAACATATAATCTAAATTTAGATATGATCCAACTTTAAATCCTAGCTGTATCTGAGTAACAAATGAAAAACATTTTCTAACTGTGACATGTGCTCGTGATGAATAATAGCTGCTTTAATCAATGTTAATACTAACTTTCTTGAATATCTAGCATACTTGGCCAGATATTTCTACCTATATATATGCTTAAAGCTTACTGGAGTTTCAAAAAAAAGTGAAAAAACTGGAGTAAATATAATGAGAAAATTGCCCATTTGGCCCTGAAAAAAATTATCGCTTTCCTATTTGACATCAAAAGTGAAAATCTTTCCTATATATCCTCATCTCTAGTTTTTCTTTTCTATTTGACAGTTGCGTCACTTCTGCGAGCAAGCACCGTTAGTAGTCCTAAAGGGGCAATGGCAAAAAACAGTAATGCCCATGGGAAGGAAATGAACTGGCCGAAAGTCACGGGTAGCAATGAAAGCAGGTGCGGGCGAACCTGCTTACCTGCTAGGCCCGCCTGCTAAAATATGCTTAAAGGATCCTGCAGGCACCTGTCTTCCGTGACGCATGTTTAAGCCGGCGCAACCTGCGATGCCCCGTAGGTTGAAACGGGGTCGCCTGCATCTTCCGCTGGTCCCTGCAGAGTCCTGCAAAGGGTCGCATAGTCCTCTTGAATCCTATAGAACTGTAGGTCTATAAGCGTCGAGCGCCGCACGGACCTCACTCTTACAAGATACTGACCCGGTGTTTGTTGATTACTCACTTTATTCATGCACATTGCTCATGCTGCTGCGATGTTACTGGTGATGCTTATGTTGTTGAGATCAACGTAATACGCCATGATTCTTTTTTTTTTTTGAAAGAAATACGCCATGATTCTTGCTTGCTTGCACAGTTAGCTGGCTTGAATGCAGGCTCCTGCGGCGTCCGCACGTCCTGCTACCTTCTTCCCGCAAGGCCAAGCAGGATAAAGCAATTATCACAGTACGCGCTGATAGGTCCTGCAGCACCTCCAAATTCTGCTAGCGGACGTCGCGGCATTATGCGGGCCGCCTGCAGGAGCGCCCGCTTGCATCCATAGTCACGGGTGTTCGTCGTTTTCCCGTCGCGTTTCTGGGCGACTCCCTCCCCTAACCCTAGATCGAGGAGGTCTTCGTAGGGCGGATGGTGCGGCCATGAAGGGCACCCGCGCGGCCATGGGGGCCAGCTGCGCGGCCACGACGGCCACCGGCGCGGCCACGGGGGCCACCCGCGCGGCCACGACGGGCACCCGCACGGCCACAGGGACGGGCGGTGCGGCCACGACGACCACCCGTGCGGCCACGGGGGCGGGCGGCACGGCCACGAAGGCAGGCGACGCGGCCACCGGGGCGGGCGGCGCGGCTTCGGAGGAGGCGGGCGAAGCCATGAGGGCGAGCTGCGCTGCCATGGAGGTGGGCAGGGCGGCCATGGGGGTGAGCGGCGTGACATCGGCCGATGCTGCCCGCACTGCTTCAGGGCAGCAGTTGCACAGTGAGTTGGGGATGGAGCAACTACGCTCAAGCACAGCCAACGCACTCAGGTAATATCTATTCGAAATAGCAGTAGGATTTAGTAGGATTTAGACACATTATTGGGTCAGTTTTCATGCAAGCCAATTTGCACTAAAGGTTGGATGAAAATACTGATTTTATGTTGAAGATTAAATTCCTTGTCAATCGCAAAAAAGCTAGAAAGGATTTGAGATGTTTCAGTTTTGAGATGGTAGTGGATCCAGACTTAGCAAGTTATAAGGATTTCATTGAATCAGTTGTGGAGAAATACCCTCCTGGCTATTTGGAAGTTCCACATGTTCTGTATTCTGATAAGGTTCTGAAAACATTCCCAGAAGTAAAATCAGACCAGGAATTGATGTCCATGTTTGATATTCATAATAAGGATAAGATTGTAGAGATGTTTATTTCTTATTGTGCTCCATCAGAAACATTTGAGCCTATCACCGAGTGGGAGTTTGTTGTTGAAGAGAAACGTAACAACAATGTAGACCAGGATGAGGATGATTACCTTAGAAATCCTTTACCACAGAATGAACATGTTGGTGTTGACGAGGAGAATATGTACTTGAACGATGCACCTGTGAATGTTCTAGTTGTGGCAGAAAAGGCTAATCCTATAGTGTCTGAGGGTGACTCCGAGGATGAGTCTGATGATGAGGATGAATTAGAGTTCGATGAGGAAGAGGCATACGAAGAAGTGAACCATCACCCATTGGTTGATTTTGATGAGGAACATCCTCCAATGGAAGTAGGAGCACTTATCCCAATATGTATGTGTTTAAGTTGGCTCTTAGTCAACATGCAATCAAGCGTGAGTTTGCATTCAACACACAGAAGAGTTCCAGAACTAGGTTCAGAGCATACTGTTCAAGAAAAGTGGAGGATAATTTTCCCTGGAGACTTCATGCATCTACAACGGTGGACAAATGCACTGTTATGGTAAGGAAGAAGCTAGCAAAGAATGCTACCAAACATTGGATATGTTGGAAAGTGAAGGATTTTCTCATACAAGATGCTACTTTGGGAGCAAAGGAATTGCAAAAGAAACTTAAAGAACACCACAAGGTGAGCATCAACTAGAAGAGGGTATATAAGGGTCAACAACTAGCATTGAAACAACTTTATGGTGATTGGGATAGCAGCTTTGACAATTTGTTTAGGTTCAAATCACAAGTTGAGAGTTGCTGTCCTGGTAGCTCAGTAATTATTGACAATTATGTAGTAAATGATAAAATCAGATTTAGGAGATTCTTTTTTTTTTTGCCTCGAAACCTTGCATAGATGGCTTCCTGAATGGTTGTAGACCTTATTTGGCAATAGACAGCACATTCCTAACAGGCAAGTTCAAGGGGGCAGCTCGCTAGTGCTTGTACAGTTGATGGTCACAATTGGTTGTATCCTGTCTGTGTTGGAGTTTTTGACATGCGGGACTTTTTTTTGTGTAATGTATGTTGCTATTAATGTGAACCTGAGAACTAATATATGCGTTGACATGTGATATGTGAGAAGTTTTCCAATATTCTTCGGTATACTATCATTTTGAATCTGTGGGAATTTTTTTTATGAAAGGAGACTATGTTGTCTACTTTACCTCAATATTAAATTGTATTATTGTCATGCTGCGTGTTATTCTTTTCTATTTGGATGTTTTGTCATTCTCCATGCTCAACTTATGAAAAAATATGACGCTGGTGTGATGGAAAAAAGAATGAAAAAACAACATTTACAGATAAAAACGTTTAAAGAAGTGACCAATGTTTTGTAGGGAAATTCAGAATAGTTAAAACAACTATAGGGGCAAAGTAGTCTTCTCTCATGACAGTTAACAACGTTACTGCTCAGAATCGACGGAAGTGTCAAATAGGAAACAAAAACTCGTGTGGAGGACATATAGGAAAGAAATTGAGTTTTGATGTCAAATAGGATAGCAGCATTTTTTCCAGGGCCAAATAGGCAATTTTCTCACTCAAGTTCAAAGAAAGATGTGAATTTTCTTGCGATTACAAATGTTATGGTCAAGGTTCGAAAAAACGCGTTTAAACCTCGTTTAATCTCGATTAAACTCTAAACGGAGGCTCAACGTCTCGTTTAGGGCCTAGACTCCCAATTAAACTTTGGGCATACCTAGACGCTGCATCTACGCGCGGCGTGCAGGAGCAGTTGGTGCAGGCTGCGATATTCTCATGCACTCTGACCCCTCACATTGTCACCGACAAAGCCTTGCACCAGTGTACCCCTACATCCATCCTCGACATAGCTCCAATCTAGGTGGTCCTTCAATCCCTCCCCTTGTTCATATGTTAATTCAGGTGTGTGGTGCCTCCACCAGTGTACCCCTACATCCATCCTCGACATAGCTCCAATCTAGGTGGTCCTTCAATCCCTCCCCTTGTTCATATGTTAATTCAGGTGTGTGGTGCCTCTTTATTGTTAATCACTATATGATGTTTTCATGTTGATGGATTTCTCCTTTACTCCAACCTAGTGATTTAGATTGAATTAGATTGGCCATGCTAGTGTTGTTTTATGTCCATAACTTGTACTACTTTGTCCCTTATGCTCAGCATCACCAAAATTAAGAAAAAACAAAAACATTTAACCACGTTTACTCCACGTTTACTCTTTTCCAGAGGCTAGCGTTTTTTTAACCTTGGTTATGGTTTTCTTCCTTGCTCGGAAGAAAAGTGGCCTACCCCTTTGGGTGTTCCGGAAAAGGATAAAGAAAACCTGCTGCTACTGAGAAGAAGAGGAGTCAACTCGGGGTTGAGTCCGATTCTGCATGTTGTTGTTTCTATACGAAATTCAAGATCAAAGAGATACCTGTCCGGATGGTTGGGAGAGTGAGCTCTGCCCTTAATTGGGTAGAGCGAGTGGCTCCTTGGTTATTAATTATTACCATGGATTGATGTGTGTAGAGACGATTCACACTTCATCATATTATATAGCTTGGTGATCCTCGGCTGATTTAGCAAATCAGAAATAATATCTGTGGTCGTCTCGACATCGTCCACTCGTCAGGTGAATCATCAAATTTTTGTTTCTCCTTTTTTGGCCTTTTGGGTGATATTTCCACATCATTTTGAAATATATATATATCATAATACGTTCCTGATTTCTGAAAGTACGCCACCTAAATTGTGACCGTTCAAGTACCTATCATGTTTCGTTACCAAATCCCGGCCCACCACCTGCGAGAAAGACGACACCATGCAGCCAAGATACAACGCAAGCTCGTGTATAATTTCCACTGTCTTGGCACAAATTACCGTGGCGTCATTCTTCTTTGGCCCTCAATTGTAAAATCTGCACTGCACTACAAAATAGGCTACGTCCGATCCCCTCAAATATCTGCGCCACATATATATTGCATATTTGGCCCCATACGATTCGTGAAAGCGACCTTGCATCCAGAGACCAGAGGCCTTTCCTATGAAAGGACGAGGTATTAATCATTTTCCACCTTTTTTCCCCTGCCTACTACTCCCTCTGTCTCCAAAAAATATTATTTTTTTTACTTCGAGAAATCATATTTGACCGCTCGTTTTATTAAAAAAAATTTATGCAAATTATAAAATAAATATATCATTATTAAAGTATCTCTATTGCTAAAATAAGTTATATAACAAGATAAATAATATTTATTAAATTTTTTTTAAATAAGATAAATGGTCAAACAACATGTTTTGAAATCCTAAAACGACATTCTTTTTTGAACGGAGGGAGTATGTTGTTATCCTTGTATATTGGAGATCTAGATCTTTCGGGCCACTGTCCCATGATTATTCTGATTATAAATTATAAAGCTCATATACTCTCTTTTCGTTCTAAATTATAAATCATTCTAATTTTTCTAAATATTCAATAAAAAATATACTCCCTTCATTCGAAATTATAAGTCGCTTTGATTTTTTTTTGATACATTCACATGTGTTTAGTCACGTAGCAAAGTTGATGTAAAAAAAAATTAAAGCAACCTATAATTTAGAACGGAGGTGCATATATCAGATGTAATGTATATCAAGACATATAAAATATCATGTACCTAAAACTATTAAAATAAATTATAATTTAGAATTGAAGAAGTCGACTATATATCTTGGCGCAATTTATGACATCATGCTAGCTTCTCTGGGCTTGTAAAATCTGCACTGAATGAAAAAAAAAAAGGTCACGTCCCCTCAGATATCTCCGCTTTTTCTCTTTCCCTGTCACATCGATTGTACTTTTTTTTGCATGAAGCACTAAATGAAGTAGCAGCTGTTGCATGTTTATACTTTTTGTCTGGATAGCTCGAGATGAATATTTTGAGTCTATTTGGACCATAATTAGACAAAAGTTATCAAATACAAACGAAACTGCTACAATATACTTTTACACCTCTTTTCACCGAGTAAACAGCACCCCTCATGAAAGCGACCTCGGATCCAGAGGTCTTTCCTATGAAAGGATGAGGTACTGTTGTCCTCCACATTTGCGTATGTTGTGATAACAGCGTACGTGACCCTTCATTAGAGATCCAGATCTTTCGGACCACTGTCCAGTGACTTTGACATCAGATATTTCATCAGACACATCAAGCATCAGCGACTTTTGAGTGGTAGATTTATAATAACTGAATTATTTACTTATGTACTCAAGCCGGAGGAAAGAATGATTGATTTGATTAGGTATTGCCTATCAATTTGAGCGGTGTACTCTTTTTTATGTCCAAAAATATTGACATTTTTAGTTAGGATTAAGAAAAAAGTTCCAAGAACTCGTGGTTTTGTATTTTTTGCTTCGTAGTACCCAAATCAGCATCTTGATCGTCCCACACATTTTGACACCATAAATAAGTCATGTTTGGATCCATAGAAGTAATACTTAGTTGTTCATAGTGAATTTTGTTTAATTCAAATGATCTAGCTAATTGTTAGCTCAATACCAATTATTAACAACTACTCCCTCCATTTCAAATTATAAGACGTTTAACTTTTTGACCACAAGTTTGATCACTTATTTAATAAAAAAAATGTGCAAAGTATTAACTTCTTTTATTATGTTCTTCAAGAATGACTTAAATTTGACTATGTTTGCACAAATTTTTGAATAAGACGAATGGTAAAACTTGGAGTAAAAAGAGTAAACCGTTTTATAATTTAGACTGGAGGGAGTATCTCATTAGTTAGATCAAACCAGCTAATAGTCCATTGTTGTTATTATTAGCTATGAGTTATAAGCGAGCTAATTATATAGCCAGTAAATTATTAGCAAGGTTAGCTGCTATTATTAGCTATGAGCTATGAGCTAGCTAACTATATAGCCAGCTAATTACTACCAAGGTTTCATTTGGATTCACCTACTAATTGGTTGTTGGATAATTGGCTGAAGGTGTATATGAGAACCCTTTTACTAACTATTAGCTGTGCCAGCTAAGAAAAATCAACTAAGAGCAAATTCTCAACATGCAAAATATATTCATATGCACTCAACCGGTACTATAAAGTCCGTAATAAAATACTCTCTCTATTCTAAATTATAAGTTGCTTAGACATTTTTTAATATATCCATTGATTTTGACATGTATTTAGACATAGCGAAATGGATGTAAACAAAAAGTATGTGACTTATAATTTAGAATGATGAGAGTATTTTTGTTTGCGAATGTTACACGTGTGTCCGTAATGAGATATTCATGCACTATGATGCCTTAGACCCTTTTTTGTTAAAAAAAATAAATAACCATAAGAGTCAGCGTGAAGACAGCAAAATAAAGAAATTACAGAAAGCAGGGATACATTCTTTTGTCATTTGAACAATTTTCACTATAGCTTTGACATTTGGTCAATCCACGGTCAGATAAGTTCATCGCACTTTGTCAACCCAATCTACAGGCTGGTTAATGTACACATCATTTCTTTCTTTCGGAGGTACAGAGGCACAGAGCAGAGTAGCAGACATACCCAACTGATCACTCCCAGAATGAGGAAGCAAGAACATGTTTTGGTACAGTACAGATGGTTCACGCTTTCCTCAGCCAGATCAGGGAGGAAAATTAAAGCTTCACACCGCTAGCTGCATTGCATTTGCATGGACGCATTACGTACCTAATTAATTAACACAAGGTCTAGCTTAGAACTTGTCTACGGCGACGCCATCCCTGAGAACCTCGTAGGCGTCCCGATTCCTGGTCTTGTTCATGCCGGCGGCGAAGTGCACCTTGGTGGCCTCCGTCCTGACCTCCGTGACCTTGGTCCAGATGAGGATCTTGGTCTTGAGGCCCTCGATGTGGGTCATCTTTCCCTTCTCCAGGTACCCCGTCACGGTGGTGGAGAAGCGCAGCACCGACGAGTCCTTGTAGCCTACCTCGCATGGCGACGCGATGTACACCGTCAGAAACTTGGTGTCCTCGTTCAACTCGTAGTTGGTCGCGTCCTGCGGGAACAGGCCCATGGGGAGGTCGTGCTCCTTGAGGAACTCGCCCAGTGGTTTCTGCATCTTCCCTGAAACCAATTATAAGCAAGTGCATGCTTTACTCATCATATATATATATATATATATATATATATATATATATATATATATATATATATATATATATATATATATATATATATATATATATATATATATATAAAATAGTGGGCAGAGGAGATCCTAGTGATGCAATGCAACTAAACATTACCTTTGATTTTGTTGACCATCCATTTAGCTCCATCTCCAATGCTGCTAGAGATTGACTGAAGGTTGCAGAAGGTGAATAGGGTCAACACAAAGGAGTTTATGTCTGTTGAAAGAATGCCTTGCAACGCTGTCATAACAATATAAACAGAAATTGCTACAGGTTTATTGAATCTATACTCCCTGAGCCCGCACGCTAAAAAATTATTAGGAACCGAAGTTGCAGAAAGCATGCCACTGGCTGTAGGTCAGGCTATATATTGTCGACATATAACCACTTGACCATGTGGAGGCCCAGAAAATGCAATGTTAACATGCAACGAAACAAGAACCGTCCAGGGCACTAATTGACCCTGGAATGGCGTCACCACATAATTGGTATATATATATCTCTCGAATGAAAAGTCATCATCATGCAGGTTGTATAATCACTAATCAGTGATGAAGAAGAAACAAGAAAGGGTGAGCAACGAAGACAACAACCTATCAGTCCACTAGAACAAAGCGAAACGGAATCATCAATGACAACGGAGGAAGTACTCTAAAAATGCAACGGAATCATCAGTGAAAACGGATGAGGAGGTACTCAAATGCAACGGAATCATCAATGAAAACGGTAGTCTAAAATCTTTTTGGGAGGGGTGCTTTTCTTACGTTCACGTCGTCGAGCTCCTTGTTGGCCTTCTGGTTGAACCAGTAGCCGCCCACCTTCCCCATGATCTGATCCATCTCCTCGTCCCTGCCCTCCTCGATTGTCGATCGATGGCTACCTGGAACTGCAGCAATCTTTCGCTGTTTCTTCCTTCTGTTGGAAAAAATTGCAATCCACCTGCGCGAGCGACGGAGCGCGCAAGGGAACGAAACTAGGGAGAGGGAGGGAAAGCCGGCCGCGCCGGCAACTTGTTCCTTCTTGTTTCCGTCGCAGGGTGGAGATTGGCAGGCAGGTGAATTCTATTTTTGGGACGGGATCGGGTGACCTGGATACAGATACAGATGGGACGGACCCCCCTCGGCAGCTGGACCGCGTCTGTTCTTGGACCTCAACCGGGCCTGTTGGGCCTCAACTACCATGGACTACCCAATTGCGGCAGCCTCGCTCGGGGCCTGTTGGGCTACCGGCTGGCCCATCTCGTTAAAAGGAAAAGGAAAAGGAAAAGCCAGCCCACTGGTGGCTGTGTTGGGCTACGCTTCGCCCCATAGGCCCACCCCGTCACAGGAGGTGAAGGGCCCTCCTCTCCGTGACGGGCTGGCGGCCACTGCCCCTTGGACCCGACCCGCATCGCGGGAGGCGGGATCGTCCAATCAGAGGGCGCGTTGCACGTCATCCGGGTCGGAGTTCAGACGCAACCCGCAAAGCGGGGCGTATATGAACAGCGCGGGTCAGACGCGGTGGGCGCACTTCGGATCTCGCTCGCTCGCTCGCTTCGGCCATCACCGGACTCTGCAAGCACGAGAGGGAGAAACAGCGGATTCCTCGTTCATCACCGTCAGGTATACCTCCTCCATCCACCACCCTTCCCTAGTTCCCTAGATCATGTTCATCTGTGGATTGGCTGCTGTGCATTTCGAATTCCCCGTGGTTAGTGTTTAGGGGGGGCCTAATTCGTCCAGATCTGGCCCCCCGATATGGTTGCTAATCGGCTGATGATTCATGCTTACTAGGCGGGGCTGCGCGTGCGAGCGGTGTGTGCGCCCCTCTGTATTTCGTTCCTTGTTGGCTTGTTGTGATGTAGCTCCTGTTGTTGAGGTTCCATCACTTTGGTCGTTGGGAATTGGGACTATGCGGCATCTGCCTGCCGGGGCTGCGCGGAGGATACCTCAGTTTGCCTTTAGATCTTTCTGTATTAGCCTATAATGATGTTTGGGTATAATGTCAGAATAGAGTGCAGAGGGGATACAAAGCAATTTAAGAAAGCGTAACTATGCAAGTAGTGAGTGAGTGAGTGGATTCATATAGGGAGTACATGATGTGGTTTGCAAAGGTCTCCAAATTTTTCTAACTACTACAAAATACATGGACACAAGACACGTGATTGCGAAAAGAATTCTGGCCGTATACAGTAAGGTTCATACATCTTGTTATCAGCATCTTTCACGTCTGGAAACTAAATTTCGTAACATTCTTTCCCTTTCATCTCAAATGTGTAAACAACATAGAGACAGGGGGGTTTGTTTGAACAAATAGAGTGCAGTTTCATTTGAATATGGAAATTACCTTAGCTTTTAGTTGACAAAAAAAGACTGTGCGGTTTATGATAAGCAGGCCCGTACGTAGGATTTTGTGGCATTGCAGCAAAACATAGAATCAGGCCCCTCACACGACTCACCATCCGGCCGATCGGTGGCATCTAGGAGTAACTCGCCATGGTAATTGACAAGCATCGGGAGATGAATCGCAGTAGAATTACATCAATGAATTCTTGATCAATCGCTGCTCCTATAGGCTGTGGCCAAGAAGGCTAATTGGCCACCTGATTACTATTTACGGGGACGCTAAATTTCTGATGTCCAGTTTGGTCGCACCACTTGCGCCGTACAGTATACGGCTATGGTGATAAGGTGGTCTAAGGATATTAACATTCACTTGTTTCAAAACTGCGATGAGGTGATTTCAATATTCGCAAGGCACAAATTTATTTATTTATTTATTTATTTTGACAATTCCCTACCAGGATGAGTGGTTCTGCTAATCTTGTATAGCCAAGTAGACTGGGAGTCCCTTTAGAAAATGTAGAAACTGAAAAGTTCTTTCATTTGTAGAAATCGGAACATGACAAATCAGTAAAAACTAGAGCAGAGACTACAGGATAGTAAGTTTGCAAAAATCATATCATGATAACCAATGTTGATGGGAAATCCTAATCTGATAAAAAAGTGAAGAATTTCAGACTAACATTGTAATCTCATAGGCATATAGAATTAGAATTAACTCGCAACATCCTTTGTAATTATGTAAGTGACTTTTACTTTCAGAATTGGAAGGAAAATCAAGCGCACACCACACAGTAGGCAATGCCCTTAGAAAATCATGATGACTTAGCTATCGCCTATCGCACATTGCAAATTACTACTCTCTCCATTCCAACTTATACTTTGTTTCGACTTTTCTAGATACATATTTTTTTTATTTATCTAAACACAATCTGTATCCAAGGCACATAACAAAAGTTATGCACCTAGAAAAGCCAAATTATAATTTGAAATGGAGGGAGTACCTCAGATGTTTCAGGTCATCATTGATGGTACATTCAACAACATGCTGTTTTATCTGTTAAGTGTTACACCTGTAAAGTAAAATCAGAGTTCAAAGTCTTGTGCTTAGTTGGTCTTTGTAAGCATAAGAAAGCAAAATGATAGCTTTTCTGTTTTGTCAATGAATAGCGAACTGCATAAATGCTACTCCCTCCGTACCCGTATTACTTGTCGTTTTAGATAACGACACGGTCACCAAAGCATAACTTTAACTTCATATTTCTATAAAAATATTTATTGAAAAGTAATTTACGCATACTTTTATAAAAATATATTTCAAGACAAATCTATTTATATAGTTTTCACATTTTCAAACTCAACGACTTAGAAGTTATTCATGATTTATATTCCCAATGTTTAACTAAAACCTTGTCCAAAACGACAAGTAATATTTGTACGGAGGGAGTACATCCTGTGTAGGTATTCTCAGGGTTGCTTGGATGTGCTTGTACCCACCTCAATCTATGTGCCCAATTCACTCCAACACATGTGGATTGAGGTGGATGTGAGTGCATCCAAACAAGGACTTAGCTAGATTTCCAAAATGTGAAATATGTGATACCTACAGCCAACTGCATAAATGCTACATGCTGTAGGTATTCTTACCTAGATTTCCAAAATGTGAAATATGTGATACCTGCTGATCTGCTGTGATAGCCAACTGCATGTTGTGTTGTTCTCATAGTCGTAGTGATGCAAGTATTGTATCTGAACCCTTTTACTGTCATGCAGAGGGTGTTAGGACAAGATGGTGGCCAATGGTGATGCACCTGCTAGAGGGAGTGCGGCGGCAGCTGCAAGCTTGCGCAGGCGTAGGACCACAAGTGGTGCTGCTGCTGGTGGAGGCGGTGCCAGCTCAATGCTCCAGTTCTATACCGATGAGGCTGCGGGCCGCAAAATGTCACCAAACACTGTTCTGATCATGAGCATTGGGTTCATCGCTGTTGTCGCTATGCTCCATGTTTTTGGGAAGCTGTACCGCACCGCCAACTAGGTTTGGTATTACCATATCCAAGAAAGCTGAGTCCACCAAGAGAGGAACCTTGTAGAGCAATTTAAATGGATAGCAAGTGACTATCAGATTCTGAGCTGTTATAGAAGTTTATTTATACAACTTGCAATGCTGAGCGGCTATGATAAAACCCTGTGAAGCTGTGAGTCTTGTTTAGTCATTGCTTCATATTTTTTGAAATGTGTTTTGCATATGCTACTTTGTTTTTCTGTTATGATCTTACCATTCCATCCTTGTTACTTTTGGCAATCTTTGACGGCCTAATGGGCAGTGACCTGATAAACTAAGCCAACACGGGTGGTCAGCACAGGAAAGCCACCTGTGGATAAAAAAAAAAAAAACCAAAAAAAAAAAACTATGGAAGTAACAATCTCTTTGTTTTTTTTTTAAATATATTTTTCACGAAAAAGTAATACTCGTACAAGCAGGCCGGCATATCATTTTTGTGGTCGTCGCTGCATGTTTCCCCAGAACCCTTTTTTGAAACGAAATTTTCCCAGAACCTAGCTCTTGTGCTGTAGCATCCTACTCACATTCTCACCCTGTTGGAGGCCTTTTTTTTAGCATTATAGGATAGCACAAGAACTATCTGATTATGTGGTCTTCATCAAGTTGTCGAGCATTCATGACATTCTCCCAGACCTTCTCTAAACTGTAGCATTCTAATCCGTGTTCTCACATTCCATATTAACATGTCTGCAAAATGGTAAATCGAAATTTCATAGCTATGGATGTTTGATCAAACAGTCAAGCACACAAAGGAGTGGAGGCAGTAAACAATCACTCCCTTCGGTGGGTGAAAGAGATGTCAACCGGAGGTAGCAGTTCGGTTAGTTAAACATTTGCCGGTCGGATTTTTTTTTTCGAACCGGTATTACTAAAATACGGAGCAGCCATTATGCTCCATCCAAAAAAGCCTCAATCATTCAAGCCCATAGGAGATGAAATAGGAACGGCATGCAAAAGGATATCGATCCAATCCAATGCCATGGTCGTAGTAACCATCAGAACTCTAGCTGAAACAGAACAAAGTCACCTCATCTCGGATTCATTCATGTCGCCAGGAAATAAATCAAGTGAGGCATAAAACTACCAAGCTTCTAAGAACACATCACGCACAATTTACAAAGTCAATGCTATAAATATGATGCAGCCCCAGATAATGACGAAGCAATGACCAAGTAACAAGAAGCTGCACTTGCGAACAAAAATGGTATACTGACTAATTAAACCAGGCCTCAAGTAAAGAGCAATGATTCCATTTGGATCCAGATATCACCCGCCATGAAGTCGTAGTCATCGAAATGTAATTCTGTGGCTACATTTATTTCCACCAATTTTAAATATAAGTTTAGGTCAAACTATTTAGTTTGTTTTTAACTAACTAGTTTGTCTTAAACATCATATATTCAAAGTACTTCGTACTGCTAACCATATCATATCAAGGACAACCATTTTTTTGTTCGATGAAGACTTTCTTTGTGCATAGATACGGCACTGCATAATTCTTGAAGAAGTTTCGCTAAAAGCCCCATTACCTACAGCATTCTAGTTAGTACTCTATATATCCTCAAATTTGTTTATGTTTCCCTATTTTATCTAACATAACAAATATCAGACTAGTTAAAGCACAGAAAATTGAGGCACTAACTAATCAACATTTAAACTATAAAAACTAATTGATATGCATATGAACACTACAAAACTAATTGATAAGGATATGAACACTACAATCAACGTATTTGTGAGAAGTGCCGAGCACTCCCAAAACTTGGTCATCAACAAGACAACAACCATGTACTACTACCAAATAACAGAACAAGGTCGCCAATGCTAAATAAGATTCAGGTAAGGAGCCAATGACCAAGTAACAGAACCAAATCACAGGAACACTACTGCAATTGCAGAGGCACTAAATTTCTGACTTGTTAAATCGCATACGAAAAGCATTCGATCCATTTCAATCCAAAATATCACCCCATCAGGATCAGGTGCACACATCGAACACATGGTTTCATTCATCTCTGCATACTGGTTACTAGTTACCACTACTTGGAACTGCTAGTTACCATACCAAGCCAGCATTTGCATCTGCATTGCATAGTACTATGCCACTACTACTGCCTACTGATCCCTTGCTACATCATACTAATACCGAGGATGATCATACCACCTAACGTGGCAGAGAGGAAATTAAACGCAGCAGCAAAAACTGAACGAACGTAAGCAGAGCCATGTTCAGATCACGACCACTAGTGAGAGCGAGACAGGACGGCGGCGGGGCGCACCATACCAACCGCCGCGACGGCGGGGTTGGCGCTCGACGATCAGACGCCAATGGGGTCGCCGAGCTTCTGGAGGCAGCGGGCCGCGATCTCGAAGCAGAGGTATGCGTCGCGGGTCGCGTACGCCCACTCCTCCTCGCTCAGGCTGTAGCCGCCCCAGTCCGCCTGCGCCACCTTCGCCGGGCAGCGCGCCAGACGCATCTCCGGCCCGATCGCCACCCGCGCCATGCGCTCCAGGCTCAGGCCGCTCACCACCTTCGGCGGGCGCCAGGTCTTCCCGAGACTGGTGAGCTCCTCCTCCTCCTCCTCGGTGTCGTAGCCGTCCCGGTCGGCCTTGGCCTTGGCCCTAGCGAGCGCCGCCTTCCCCATCCAGTACTTGGCGGGCTTCTTCAGCGTCTTCTTCTCGGCCTCCACCCCGGCGACCTTCCCGAACGCGAGCGCGAACAGATGCGTCAGCTCCTCCGGGCGCGCCACGTGCAAGCCCCACTCCTTGGCCAGCTTCCTCGTGGCCTCCCGCGCGCCGAAGCAGGCGACGGTGATGCGCTTGTCGTCCAGGAACGCGCGGAGCTGGGTCATGTTGTTGTCGTAGAACCTGAGGCGGTCGCCGTCGTACTTGGCCTTGCGGACGCGGCTGCCAAACGATTCGGGGCTGTAGACGATGGCGCGGGAGCCGCCGAGGCAGAGCGCGAGGCAGCGGATCGGGTTGTCACGGTCGTTGGGGTTGAAGTCGGCGCGCCAAGCCCAGCCGGAGGGTGGTTCATGGCCGCGCAGCGCGACGAGGCCCGCGACGAGGGGCGCGCGGAGGCGGCCGCCGCGGGCGACGGTGGAGGCCTCGGCGAGCCAGCGCTTGGTGACTTCGTCGCTCGAGGAGAAGATGGTGTCGACGGCGGCCAGGTTGCGGCCGATCCGGAGCACGCCAACGTCGCCGTCGTCGACGAAGTCGTCGTCGCGCTGCCACCAACGTCTCCTGGGGGGATCGGGCCTCGTCAGGGTGATCTCCACAGGCCCCTTCATGGCGTCCGACGACGGCGGTGGATTGGGAGGTGGGGAATGGGGTTTTGGGGTGGTTTTGTGGCTTGGGGGAGGAGTTGTTGGTTGTCGAATTGCTGGCTCAGTGGCGTGGAAGCCAGGCAGGCCTGGCAGGGGAGGATGTGATCTCTTATAGCTGAGGTTATGGCTGGACGAAAAACTCGAAACTCGCTAACTCGCTCGACTCGCTCGTTAATGGCTCGGCTCGAGCTCGACTCGTTTTATAATGAACCAGCTTGTTTTATAACGAGCCAGCTCGATTTATAACGAGCCAACTCGAGTTGGCTCGCGAGCTGCTCATTAGCTCGTATGAGCCAGTCAATTCACAAGCCATCAAAGTAACGTGCTAACAAACTGACATATTTTTAATAGTTACATTATCTATTGGACAGAGAGAGTACTATAATATATTATTATACTTTATATATAGTATATATTTTTTTATTTGATTATGGCTTTCGTTTGAATTATTGTTATTATTAAAATTTTGATAAATACATATACTCCATCTGTCTCAAAATAGATTCATTCTCACTTATCGAGAAGTCAAAAACTTTTAGGCTTTAACCAAATATATATATAAAAATATTAATATCTATAATATATGTTAGTATTATTAGATAGATTGTTGAATATACTTTCATAATATATTTATTTCAAGATATAAATGTTACACGCATTTTCTAAAAAACTCAGTTAAAGTTGAGGAAGTTTGACCCGCACGCATTCCATAACGATATCTATTTTGGGACGGAGAGAGTATATATCTGTATTTTTTAGTTTGGCTCGCGAGCCAAACGAGCCAGTTCGAGCTCACTAATGAGCCGAGCCGAGCAAGCCTTCTGACTCATTAGTATAATGGCTCGTTATACTATCGAGTCAAAACGAGCCGAGCCAAAACGAGCCGAGCTGGCTCGCTATCCAACCCTACCTAAGGTAGGCAGCTCCACGTGGCTCGATCAGGAGCGTTCGCTCGCTTCCTGCGGTGCGATGGCTGCTGGTGCGTAGTACGTCGATGGGAGTGGAGTTCTAGAACCTGCGGTGGTCTGCCGTTGCGGACAGACACACACGGTGCTGGAAATGGTGGACTGGGGTGGGCCGGCTCCTACTTTAGGCTGACTGCACCGAGACCTCTATGCGGTTCCTGCAGGACTGTTTAGGGGACGAGCGACCCGCAGCGGGTACTATCTCCGGTCTGCTAAGCGTCAGGCAGCAAATCTAGCACTGCTCCGGAGCTGCTGTAAACGGCCAGGTAAGAGAAAGAGGAGGGAGGAGGGAGGAAAGAGGATGGGCCCCACTAGTTCAACCAACTAACAAGTGTTATAACTCACAAATCAAAATCCCAAATTAAATCTCAATTACACCATTAAATTCGATGGAATAAATCCTTCGAAACAAAATCTTAGATTGATATATTTAGATAAAATTTATTTACGAGTATGTGGGCTCCACTGTGGATAAAGGATGATATAGAGGATGGATGAGTGTGGAAAAAAGTGATATAGAGGAGAGAATCTCGGTGACCAGGACGGAATATTTCTTTTAGAGGATAAATTTAGAGGACGAGGAGTGCGGATAGCCTTACCGGGCCAAAACCACTCTAAAATTTGTCACCGATTAGGGCCTGTTTGCTAATAGAAGTTATCTGCTAATAACTAATTTTTAATCTATAAATAGATAAAGATAGTATGTAAACTGGATAGTTGTTTGTTTAACCACTAGATAATTACTATATCAATAACAAATCAGATAATGAGTTACAATCAACTAACCACTAGTAAATAGTAAATCTAAATGTGCCCTAGATTGATGTTTGATGTCTCATTTAAATATAAATTGAAGATCTAGCCCCACGTGTCAATCTTTAGAAAAAAAATATATAAAACATACTGTCTCTGTTTCAAAATAAGGGCCTACAACTCATAACTACTTCAGCTGTTATGACTTGTGAGCTTTTTTTTTACCAAACACTCTTTTATAAAATAACTTTATGAGTAAAATTATTTTTCTCCTCCTTTCACAGAAGGATGAGTGAACATGAAATGAGAAAAAATAGCTTATCTCAGCTCTCTGTCATCTCTCCCTCGAACTATGTATAAAGTTGTTGGTGAAGCTGTTTTACCAAACTACATTCTTTTTTAAAAAAGTTGCTCATGAAACCGTTTTTAAAAAAACAGCTTCATTTTTGAAGCTGAGCTATACCAAACGGGATCTAAGTGCACGTCTCATATTCTGAGAAGTTAACTCATTTCAAATTTGACTAGATTTATAGAGAAAATAGTATCAATATTTGTATCTATAAATCGTTTTATTGTGAAGGTATATTACATGATTAATCTAATGATGCTTCAGTTTTTTGAAGCGAGGGCTGCTATTGCAGCATCATTTTCGTGTTAGATCTGATAGCAAAATCTTCGTTCAAACAAACCGGAAGAGCAATATTGTAGGAACTGATAAGAGTGCAGCAGGTTGCCATATATTGAAGGTATATAGCAAAATGAAGATAATCTGCTCGCGCTTCACATCCAAGCTGGCTGCAGCTGCAGCAGCCAACAAGCACAGACAACCGTAAAGAAACCAGCGGCAGGAAGCGAGTAGTAGAAAAAGCCACTGAGACATCAAACCAAATTCATTGCCCACAATGCCTTACAGGCTTCACAGCCACTGTACAATATAGATAAAACACTGAATTGCACAGCAGTCTATACCACCAGAGCGCCAGTATACATCAATATCTAACGACCCGTAACACGGTACCAGTGCTGCTCCCTACTGCACCACTCATAGTCTATTGTATTATATGTTACAGAAGCGCGGCTGTGTGATGAGCTCAACACGGTTGAACTGTTAAAGTAACCTCTATATACCAATTCCAATTCCAGTCATTGCACGATCATGAAGGACTCCCAATTTCAGGGCTATCACTTCAGCGCACGACTCTGGTTTACAACTTTTTTGCAGATAACAGAAGATCATATATCACCCAATCTATGACGATTGAGTAAGCGCAATCAGTGGTCAGAATACAGGAGCCACCATAATCTGCAGCTTGGTACCCCTGTAAACTGCAATACTGCATTAAGCTGCCATCAGATAATACGACAGTAGATGGTAAGCAGCTACGAATCATTATGCTTCCTCTCCATTTGTATTGACCGGAAAATCCGTGCTGCTGACTCTGAAGCAGTCTGTGCGTTATGTGGAACAACCCTGATTACATGGTTCTGTTGGTCCCGGCCTCCAGATGACGGCTGAGGCTGGGCATTTGGAACTGAAGCAGTCTGTGCATTACGTGGAACAACCCTGATTACATGGTTCTGCTGGTCCCGGGCTCCAGATGAGGGGTGAGGCTGGGCATTTGGAACTGAAGCCGTGGGAAAGAATGACACCGGACCACTTCCGTCACCTTGAGCTTGAAGCCTATCGAAAGGGCTGCTGGCGCTGCTGGCTTGTGGCTCGCTGTCCCTTGATGCAAGAAATCTCCAAATGCCACTCGGGTGTGACATGTTACATGATATCAGCGACTGCTGTTCCATGTGCCCATGAGGCTGTGGCGCAGCAGCATGGCTCCCTTGCTCCACAGCAGATGCTGGTGTTCCTGGATTCATCACTGGCATACTGAAAGGCGGGAAGTAGTTCATATGGATGGCAGGAGCACCAGGAGGGACCATGTGCTGTGGCTGGTGAGGAATAGGAACGCCGTATGGTGTAGAAGGCAGCCTTAACGGAGTACAGCTGGCGTAAAATGGTGCAAACAGATTTCCAACTGGGGGACAAGGGCCGGCATAAGGTTTATAGACAAGACCTTCAGAAGGCGACATAACTGGGACAAGCCATTGATTCTGTGGTGGATTCATGCACCAGTTATTCTGTTTGTTGTCAGGAGCAACAGGAATAATTGGAGGGTTGCTTGTAAAGGTTTCATTTGTTGAAGCTTGATTATGATGGTTGTCACCAAGTCCATCATCATGGGAACGGGCTGATAGGTTTCCTTCTGTATTTTGTTTTGATAACTCTGGCCGCTCTAGGGTTGGCTGGATATCATCTTTGTTTGTGATTGACAGGGTCTGAACTTTCGAATCTCCTTTAGGAAGCTCGTTCCTTTTTCCCATTAATGCTTTGCCAAGGACAGGATCACCTTCAATAAGCAGATGTGGAGTTGCCGCAATTAACTTCTGCACCTGTTTGGAAGTCAATTACAACTGGGTTATAATGGCATTGCGCACAAGATTGTATCAAATAAGCTAACCTAGTTATGAACGGAAAAAGGAAGAAAGATCTATTTATTTCCTGAAGACTCACTTTTATCAGCTTATGCAGCTCGAACACTTGGACAGCAAAAACCCTCTGCTGACTGTACATTTAACAGGACAGAGTGTAAAACATCAAAAAAGGCATTATGCAGCAATCCAGAAAGCAAGAAAGCGATATTTGCAATATCAGTCTAACAAGCAACATAGTATTCTTTTGGATGAAACTGTGTTTTCTACTTTAAAAAAAAGCAAAATTGTCAATTGAAGGCATTCATGATTCATATTATCTACAAATCTTCATACTTTTTTCTTCCATATGGCAATTAACTGAAAACTAAATAGAATGAAAATATGCAAAGTGAAACATATAAAATAGTAATTGTCTAAAGAATGCTACAAATACTCGGTACAAAAACTACAAGTGGTTTGTGCTCCTACTAGTGGTCAAGGGTCAGGTCTTTGTCTAGAGAGAGACGGTTTGTGCCTTGTGGAGTGTGTTGGGGTGCTTTTGGTGTTGTAAGGGGTTTCTAAACCTCTGTTTTACTTCTTAATATAATGATATGCAGTTCTCCTACATGTTCGAGAAAAAAAACTACAAAACAGCTACTCAAGCACCATATACTTACTTCTGAATAGCTCTTCTCGCTTTCCAGAAATGCTTTGGACCAATAGCAGCAACAATTTCATCTGGAGACATCTCCCACTCAGGTATGCATTCCACCGAGTCAGATAAATCATCATTTTGCTCTCCATTGTGATGTCCTCTTTTTCTCTTTGCACCAGCTTCCCGTGGGTTTCTTTCCAGTAAATTAGAATTCATGTTAGAGCCATCTACATCAGTACATGGTTTACAGGAAGATGTATTTTTTGCTGCTGTAGGGTTCTTTGCTTCTGTGGAATTTCCATTCATGCTTGCAGGTTGGCGACCATTATTGTCAGAATAATTTATATTACTTGCCTTATTCCTCATTTGACATTGCTTAGCATATTTGTCTTTGAACTTTTTTGATGCCTGAATTGATGAACTCTTTTCTTTTACTTCCACACCTTTTGATCCTCCCACTGCTTCTTTCTCCTTAACATTTGAAGAGTTCATTAACCTCCTATCAGCTTCATTGATTTTGTCCAAGTGCTTGTTCACAGTACTATAGCACTCTGCAGATGATTGGGACATTGCAGGACTTTTGTGTGGGTTTGTAGCAGATCTGGGTTTTGATTTATCTGCGTGCTCTTGAGTAGAATGTCGATAAAGTCTAGGATAACAGATGGAAGGAACCATAAATTCATCATCATTGACCGATTTCTTCCCAGAAGGCTTGATGGTGTTGCCCACTCTATGCTGCGAGGTACACTCAGCAATTGATTTTGAAGCACAGACATCTTTTTTCTTGGTCTGTGAGGACATCTTCAAAGATTCTCTTCTTGTACTATTAGAATGCCCGTTGATAGAATTTCCTTTGAACTTTTCAGATGAACGAGCAGGTTCATTTGAAGGCACATCGAAGGCCTGAAACAGAGTCCTGTCATAACCATAAACCTGGATGGAGAAACTTTGTCAGTACTTTGTAAAATTTGTTGAAAAAGTTGTTAATGGAACACTAAATTCCTATCTTCGTTTGCCGAGGCCCATCCAGTTGGAATCCCTCCATGCAATGCAAACTGGTAGATCTACTTCCAAAGCATCCAACAACTTTCATTTAAAACTGGATTAGAGGTGAGAAATGGAGTACCTAAAGGTCAAAATCTCAATTCTTTCTTTGCTCACTTTTTTACCCCGCAAAATGGTTGGAGAATCATGAGTGCGGGCAGCCCCTAAATTTATTTTCCTTTTTTTTTTGCTATTATTTCTAAAGGAATCTAAGTATCAAGTATCTAAACTTTCTACCTCCGTATTTGCAAAGCAATTGATGTCTTGTCAGTGATAGTTACATGATTGTACTCTAGATATTTTTTCGTGTCCTCCAATTTTGTAGAAAATATGATAGAGAAGCATATCATACAGGATGAACAGCAAATAAATTTATGTCAAGCACTAGCTTTTCCAACTAATTGTTAATCATTTCCTATTTTCTTATGAACCTTTCCATATGTACTACTCCCTCCGTTTCAAATTATAAGTCGCTTTGACTTTTTCGGCACATCCATTTTTCTATGTGTCTAGATGCAATATATGTCTATGTACATAGCAAGAGTAATAAAGAAGTCAAAGCGACTTAAAATTTGGAACAGGAGGGAGTACAAAGTAAATTCTCAGTAGATAAACCCCCCATAATGTTTAGTGCCAAACACATCACAAAAATGGCTAGAATGGAAAGATCGTTGAAACAGAACTCAAGTAAGAGAGCCTCAGTACAAGAGCTTTGCTCAAATTCCATTCCACTATATAAATTAGGACAACCATAAGAACATAACTGTAAAATAAACCCCTAAGAAGATGGTTCCCTTGTTGTGGAAACTGGACACACAGATCGTTGTGGTTTTACAAATAGAGCATGTGTGCTTACAAAAAGGTACTTAGGTTTCATATAAGGAGTACTTTCCAAGCAGCAAAGTTTGGAGCCTAAACTGTAACGATAAGAGGGAGGGTTAACATTTCACCACAGATAGAAGATCACTGAGAAAGTCGTGCAAAGCATATTACCAACTTGGATACCACCAGCAAAACTAGGAAAGTTCAGTATAACTACCTCTCATATTTGGTTTCTTTTCCTAAACACACAATTGAATCACTCGTTATCTAAAGTAGTTTGGGTCACAGTTATTTTCAGTTGTTATGTTACCTTTGATTGTCACAGTAGCCTAGCTCCTAAAGTTACACCATCTTAAAGGTAAGTGCAAGGATGCAACTACACACAACTTGCCCAAATTGCCAACTGAGCAGCAATAACATGGTGACAGGGGTGCACAGATCAATTTTTCATTCCTCGAATCAGGAACTTTTGAACCTGCAAATAAGTGTGCCATGCACTGGGCCTCTAACTTGTTGAACTGATTCTTGATCATCTCGTCTTACCTTGTGATCCTTTGGACTTATGTACTAGAAACTTTGGTAGCAGCAGAGTTTACCCGGTTACCCCCCGCTCCCCCTCTGGGACGTTTTTCTCCCTAAAGGCTAGCTCCGATTCATACCATCTCACTAGCGTATGTGCAGGCATGCAACTGCAAAGAAGTTTGCACGGCCGGGGCTAAACTCACTCAGCAGCAAACAACACAGTGACGACTGACGACGTGGGGTTGAATTGAAGAGACGAATTCTGAAACTGAAAGCAGAGCAAACCGCACCTGGGCAGCCGACGTGGAGGGCGCGGGGCTGGCCCCCGCGGCGGAGGCGCGGGAGCTGAAGCGGTTGGAGGGCACGGTGAGCTGCTCGTAGAGCGCCATCTTGTTCCTGGGCGGAGCCCGCGGGCCGCCGCCCTTGCCTGCGTCGCTGACGTGGAGCCGCGGGAACAGCGGGCCCATCACCTTCCCCATCTCCTCCTTGCCGCCGCCGCCGCCACCGCCTCCTCCTGCTCCACCGCCTCCCCTCGTCATGACCAGGAAGCCAGGAGCGCCGCCGCGCCGTATCAGTCAAGCAGCCAGCTGAGCTCGTGGCACAGCAAAAGATCCCGTCCGAATCCTCAGCAGCAGCAGCAGCAGCAGCTTCAGCCGCCACGTTCCCAGTGTCAGGGCCGCCGATGAGGGAGGCCCAGCTGCAGGCGCGCAGCTGCCGCCGCGGCCATGGGCGGCTGGCTGGTGGTGGACTGAAAGAAAGGGAAATCAAACCGTGAGATTGGGAGCGACTGTGGACCGTGGCCTTATGGAAGTCGGGGTCGCCGCGCCGACGAACTCAAGCGAAGGGAATGCTCGCTCATCCACAAAGGTGGGTGGGCTCCACCATCAGAGACTGGACATGGAGGGGCAGCAGTGGAAGCTACGCTTACACAACATCGTTTTATAATCGAGACATCTTATTTGATCATCTGTTTTATTAAATAATTTTATAAAAAATATTTGTCTTATTATAACTTATTTTATCACTAAAGATACATTAATAGTGATTTATTCATTTTATAATTTATATAAATCTTTTTGATTAAAATGAAAGGTACGATGTCTAAAATAAGAAATGATACTTTTTTTAACGGGAGGAGTACTTTATATGAAATAGTGTTTTTATATCACAACAAATTAGCCACAGCTAAAATAAGTAGTGCTTACTCTGCCTGCGTTGTTTGCGGTTGAGCATACATGGGCATGTCGGTTTTTCACGTGGAGTTTGTTGTTCCCTCATCCATGAAATATGGTTTTCGTGCACATTAAATTTATCCAAGAAAACTTAAAACTTAAGTTTTACAATAAGTAGTATTCATATTTATGTCTTCAAATTAGAATATTACCAAAGTATATTTTATAATGCGTCCAATGATATTTATCTTGTATCAAAAAAGTTTTGTATTTTTAATATAAATTTGGCTAAACTGAAAAGCATATGGGTTTCTTGAAATGAGAGAATTGTGTTCTTTTGAGCAGAGGGAGTAATTCGTTATGAGAAAGCGCTGCTGCCATTTCCATTTTAGGTGTTCTTTTTGTCTAGTTTGATCCCAGGTTTTACTCGATACGGAATAATATAAAAACGGTTCTATGGAACAAACAGTTCCCTTCCCTCCAGATCGTTTGCCATAATAGCATCTGAAGTTTGCCCTATACTCCTAGAGCATGCATGAAATGGCGTTTATACTCTTGGTTAGCAACTTAGCAACAAGTAATAAGCCTTTTGTTTTTCCATTTCCACTTCAATCCCATATTGGGGTAGGCGAGCCAAGCCGTGTGAGCTTAGCATTATCCTTTTGGAAGCTTCAAGCACTATGGGCGTGGAAGTGAAGCTCCACGGCCGACACCTATCGCTTGGCCTTTGGACGAAAATACGAAATTCCTTTGCTTTTGTGGATCGTGGGATATCCCCGGACACATTTTAAGCGCCACTTTGGATGAGAGAGCATCTACGCTACGTGGGTCGATGATACTTTGGGTGACAGGTGACAGAAACGGTCTATGTTTTTTATAAGTTGGTAAATCTCAAATTTAACTAAATTTATAAGAAAGATTATTAACATTTGCATTGTTTGATACTCTAGGTGACAGGTGACAGAAACGGTCTAAGTTTTTTTACAAGTCGATCAATTTAAAATTTAACTAAATTTATAAGGAATATTATTAATATTTGCATTTTTAATTAATTTATTATAATAATATATTGGTATTTTACAAAAAAAATAATAATATATTATATATTTAGTTAAACTTGAAATTGATTAACTTAAAAGTGAGACATGAACTATTTTTGTTAGAATGGAGGAATATGATTTATCGTAGCCGGTCGATATTTGTGTGTTTACAAAACAGTATAGACACATTACAGTGTAGGATCAACAAGACAACAACAATAATTTAGTTAGGAAGCATAGTATAATTTGTTGTACTTCAGATCCTATCACATAGATGCAAACAAGCATGATATAGTTGTTCAATTTGAGAATGTTTGGTTTCGTAAATCACTCTAGCATGGATTCCTTTATATACATTTCGGTTAAATCACTTCCTCAAAACCAAATACACACTTTGTGTTTGAGTCAACCTATGTTTCCAACCGCCTCTCAAAATATAGGGCATTTGTAGAGGCAACTACAAATATAAAATTAATATGTTCCTAGAAATTGATTTCTACAGGAAGCTAGCAAAGGATCTATCTCTAAAAAAAGGCACAACACAAAAGAAATCACAACTTTCCAAATCAAGTTACGTGAAAATAAACTTTATATCATGATTACAGAGCTCGAAGTGATAAAATACTTTCTAGTTGACGACTTTTTTTCAAATTATTGGGGTCAGAATGTTGCTTTGTTTTTTTTAATTGATTTTTTAAATTTTTTTGAACGATGTAGGCGCCGTAAACCAAAGCTGCAATTCTCTATGAATAAATGTTTTATTTTTTAGATATTTTTCTTTTAAATTTTCAAACTATATCAGATAAATATACGCTCTAAACTAAAGTGATAGTTCTTTACGAAGACTTAGGCGCTTCTAAAGGATGGACACGCCACCAAGTTCCCCCACCTGCTAGTCTCTCTCTCTCTCTCTCCCTCTTTTCTCTCTTCTCTCTTCTCTCTCGTATTCTTCTCCCCACTCGTTCGCCGACACCATCCTCGCTAAATCAAAGTTAGTTTCTTTTTCTTTGGCCAAACACCCCCACACCACTACCACTCCTAATCACAATCCCCTTCTTCTTTGGCCAATTCTGGCCATTAGTTGCACCATCCAATCGGCCTTTCCCAACACCCTACCAAGCAATGCCGCCATCTCGACTACCACCCATCGGTTTAGTAGTCTCCCTAGAAGCCCTCTTCGTTCTAAGCCTGCATTCATGAACCCGCTAACCCCATGAAAACCCGAACCTAATGCTAAGTGAGGTCCTTATCTCTAGGGGCATCATCTCCACCATCATCTCTTACGAAGGTGAGTTTGTTTTTTGTTTTGTAGTGTGTGCATGCTTCATGGGCTATGGCATGCACGTGAACAAAGTAGTATTTATGCTAAAACTTTGTACAACGTTTTTATTTAAAATCCTTTAGGGGCTCACATATTCAATACAAGATCCACTAAGGTTTATTATAAAATGATGACTAACATTCGTTGGTTCACAAAGTGACTTGAAATGCAGTGTAGAAGAGGCTTGTATATATGCTCGAGTTCGATTCACAAGTGACATGATTTTTGCTCGCATGTGGCTGTTGGAGATCAGGTTTGAACTGAGTACTACAAATTTGATTTATACCATTTCTCCATCGAAGGTAATTTGAAAACTTAAAAGAAATGAATTTCAAAATAAAAAACTTAAAGCAGAATTTCTAGGTACTGAATGACATCAATTGAAAAAGTATAGTTAGCTATAAAGTTGTAGATCTTTTTGAATACTATAACTTCGGTTTAAGTCATTTCTCTATCCAATGTTCTTTGAAGAATAAAAAATAAATTCAAATTATTTTTATTGATGGCAGGTTAAGAAAACCCAAAGTGTAAATATATCTATGGTGCATTGCTCCATTTGAATAGCAACATTTCCAACGTAAGCCTAAATTTGAACTAGTATGTAGTATATAGGGTGGCCAAAGATATTTAATTATCTTATTTATATTTGGTCTGTATTTGTCAAACAACTTTTTGGATATAAGAAGACTTTTGGAAAAAAATCTTTAAAAAGTTTTGAACTATTTCCCCGAAAGGAAAGATGAAAGGGAAAAATGTTTCATTTTTCAAAATAAATTATAAACTTGTTGTGAAAAATGTTTTCATGAAATGTTTAGAGAAAAATATTATTGTGAAATTTATTTCAAGGAGATAAAAAATGTCTTAATTTATAGTACAAAGCAAATTTACATAACTATTCAAAAAAGGTTTCAAAAGAACAGATTTGGATGGAAAATTTTAATAATAAAATATGAAAGGTGAGAAAGATGTCGAGCTCATGCAGGCCTGACACAGCATCCTCATTCTGTTACATAAAGAAGGGTATCACAGTATTTAAAATTTATCTCCCCAAATAATACACTATATAATTGACACCATTTAGAACTGTTTATCACTGGCCCCTAGTACTTTTGAGGAATATCCAAGTCATTTTGTTTGATTTAAATTTGGACGATAAATCCTATGACACGTTTCTTTGCAGGGCAAAGGGAAAAATATGGTTGAGCAGAGGTACTGCTGCAGTGCTGCGCTTTGTCGTGTCCTAGTTAAATGGATCAATAAATTCCATTTTAAGCAAGGGGCCTAGTATTTGCAACTTGCAAATGCACGTGCTAAACCACGCCAAACAGTGACCCATGTTTATGATGATGAAAATGATTATAATTTTGAAACCTGTTCTGCTGCTGAAAACAGGCACTTATTTTAGCTAATGTTTGATTGGTATGAGAGGAAAACATTGTTCTATGGCTGAAAAAAATCTCTTCGTTTTAAATTAGAGTTAAATTTTGATTTTGTTAAGACAAACTTCTAAGTTGAATCAAGTTTTATATTAATGATATGACCGCGCCATCAAGCAATATGTTACAACCTCCAAATCAAGCTACGCCAACTTAAGTATTACCTACATCAACACCATCGACACTAGCCCAAGTTTTTGATGGACCGATTACATGTAGCCGATTTAAAAAACTACAACAATAGATGAATACGATACTTTGTAAAATTCATTATCATATTAATGAGAACTATAAACTATCTAATTCGTGTGCATTGCTATTGCTTAGGTTCATGAAAGAGAATGACAAGAGCACATAAAGATATGACTACCAAGAAGAACTACACTCGAATTAGTGCAATCTTACAAAACATTGTGAAAGAAATAGTCATAACTTTTGATTTCCAAAAGCTACGAGGAAAAATGATCACTTGTTGGAAAGCATGTTTAAATCTAGCTTTCAATGCCACTAGTACCGACCTGTTTGGAAACATAATTTGGAGGTCCGACCTATTTTAGTATCGACTTGTCAGAAGGTCAACAGGCAACATGATGTTCAATTTCGCATGCAAAACTATATGGTATAAAAGGTTATCTAATTAGCTTTCCAACGCATCCAACGACGTCATTTTAGAAGTTCCAATGAGGAGTTATTGACAAAATACTAAAAATTGCCCAGGAGACCACCAACCACACGCAGGAATAACTCAGAGCTCATTTCATGAAGACCCCTTCACATACTCCATCTTATATATCCCCTTTTATTTCGTGTTTGCACCTATCTATGAGGGTTATTCCTCGTATAAATACCCTCATTGTTTCATAACAATCTTTTACTTTTGATAATAGAAATACATAACCCCTTTATTTAGTTGTGTGCTAACAGATATTGCGAGTGATATCTATCTCTTTGCTCTTTTGATTTTCTCTACGGGATTATACGGTTTCATCCACTCCCAATTGGTGGCTCCTTGAGAAGTTGAGAGTGTGGTTGGGTAAATCCTCGACTCAGATTGTTGATTAAAGATGATGGTTGGCTTTGAATTTTATTTGTCAGGTTACACTAGTTATCGCTGCTTGAAGTAAGTTATCTTGGCTTCTTTGAAACTAGTTATCTAGTAATTGATCTTACGTCGTGAAGATCAGGACTCCATGACACATCAATTAATATGTTAACACCTATAAGTTCAAATAAATATGCTATCAAAATATTTATTGGGGAATTTAGTGAAACAAACTTAATGTCATATAAGGTGGTGCATTTTCTATATACTTGACCAAATTTAGATAAATTCTAAAACAAGCTATTGAAACGATGATTATTATTCACGCCCTCGCCGGAGCGCCGCCCATACCGGCGGAGGAAAAAGTATGCCCAATCAATTGGTCCCCATTTTATTACTCCTCCGTTTTAACATGCAGGGCATTAAATTCGCCATGTTATTGAGGACGAGAATCCCGCAGCACTAATGAACCTTTAATGGCCTTCGTTACATAGAAACCTCTCGTCATCTGGTATTTTCCTCTCTCCTCCCCGGAATACAGTGGCGGCGGCGGTTCCTCTGGCGAGCACGGCAACCCTCCTCCACAGCCTCGCCATGACGGCCCTATTGCGACCAGCACAGCCCCTCCACACCCCCGTCGGCACTCAACACCGACACAGTCACTCTGCGACCGGCGGCACGCGGCCACCACCTCCGCGACTAGCGGCCATCCCCTCCATTGGGCGCTACTCCAGCGATGATGCGGCAGCGATAGATCCACTTGGCATGGGCGCATGGCCGAGCCGGTCATGGAGTGCGAGAGCCTCACAACCGAGCTATCCGCCTGGCTTTCGTCAAGGCCGCCACGGAGCCCAGCAGCTTTCTCGTCAAGATCTGGCGTCTGCTGCCAGACTTCGCGCGCGTCTTCCGGCGCCATCCCCGCGTCATCCTCATGGGTCCCTCTCGCGCTCGCGCCACCGCTCCTTGCCGCGGCGGCCTACTCCCTTGTCGGCGCGGATAAGCTCTGCTCGCTGGACCTACTCACTTGTGTCGAGTAGATTTTTTTTTTTTTTGATGATTTTGGTGCTACTTTCATCCCGTGATTTTGTAATATAGTTTTGGACATCATGTTTTTTTTTTGATAAATTTTTGGATGATGCTACTTTCATCCAATTATTTTAATCACTAGTAAGAGGAAGTGATTTTGTATTTTGTAATGTTTCAGAAATGTTCATGATCGGAGATTACTAAAAAATTCTATTAACTTTGTAACATGATTCTGAGATGCTAAAATGATGATTATAATTACTACCAAAATTATGTAATTACTACCAAATTAGAGTGAAAAAAATCTTACTACTAAGTACGAGGACGTATAGATACTATTCTGTAAATTTGTTTTAGAATGATTATCAGAGTTAATTTTACTCATCGTGAAGGGTGCGAACGAAGTGACTGCACCATAATGATTATCAGAGTTAATTTTACTCCTTAAGGGTACGGTAAAAAATAATTTGTAGAAGCAAATTACAATAATTGTAATAAAAAATTATTCTCCTCTAGAAATGGGACGCCTCAATAATTAGCGCATCCAACTCAATTATTTATGTAGCAAAATGATGCCATTAGTAATAGAAAAGAGACTGGACACTCCAGTTATTATCACATGTAAATATACTGCTCAAAAGTCAGGACATAATTATTTACCTAACAAAATGATTCTAATAGTAATAAAGAATAATTATGTCCTGACTAGACGCATCGGTAGCTGTCACATGCAGATTTACTGCTCCTATATCATGATGGAATTATTTACATAGTAAAATTGATAATAATAGTAATAAAAAATAGTCTAACCGGAGACCAGATGTCTGCTAAATAACATAGACAAATTTACTAAACACATGTCAGGATATAATTATTTACATAGCTAGATGATACTGTCAGTAGTAAAAATACCACCGTTATTGCACCGGAGTAGTATCACAGTTGCTCATGAAATTTTATCGCAAGTGCGACATGACACGTAAAAAAGACCAAACTGAATAATTTACTGTCCCGATAAAAGCTTTTTGTATTTTTACCTCACCTGTTGCGTACCGATGCTTTTTAGAAAAGCAAAATCACCGCACTTGATGGCGTGTCACTTGAATGCAGTGATGAGAGATATTTTATTCATCCAATCAACTATACCCGCCATGCATGCACCAATCTAAGGAGTAACTACTACAATAAAATTTACTGTTAATATGGGTTCAGATGGAATTATTTAGACTCAAATGATAGTATTAGTAATAAAAAATTATCTGGGACCGTATACCTCAATCACTATCAAGCTAATTTTACATCTCACAGATCGGTACTGAGTTATTTGTAGACTCAAATGATACCATTATTAGAATAAAATATATTACTAGGATCAGACGAGAAATAAATCATTTCAAAGTTACTCCATCCTAAAAAATTACGTGATTTAACGGCGATTTTTATTGTATCTTGTCGTATCGATAATAATATGGGACGAGTAAGCGGTAAATTTAAATACCCTTGCAGAGGAACCTAAGGCTCAAAGTCGTCTCAATCTTTTTTAATTACCAGAAGCTTTATATTGCTAGTAAATTTATTACGTCACTTCACGTGAGCGGTAAATTTTAATGTCGTTGCTAAGCAACGGTTGTCCCGGTCCTATCACTATTTTTTTTTTATTACTAGAAGCTTCACATTACCAGGAAATTTATTGCTTTGACACGGGTGATGAACGGTAAATTTCAATGCTCCTGCTGAACAATGGCGGGCCTGGTCTCATCCTTCTTTTAATTACTAGAAGCTTCGTATTGTTAGAAAAATTATTACTTCGGCCCATGTGCGGTAATTAAATTTCAATGTCCTTGCTGAATAACGACGGGTCCAGTCTCACCCTGATTTTTTTACTATAAACTTCATATTACTAGAAAGCTTTTAGCAATAAAATTATACGACTAGTACAATTAGCAATATGAAGTAATAGTAATAATAATAAACTGCCTACTCTGGTGCATCATGCATGTTCGGTACAGTACGTACTAGCAGATGCATGCGCTAGCTGAATGGTAGAAAGCATGAAACTCCAATGGTGTAAAATTCAATTGAATTATATCATCCATGGCTTTAGAAATTATAATTGTTGGTATAAATTAACTGTACTCTATTAAAAATTATTATTGTCAAGGTATCCCAAGTGCACAAATAAAACACCGATGTAGCACTTCACCAGACATTTCCGATTTTAATATCGAACCCAAAGAAACAGCAGGTGATACTGACTAAGTCTATTGGCTCTTAACTCGATAACACAATCAATCCAGACAATATCAAGAATAAGGGGATAACAAATGATTATTTAGATCCGACAACCGGTAAACTTTGAACAATATCGTAATCGGGCAGTGAAATGAATAAGAGGCGAAATCAGAGTTCCCTCCTACCAAACACTTATACACCTATCGATCCTATCAACAGGAAGTGGACTACAGAGGACTCAACGCAGCTGTCACCTACGCGATCTACCACTATCCGGCCAATCAGGGGACATTCACAAGTAATTATAGCCTAGACACCACTGTCTACACTATAAACTACTACTTCAACCAAGGAGCTACAAGATCAAAGCACTCAAATAGAGTTGTAAACTTAAGAAACAAATAGGAACAAATGCTTACTTGAATCAGGATGTTGAATACAAAAGTATCTCAGAATGCAACTCCGGGCGAGGGAGCCGAATCCAGACGGACACAGCTACGAAGAAGCTCCAACAGGCCAGGACTCCTTCGAATCTCTACTCATCTACTCTAATCTATCTCTTGATTGCTAGCCTAGATCTAGTGGATATCTATCTAATGCTTCAGGGTCTTCATCTTTTGATCTGCCTCTCCTCCAGGGGGGTCTGGCCCTCTATTTATAGGCCGGTGGGATGCACGCGCGCCGTTAGATCAAATCGACTTAACCAAGGGCCCAGATGACTCCTAATAGTCAGTAGTAGAAGACTCCAGAAGGCGGCGGGGAGGAAACCTAGGGGGCGCCGGCCGGCCCCACCCTGTGGGGTTTGGGCCCCGGTTGCTTCGGGTGTGTTCTGGACTCTTCCACGGTCTTCGTGATGATGTTTCCTTCGCGTACAAGTTTCGTGATAATCATGCTCTTTAATTCTTCTTTTAAGCTTTTCTGGAAAATTCCCTAGGAAATAGACAATTCATCAAAACTCGTGGAATCTGTCAGTAATAATCCTTATTCTACTGGATATTCATGTTTAATGCAGGGATAATTGATAATAAAATTTGGATGATAACAAGTGTCAACAATTACCCCAACACTTAGACTTTTGCTCGTCCCGAGAAAAATGTTGGTTGTAAGATGTAAGATTATTAGAGAGAATGGAGCATTTAAAATATAACTTGAGAGTGCAGTATATAAAACTAGTGTAGTCATGCATGTACTATGGAATTCAAAGTGTCTACCATGAATCTTTGAGTAGTTGAAGAACCGAATAGCTTGAAAATAGATCACTCTCTTCCTTTAGTTAAGTCAATTGGAGGGTATGTAATTTTGCAAATAAACTTAGCTTTACTTTCTCCTTTTCTAGTACTCTCGAATCACTGATATATCTGGTATTTTTGTATCCTTACCAAGGCGTTAATAAAATTGCCTTCTTTATCCTACTACTAAAAAGCTTATGTGGATCTCAGGTAGCTAAAATGTAAAAACATATTTGTATTGTATTTATTGTAAAGTCAAACAATGAATCCACAGAGAAATGAGGCATATAATCGAATCAAGCTTTATTTGGTGAAATATGGTAGAACCTAATTCTACCTTGCTCCTTGAAAAAAAATCTCTCTTTTATACAACTGAGCTTAATCAGAGAGTATGAGCTATATCTTTCTCTTTTTTTCAAAGGAGGCAAGTATCTAAGTACCCATTGTTTTAATTTCTTCGAACACTTGTCCATTTTTTTATACTCCCTTCTTCTTTTGCATAGCTCATACCTCTTTTGAATTTAGTAGTTGAGAGACTCTAACAAAACATGGAGCAATTATTTGGTGACTATGCTATATAATTAGTTTTGGTGTTTTCTCCCAGTGTAGGAGAGAAACATTTTTTTGATAGAATGACTCGCTATTACTCCGGATTAGAGTAATGCTTATGTGGAATTGGCACTTGATTCAAAAATATGACATATTTCATTAAAGGGTTACAAAAGACAAGTATTATATGTAGCAGGCTTCTATCCTATATATGGCTCTGGTAGGACAATATTTTTACCACAAAGGGGAGGTATAACTAATCATTTAAATTTTCGAAATAAAATCTCCAAACACAAAACATCAGGGATTGAGTTCTCATTATTCAACTATATCATGTTTCACAACGACTTAAGTAATCATGGGGTTCCTATAAATAGTTTCCAATAGTAACATGATTCCTAGAAAAGTGTTATACAATTTATTCTTAAGCCATAAATTAAACAATCTCTTCTTCTCTTTTAAAAGTAATTTAGCATGTGAATTTTAATTCGGATTGAAACGGAAATCGAAACATATGCAATTATATTGTATAGAGATCAAACCTGACCATGACCAAGAAGGGGATGCAGAGGGTGCAGAGGGGGGCCAGCCGGCCTAGGTAGGGCACCGGGTGGCGTGCCTCTGTGGTCCCACAGGGTCCACTTCGGTGCGCGAGGTCCTGGATCGATTATCTTCCGAATTACGTGATTTTCCCGAGCGAATTGATTTCCATAGTCGCGATGTGCCTCCCCCACACTTATTTTCCTGCATACTTTTCTGCGCAACATGTAGAGACAACATGCATACCAAAAATATAGAGAGTAGAGTAGATTAAAACATTAATATTGATAAAAAGAATAAGTCACTTTATTCATTAACGATACTATATAACTCTGATAACTGACTGAGCTAACGACTGCCCTAGCTCATTAGGCTTGCCTAACACACTTAATATTATAAATCAAATCTAGCACACTTGATATAATCAAACCTAAGACACTTGTGTCTTATTACGTAGATAACGAGGGCAACTTAAGGCCGCCCCTACTTTGCGAGCTTCCTAATGTCTTCCTTAAGCTCAACAATCTCTTCTTTCAGCTGATCTTTTTCGCGCTTGAGACTGCAAATTAACTTGACATTGACTTCTATGTGCTTAGTCATGTCGCTCATTATCTTGCTCCTTAAGTCTTCATTCCTCTCTATACCCCTAATGGTGTTAGAGAGAGATTCCATCTTCTCATTAAGGATTCGTAGAGAGAGCGGGGGTTGTCTAGGGACGTTCTCTAGTGCTGATATAGATGTAGCCCGCTGTCTCTTGGGCGGATATGGTATGAACTCGGTGTAGCGGACTTGGCCTGGACGTGAACGAACTCCTTGGACAGCAGGGCGAGCAGTGGTGTACTTCGCACATACCAGCGTTCCGTTCTTGTCGGTCTTGATCGACAGGAGTCACTCATTGTCTCTAAGTGGAAGAAGCGGGGTGCCTCGGGGAATAGCGATCTGCTTCCTCCTGGTACTATCTTCTAGCAGCAATCTCTCAGGTGGCGATGACAGAGCAGGCTGAGCATGCGTGTAGTAGACTTGCTCGAACTGCTGGGGCACCGTAGCAAGATGCTTCGGTGGCACGATGGCGAGGTTCTTCGGCGGCACGATAGTAAGGGGCTTCGGCTGCGCGAGGACGATGGCCTTTGAGTCGTCGCCTTGGATCTTGCTGGAGTCAGCGCCAACGACCGCTTCGCCTACCATTGCTACTAGATCTAAACTAGAGAGTTTTCTTGGAGGAGAGGAAGGCGATGATGATGGGATGGCATTTGAGGGTGGTATAGGTGCGTATTTACATGGGTTTTCAGGAGACAGGATAAGATCAAATCTAGGTTCTACAGGATTCGTACAAAAGATTATCCGTACGCATCGGGAATCTACGGGATTGTGCTTAGCAAAGACGGGGAAAGAAAAGGAAATTTGAGTCGGGACGAGAGGGGACAGGGGGGGCGCCGCCCGGCCCCATAATGGCGCCGGCTGGCTCCACCTGGTGTCTTCCCTAGGGTGGCCGAGCTCGTGAAGCTTCTAGACTCTTCCTACTTCCTGTTAGTTACGATACGCGATAATTTTTCGTAACGGATATTGACGGGACTAAAAAGTGGGTAATTAGACAAAGTCCATCCCGTCAATAACTTCTAATTAAATGGTTCTAAAAATAATTTAAGTCGGTGACCATTTACCTTGAATAACGTACCTTCGTGTGATTGTAGAGTTACCGCTCCATGTGGCGATGCATTCACAACCGTAAATGGTCCATCCTATTTGCTTCGTAGTTTTCCAAGGCCGAATAATTTGAACCTGAAATTAAAAAGTAATACCTTATCTCCTGCTACAAACTTCTTCTTCTTGATCCTCTTGTTATGCCATCTTTTTGTTCTTTCTTTATAGATCTTTGAATTGTGATAAGCCTTTTCTCTCCATTCTTCTAATTCTGATAATTGCATTTTTCTCTTTTCTCCAGCGGCTTCAAAGTTCATATTCCATCTCTGAATAGCCCAGTGAGCTTTATGCTCTAACTCCACTGCTAAATGATAGGTCTTACCATATACTAACTGGTAAGGTGACATACCCAAAGGTGTCTTGTATGCGGTCCGATATGCCCAAAGTGCTTCGGGTAATCGGTCCTTCCATGCTGTACCCATTTCATTTACTGTTTTCTGTAGGATATTCTTGATTTGTTTGTTTGATGTTTCTACCTGGTCACTTGTCTGAGGATGGTATGGTGTAGCAACATTATGACGGATGCCATGAGCTTCCAAGTATCGGTGAAACTTTTTATCAGTGAAGTGTGTCCCTCCGTCACTAATGACCATCCTTGGTGTTCCAAACCATGGAAATATAATCTCTTCGAACATCTTCTTTGAATGTTTGGAAGCAGCATTCATGCATGGCATAGCTTCTACCCACTTAGATACATAGTCGCCACCAGAATGTATTCATAATTTCTTGATTTCATAAATGGTCCCATGTAATCAATTCCCCAGACATCAAAGAGCTCGATCTGGAGATTGTTGGTGAGTGGCATAACATCTCTTGCATTGATATTTCCGTGCCTCTGACATGATCCACATCTCCGGACAAAATTTTTGGTGTCTTCATACATAGTTGGCCAAAATAACCCACACTGCCAGATTTTAGCATGAGTGCGGAATGCTACATAATGACCTCCATATGGTGATGCGTGGCATTTCTGAATGATCTGCATGTCCTCTTCTACTGGTACACATCTTCTAAGTAATCCATCTGAACAAATTCTGAAGAGGTATGGTGGATCCCATACGTGGAGACGACTTTCATAAATGTGCTTCTTTTTATTTTCCCCTGGTGGTACCTAACCTGCGACCATAAAGTTGACAATATTCGCATACCAAGGGTCTGACTTGGTCACTTTAAACAACATGTCGTCTCTCAATGAGTCATTAATAGGTAATTTCTGAGGTTTCTCAAAGTGTATTCTAGACAAGTGATCAACAACTGCATTTTCTATTCCTCTTCTATCTTTAATTTCTATGTCAAATTCTTGGAGTAACAAATCCATCTTATCAAACGAGATTTAGCATATTTCTTAGTGAGCAAATATTTTAAAGCAGCATGATCAGAATAAACAATTACTTTTGCTCCTACTAAGTAAGATCTAAATTTATCAATAGCAAAAACAACAGCCAGGAGTTCTTTTTCAGTTGTTGCATAATTTAATTGTGCTCCTGTCATAGTTTTACTAGCATAAAGCAATTGCATGATGCTTCTTATCTTTTGTTTGTCCTAATACTGCCCCTACAGCATAATCACCGGCATCACATAATTTTAAAAGGTAAAGACCAATCAGGGGATTGAATGATTGGTGCTGATGTAAGTGCTTCTTTAAGAATATTAAAAGATTTTAAACATGCATCATCAAATTCAAAAGGAACATCCTTACCTAGCACGTTAGTCAGCGGTCTAGCAATATGTGAAAAATCTTTTATAAATCTGCGATAAAAACCACAGTGTGTGACAGAACCGCCTTAATCATAGGGTCCACGTGCACCGTCATCGTCCCTAAGGACCCACGATCAGTCTGCACGAGTTCTCTTTGACCTAGGTGGCCTGCTAGGTTCCCTAGGAAACCCTAACCTCCCGAGGATCTCATTATAAGCATTGCAATATTACAACAGTTTACACAAATAATTTGAATCAGAGTACAAGGTGCAGAAGTATTACATAAACATAGATTACAAATATAAATTACATTATCCCAACCAGAATTCCGTAGTGGAGTAGCATCCTACAACTAGACACCTTGCCCAAGGGTTATACACAGCTTCATCCATGCACGATCCGTCGACCGGCACGGTCTCACGTAAAACTGTACTCTCGGCTCATCTGCAACAGGGGTTAACAAACCCTGAGTACTAGGGTACTCCGCAAGACTTACCCGACTAAAGAAAAAGGAATGAGACTCAGGAATACAGGCTGAGGGGAGTCAAGGTAAGGCTTTAGCAAAAAGTCAAAGTATTTTGCGGAAAAAGCAATACTAACCAATTTTCAATATTTTAACTCAATATTATTTTAATCATAATCCATAGTTCCAAATTCAGTCACATGTATCCTTATACTTTTCAATTTATTATCCATTCTTAAAACACCTAGTTCCGAACCACTTTTCACTGAATGGTCGAAGGATCAAGTCTCCATAACCACGGAGCAACGACGATTCAAATCGATTAGTACCCAGTTGGAGATCCCTATCCACACTGCATATGTAGCACTTAAGCTTGCATATTCCAACCCCGCCTACCACGGCTTTTCATACCCCGAAACCGGTCCTACGCCACCCGAGAGCACAGTACTCCTCTCGTCTCCAGGCACGACGGCCACGAGGGTACACGCTACGCTCGCCATCTCTCCACTCCCTAGTGCGTGGTTGTCGGTTCCAGCAGTAGAGCCACTGGAGTCAGAGGCTTCCCATAGTATGTGGCTAGTTGCAAAGTCTCGATCCAGCAGGCCTACAACGAACGGTCCCTAAACCTTTTTCCGACGGCTGATAGTGCATTGTGACTCTAACCCAAATACAAGTGTCCCTTCGGTTTTCAAATCCCGTTTCTGTCGGTGATAATTATTGGGACTCTAACCCAATGCCACGATCACCGAGCAGGAAAATCCCTTCCCGTCGATGACAGCGTACTGATCAGGTGCACAGCCACCGAACGAGAATAAAACCAGTTCCCTTTTCCATGTTTAAATAATGTATCACAATAGCTCAAAAAAATAGCATTTTGTGCAAATCTAAATTATTCAAGCAGAGCTAAGCATTTTCCAAACATTTTATTTTAAAATGGTTTTCGGATATTTCAGTGGTCAAGGTTGGTAATGCATCAATTGTGTTATCAATCAACTCCTATAAACCTAATGCAGTAGATTAACTTAAGTTATAAATATTTTGTAAATCACAAGGAAGGGGCTGAATGCACCGGAGCTTGCCTGTTGCTTGAAGTAGATAGAACCCTAAAGTCAATCACCGAGAAGGATCCACTGTCCATCGAGTGAAGACCTTACTCGGGACAAGCTTCAGGTAATAATCACCGCGCGTTCTTTACACGAAATAATAATGCAACACTTAACATGATGACATGTATGCCATGATGCAGGAGATGCACAAAATCACTGATCAATAGTAGGTAAATTTAATTTGAAAGTTGAGTACAACTTTTCTTCACAATACAGTTGCAAGCCAACAAAATCAACTATCGATTTCCGACTAGGGTTTTGCTTTAGCATTTAATTGTTTAACCAAGCAAGTCATTCCATGTTCACTTACGAGAGGACTATTAAAATCCTAACATAGGAACATACTTGATCATCCCTTTTTACTCAAGAAGTTGCATCGAAGAAACAATCCAGATCACCCACATGCATTATCCAACAGGAAAGTTTTATATAAAGGCATTTTTAGTTTCTTACTATTTTCAATTCACCATGAGCATATTAAACCTACAACTGTACGCCATGGAACAACAGTGATAAAGGTGTCCCATGTCCCCAACCAACACCAAAAATTCACCCAAAGTCATTCTTATTATTTATGCTCATCTTTTTTATAATTATCAACTAAATATTAAATCATATAATTAAGGGTATAATTAAACATCATCAAATAGACCCAAAAACTTTTGTGAAGCTCACTCTAAGCATTAAACAGTGGCAAAATAAATTTCATAATTTTTGGGCAATTATCTTAGCCTACAAAAATCCTAGAAGTCCCTTTTGTGAATTAAATGAGGCATTTTTACCATATACAAAATGTGCTAAAAATATTCGTCTTAAATTTTTCATACATTCACCATACCACAGAGAGCATCCACAATTAAGTGCATAATTTTTAGTACAATAGAAATATTCATACAAAAATAACAATTTGCCTCACTATTCATTTTATCAGGAAAATGAGAAAATCTATTTAATTCCCGAGAAAAATGAAAATGTAATCCGGCCCGAGTTGGCCCACAAGGCAGAAGAACTGGCCCAGTCGGCCGAGCGCTCACCCACTCCCTCTCAATGTGCCCGCGCACTACTGGGCCGGCCCACCTGGCCCCGCAGGCCGTGCCTCCCTTCCACGCTCCACTTGACCGGAGCAGCGTAGGGGCAGGACCGACGCGGCACGACCTGGCGGCGGTTCGACGCCGGCGACCTCTCCGGCGAGGACAAGGACGCCTATGTGCTCGAGAACTACCCACGAACCACATTAAGGGCGAGTTTGGGCGGATTAGGGTTCGAGAAGTTCTCTGCCATAGTCACGGCGGAACAGCGGTGATCCGGACGGCGGCGCTGCACGTGCCGACGACCAGAGAATGGTAGGACTGCAATAGAGGGTTTCCAAGGCACCAGTAACTCACCTAAACTCCCCTGCTTGTGCTAGTGAGGACAGTGACGGCCCAGAAGAAACCGGCGGCGTTGGCAGCGGCTGCAGCGGCGTGCCCACGGCGGCGTGGACTCGTTCCGACACTACCTGCAGAGCAACGACGAAACCGTCCAACGCGCAAGATACATGGGACCAAGATAAGTCGAGAACACGAGTTAGTTAAATAATAACACCTCCACAACGGCCAAGCCACGCGGGGATGCCTACGGCGGCGCCGCTGCCGGCCGCGAGGAAGAACCCGACGTCCCAGTGGATTCTGGAAATGAGAAATGACGCGGGCTGGCTCAATTGACGCACAAGAGGACGGAGATGCTAACTACGAGACAGATTAAGTGGTGGTGCAGCAAGGAATGTGAATTTTCCCGGCGGATCGGCGGTCTCCAGCGAGCCGAGAGAGAAGAAGAATGAGGAGGACGGGACGTCGGTTTTATAGCTCAGGGAAGGGAGGAGATAGGATCAAGAGGGGTCCGGAGTCCCCATGACTTCGTCAGCCGGCGGTGACCAGGCCCCCCCGGCCGGCGCCGGCGCACAGCACGGCACGCGCGGCCGCACGTGGCAGGCCGAGACCGGATCCCCCTCTAGTCGGTACTGTAGCAAAGCCCCTAAGTCAAACCCTATGTGTGCCAATAATGCCCTATTCGAAGTAGCTAATAGTAAAATTCCAAAAATAAAAGTTGTGCCAAATTTTATGATAAACAATTTCACTTTTTGCACCATGTCCAAATTCTTCCTAGATTTGAAGCCATATCAAAGGGGGTAAAATTCAAATTTAAATCCCATTTACAATCCAATCAAATTCCCCAAATTTTTATCAACAACTTGAATTTTTGTAGAAATAAAAGTCATTATGTTTGTTGAGTTCTACAACTTTCATTAATAGAGTTTTATCAGATTCTTCATAGTTTTTAACATAGCATTTCAAATTTAAGTTCTAAAACACTCCTTAGGGTTAAATTTGAAATTTCAATGTATAAGTTCAAAATCCTCAAATATAAAAGTTGTTCAACTTGAAAAGCCTTACAACTTTAATTAAGGTAGTTTGCCCAAATTCTTGATAGTTTTGAAAGGCCATTTTAAATTTGAATAAACAAACACTATTTGGGTTTTAATTTAAATTTCCACTGGTAAACTTTAAAATGTCCAAACATAAAAGTTGTTCTAATTTGAAAGGGCTAAAACTTTTATTAAAAGACCATCATCAGATTCCTACTAGTTTTTTGAATTTGTATTTCAAGTTTAAACTTTAAAACCTAGATTAAGGTTTTATTTGAAATTATTTTTAATAACTTCAAAATTGCCCAAAATATAAGTTGCTTAACTTTTAAATATTTACAACTTTTGTTTAAGGCCCAACACATGATTCTATTTAGTTTTTGATCTAGGGTTTCGGATCCGACTAGGGTTTTTTTAGTTGTTTTCCTTTTTATTTTCTATTTGGATTTAGAGGCATACATACAAACAATTATTTAAATCATAAAGTCACTCAAAGGTACGTAAGCACATTCATATGTGAAATAAAAATTGTCTTAGTGATGCACAGTAACCATGATTTTATGCGGGATGAATTACATGCAATCATGATGACATGGCCGGTTTTAGTTATCGTAACACCAGGGGTGTTACACAGTGACTAAGAAAACTCCGAATTCCTTTTATATTAACAGGTGGAGGTAGTTGTTCAGTTACTTTAATTTTTGCCTTGTCTAACTCTATACCTCTTTTAGACACTAAATGTCCTAACACTATTCCTTCTCTAACCATAAAACGACATTTTTCCTAATTAAGGACTAAGTGCTTTTCTTCACATCTCTGCAAAACCTTATCTAAATTTTCTAGACAATCATCAAAAGTTTTTCCATAAACTAAAAAATCATCCATAAAAACTTCCATGATTCCTGCTATCATTTCAGAAAATATAGACATCATACATCTTTGAAAAGAAGCAGGTGCATTACATAATCCAAAAGACATTCTACGATATGCATAAGTTCCATAAGGACATGTAAAAGTGGTTTTGCTTTGATCATCAGGGTGGATAGGAATTTGGTGATATCCAGAATAACCATCAAGGAAACAAAAGAAAGAATTATTTGCCAAACGCTCTAATATCTCATCAATGAAGGGCAGCGGAAAATGATCTTTCTTGGTCGCTTTGTTAAGTTTTCTATAATCTATACACATTCGCCATCTTGTAACAGTTCTCAAGGGTATCAATTCATTTTTATCATTTTTAACTACGGTCATACCACCCTTTTTAGGTACAACTTGAACAAGGCTTACCCACTCACTATGCGGAACAGGATAAATAATCCTAGCATGCAAAAGTTTCAAGACCTCTTTCTTAATAACTTCCCTCATCGCATTTTGAAGCCTACGTTGGGGCTCTCTAGAAGGTGTAATTTCTGAGTTGGTTGGAATACGATGGGTGCATAAAACAGGACTAATCCCCTTAAGGTCTTGGAGTGAATAACCAAAAGCAGTACGATGTTTTTCTAAGACAGTTATTAATCTAAAAGACTCTTCATCAGAAAGTTTATCACTAATAATCACAGGAGAATTTTAATAATTATTCAGAAAAACATACTTAAGACCAGAAGGTAGTTGCTTAAGCTCAATAGAAGGCTTAGGTGGCTCTTGTAATTCATCCAGAGATTCAGGATCAATTGGATCCTCCTCCTCTTCATTAATGAAGAACTGAGTATCATCCTCTGAATTAGGTTCAATAAATTCCTCAAATGACACCGCCTTAACTTCTTCTATCGGATCTAACTCAGGAGGTGGCTCTGCCTTACCTTTTAATGCATGAGTTATAGGCACTGAGAGATTAAATCCCTTCCCAAGTTTAATATCTAAATTGCCCGCACAACCTTCTCGCAAAAATTTTCCTATTGGTAACCCAATCATTACATCAAAATCCCAAACATCAAAGATATAGAAATTCAGCAAAATTCGGAATTTAATCACAATAGGAAGAGAACATACAACACCTAAACTAGGAATAATATGTTCTGAACGATTTTTCAATAATTTATTTGTAGGAATTAAGTGGCATATCTTTCAAGAATTTTTCAGCAAATGTAAGAGACATGATATTGACATCTACTATTGGATTATAAGGCATCAAAAGGATATGCATCAATTTGACATTTAATTGTAATGGCAGGAGAATTTAAACGAATTATATCATTTGAAAGCTTAGATTCTATCAACCACTCATTACTCATCACAAAAATCAATTCTCTAGTCATCTCTCTAAGGAATTTTAAATCAGCAGGATATGAAACATTAAAACTTGTAAAATTCAGAGATTCTTGTGGTTTCATAATTTTATGATAGCATGAGGTGTTTCCATAATCATCAAAAAGTTCATCCTCAAATTCAAGCATAAAATCAGAAATTGGAGTTATCTCCTTCTCATTAGATAGTTCAGGTAAAGGTTGAGATGAATCAGACAAAAGTTTAGAATCAAATGATAAAAATTCATCTTCTAACAACTTTTCTTTTTCTTCAGGAAGATCAATTAAGATATTAATAAGAATAGTTTTAGCATGTGAAGCAGTAATATGCATAAATGCTCCTTCTGCGGCCACATTAAGGTATTCTTTGTTTTTATCATCAAAGCCTAAAAAGAAATGTTCAAAAGCATAGGTTCTGACAAAGCAAGATTAGATCCAGAATTTATAAATCCATCAAAGCGTTCCCAAGCCTTACCTAATGATTCATTATCTAACTGTTTAAATCCAATAATTTCAAAACGAACCTTAGCGACCTTTTCGATAGGGAAAAATTTAAGACAAAAATTAGCACGCAATACTTCTCAATCTCCTTGGCTACTCCCAACATGGCGATTATATCATTTCTTTGCTTTTCCCGTTAATGAAAACGGAAAGAGTTTCCATCTTAAAGTTTCATCTGCCATGCCCTTAATGTGCAAACATGAACATGTCTGCTCAAAATCGGCTGAATGGGAATAGGGGTTTTCGCTAGAGCTATCAGAAAAAATGTGATCCTGAACTAAATTAATCCCGGACGTAACTCATAGCCAGATGATGTGATGGGTAAAGATGACTCTTTTGGCTGGAGATACGATCCCGATGGTGCTCCATATTGATATAAAAGTTGGGACGTGGGTTCCATACTTTAAAAGGGTAAAAGATAAAAGATAAAAGTATAATACAAGATTAAGATGGACTAAGCCAAAATCAGCAAACCGTTCCCTGGCAACGGCGCCAGAAATGCTTGTTGGTATAAATTAACTGCACTCTATTAAATATTATTATTGTCAAGGTATCCACAAGCGCACAGATAAAACACCGATGTAGCACTTCACCAGACAATCCCGGTTTTAATATCGAACCCAAAGGAACAGTAGGTGATACTGACTATGTCTATTGGCTCTTAACCCGACAATACAATCAATCCAGAGAATATTAAGAATGAGGAGATAACAAATGATTATCTAGATCCGACAACCGGTAAACTTTGAATAATATCGTTCTAATCGGGCAGTGAAATGAATAAGAGGCGAAATCAGAGTTCCCTCCTTCCAAACACTTATACACCTATCGATCCTATCAATGGGAAGTGGACTACAGAGGACTCAACGTAGCTGTCACCAACGCGATCTACCACTATCCGGCCAATCAGGGGACATTCACAAGTAATTATAGCCAAGACACCATGTCTACACTATAAACTACTAGTTCAATCAAGGAGCTACCAAGATCAAAGCACTCAAATAGAGTTGTAAACTTAAGAATGAATAAGAATAAATGCTTACTTGAATCAGGATGTCGAATACAAAAGCACCTCAGAATGCAACTCCGGGCGAGGGAGCTGAATCCAGATGGACACAGCTACGAAGAAGCTCCGACAGGCCGGGGCTCCTCCGAACCTCTACTCATCTACTCTATCTCTCTAATCTCTCTCTTGATTGCTAGCCTAGATCTAGTGGATATCTATCTAATGCTTTAGGGTCTTCATCTCTTGATCTGGCTCTCCTCCAGGGGGGTCTGGCCCTCTATTTATAGGCCGGTGGGATGCACGCACGCCGTTATATCAAACCGACTTAACCAAGGGCCCAGATGACTCCTAATAGGCGGTGGTAGAAGACTCCAGAAGGCGGCAGGGAGGAAACCCTAGGGGGGCGCTGGCCGGCCCCATCCTGTGGGGTTTGGGCCCCGGTTGCTTCGGGTGTGTTCTGGACTCTTCCACGGTCTTCGTGATGATGTTTCCTTCGCGTGCAAGTTTCGTTATAATCATGCTCTTTAATCCTTCTTTTAAGCTTTTCTGGAAAATTCCCTGGGAAATAGACAATTCATCAAAACTCGTGGAATCTGTCAGTAATAACCCTATTCTACTGGATATTCATGTTTAATGCAGGGATAATTGATAATAAAATTTGAATGATAACAAGTGTCAACAATACTACTCACAGCGTTCACGGCAAGAGCGCGCAACTCAATGGCGCAAAACACAATGCATTTATTACTAGCATGCATCGCATTGCAATTTACTCCGTCAGTGATAAAAAATAGTCACCGCTCCAGGGTGAGCACGCCCGCGAGGGCGCCGATTAATAAACAGCTCACCCCCGCGAGGGCACCGATTAATAAACAGAGCCCAGCGCTGATTAATATTTCGAGCTCTTTGATGTCTAGGGAATTGATTACATGAGACCATTTGTGAAATCAAGAAACTATGAATACATTCTGGTGGCAGTTGATTATGTTTCCAAGTGGGTAGAAGCTATGCCATCCATGAATGTTGATTGCAAACATTCAAAGAAGATGTTCGAAGAAATTATATTTTCAAGGTTTGGGACACCAAGGATGGTCATTAGTGACGGAGGAACACATTTCACTGATAAGTAGTTTCACCGATACTTACAAGCTCATGGAATCCGCCATAATGTTGCTACTCCATACCATCCTCAGACAAGTGGCCAGCAGAAACATCAAACAAACAGATCAAGAATATTCTACAGAAAACAGTAAATGAAATGGGTACTGCATGGAAGGATCGATTACCCGAAGCACTTTGGGCATATCGGACTGCCTACAAGACAGCCTTGGGCATGTCACCTTATCAATTAGTGTATGGTAAGACCTGTTATTTACTAGTGGAATGAGAGCATAAGGCTCACTGGGCCATTAAGAGATGGAATATGGACTTTGAAGCCGCTGGAGAAAAGAGAAAGATGCAATTATCAGAATTAGAAGAATGGAGAGAAAAGGCTTATCATAATTCAAAGATCTACAAAGAAAGAACAAAAAGATGGCATGACAAGAGGATCAAGAAGAAGAAGTTTGTACCAGGAGATAAGGTATTACTTTTTAATTCCAGATTTAAATTATTCGGGCTTGTAAAGCTACGAAGCAAATGGGAAGGACCATTTACGGTCGTGAATGAATCGCCACATGGAGCGGTAACTCTACAATCACATGAAGGTACATTATTCAAGGTAAATGGTCACTGACTTAAATTATTTTTAGAGCCATTTAATTCAGAAGTTGTTGACGGACTAGAGTTTGTCCAATTACCAACTTTTTAGTCCCGTCATCGTCCGTTACGAAAAATTATCGTGCATCGCAACCAACCGGAAGTAATTAGAGTTTAGAGGCATCACGAGCACGGCCACCCCGAGGGGCCACCTTGTGGGCCGGCCGGCGCCCTAGTGGGGCCGGGCGGCGCCCCCTATCCCCTCTCATTTCGTTTCTCGTTTCCTTTTCTTTCTACATCCTTCCTAAATACTTTTACGTAGATTCCCGACGCGTGCAGATATTCTTTCGTACGAATCCTGTAGAAACTAGATTTGACCTTATCCTGTCTCCCGAAAACCCATATAAATACGCATCTATACCGCCCTCAATTGCATCCCATCAACAGCCGCCTCTCTGTCCTCCAAAGGAACTTTCTAGTTTAGATATAGCAGCAATGGCAGACGAAGCGATCGTTGGCGCTGACTTCGGCAAGATCTCTAGCGACGACTCGAAGGCCATCGTCCTCGCGCAGCCGAAGCCTCTCGCCATTGTGCAACAGAAGCACCTCGCTACGGTGCCCCAGCAATACGAGCAAGTCTACTACACGCAAGCTCAGCCTCCTTTGCCACCACCACCCGCAAGGCTACTCCTAGAAGACGGTACTAACGGAAAACAGGTCGCTATTCCCCAAGGCACCCAGCTTGTTCCACCAAGAGACAATGAACGACTCCTGTCGATCAAGACCGACAAGAACGGGATGTTAATGTGTACAAAATACACCACTGCTCGCCCTGCCATCAATGGAGTTCGTGCACGTCAAGGCCAAGTCCGTGTCACACCCATATTTTAAGAACAAAATAGGATGCTCAAATAACTCATATGTGCCCCAGGAATAGTCACACATATAAGCCGGCAAATTATAAATAGTACCATCACAGTGTTTACAATCCAGATAGACATTTATTACATAGTCTCGAACAAATATAAATCAAATAGATAAATAATAACTAATGTCGAAACGCTCGCTGAAGCTCCAACACAGGGACACGTCGACTGGGAGACACCAAGCCTAATATTCATTGCGATAGTCTTCACTCCAATCTTCATCTGTGGTGGTGAATTGCAAGGGTGAGCACATTTCGTACTCAGTAAGTACAACACGGGTTCATGAGGCACAAAAGGATAGACACTATTTGACTGCATTTAGCTTTTAATAATCATGTTCATTTTACAGCAATTGAGTAGCATCAAGGTATTCCAAATCCCATAATTAATCCAATGATCAATTGTAATAAGGTTAATAAACAGCAAAGATATTAACAATAATAATGAACATAATATAATCCATAGTAACCATCTAGCAGAACGTGTGACCAAGGCCACTCGTGACCGTGAGCACGGCTATCATGATAGGTTATTAAACTCTGCGTAGAGGTGTACACTTTACCTGTGAGTCATGATTTTCTAATGCATGGGTTAATTACGCCCAAACACTAGCTAACCATATAAAATCACCTAAAAGTTCGTCTAACAAGTTAGGGCCGCAAGGGGTGAGTGGCAGCGAGATGTAGGAACCCCCTTTTCAATATGGCACATTCCTTCTCGGCTATACACATAAGACTAGAAGCTGTACTACACCCAAGGTGGCAAACCCCCAACTGCGCCCTTTCGGGTAACCTCTAACAAGATAGAAAAGGTCTTTTAAATGACTAAAGCCAGAGCCATATAGCCCTCACAGCTGTACAAAAAATCTCGGTTCATCAGGTTCAGAAATCCTATGGAGAGAAACTAGAGCCAAAAAGCACCCAATCCCAAGGCTCTAGCCCCTATTGAACAGGAATAAAAATCATATTAAATTGTTCATTGCATAATCCATTAAACATATCACAAGATCATTGGCATTAATAAAGCACTAGCAATACCTTCCCAATGCACATCCCAATAGGTGAACAAGGAATCAGGAATTCAATAACTAAGTTATAATCTCTAAGATTGTCAAGGTGGACACATGCGTATATGAATGTGATTATTGTGAATAGGATAACAAGGATGGTCCACGTTATACTTGCCTTGATCCGAGTACCCCTGCTGGTCCTGCTCGTAGAAGTATTTTTGTTCGTCCACGAACTGCTCACCGTCTACTCACACGATCACTACATCACCACACAATCAATCGGGTAAACATACACGAAGCAAACAAGAGAAAATAATTAGAATAGTACACCAACAGAATAAAAATAGTTTAAAATTGGTATAACAATATTATACTCGTTCTAACGATCACATCGATGTAAAGATCACGAAAAACGGAGCTAAAACGCAGAAGTTATGATTTTCCGAAGATTTACTTACCAAATAATTAATATAATATTAATTAGAATTTTTAAAAGTACCAAACTTACTGAATAGCAGTGAATACACGTAGAGTTCGCAAATACGAATCTAATGCAATCTGAATCAACTCAAACGGATTTAAAATGAGCAAATTATGAACAAATGAAATCGGGTGGCAAATCTGAAAATATTTTGAAAACGTATTTGAACTACAGCTGAAGAAATACGCTTTCCAGAACGGAAAACACAGACCCGACTGGCGCTTTGGGACGGCGGACTGAAAACGAAAAACATCAGGGTCTCTTTAACAAAATCGACCCCGAAAGGGTATCTTCTAATCTGGACGCTTGATCTCGTGATGGACGGCTCTGGATGGTTCACAGAACAAACAGAGGGAGGGCTCACGGCTGGGACATCAGCAATCCACGGCGGCGGCCATTGTTGCCGGCAATGAGGTCGCCGGCGACCTTGGTTCGAGCGATTCAGTCCACTATTCGACGAACCAATCACTCCGGGAGAGAGAGAAGGTAAACGCGAATCCATCCAAGGCTCAAAACGGCTAGGGAAGGTGGCGGGGGTAGTGGCCGCCATGGACAGCGACCTCGGGCTCGGCGGCGCTCGCGGCTAGGACCCGAGAGACCACGGAATTACCAAATTGAAGGCACAGGGAGGAAGGATAGAGTGTGGGGATCCTCACCGCGCAGCTTAATTGGATGGAGAGGGTTTCCTCACGCGACTCGACGACGGCGGGCGGATTCGCCTTACTGTGCACACGGTGGCGAGAAACTAGTGAGGATAAACCAAAATTAATGAGGGGCGAAACCTCGGCGTGCCAAGGCGGAGTTCTAGAACACACTTACGACGGCGGCAAGGACGCGGGCAGGAAGATTGGCCGCGGCGGCTTGACTTGCCCGCGGCAGAGCTTCGCGACGAGCAATGGAGCTAGGGCTTGCTCAGGGGCGGCGCAGGCGATTGGACGGAAAAGAAAGGTGCGGTACGGACTCTCGAGCTTTTATAGGGTGAACGGGGTTGCAGGAGATGTGTTTCCGAGGCGAATCCCATGATCGAACGGTGTTTGCCGAGTCGGCCTCGCGTGCGACCCGGAGAAAGTTTGTGCTGCCTCTGCTCTGCTTTGCCCAGGGGTGAGGGTGGAGCTGCCATGTGGGACTCGCTGGCAGGTGAGCAGAGGGAAGGAAGGTGCTCGCTGGACTCGACCCAAGCTATCAGTTGGATGGAATCAGGCCTTCGGCCAAGACCGAAGCAGGGGACTGCCATTGGCCAAGAACAGAGAAGGCAGGGAAGAAAGCCTTCTGCCAAGCAGAAAGGGCTCTCGGCCAAAACTGAAACAGAGAGGCAGAAGGAAAAAGGACCTACTCTCGGCCAGCACTAACATCAACAAAAAGATATTTTGTTTTCTTATACACCAAATAAGCTCCCAAATAAATTTCACAGCTAGCAAAGAAAAATAAAGCACAGCAGGCAAAAACATGTGCGGCAGCATGCATGCACCAAAAAATATATCCCAAGTTTTCATAATTTTATTTTCATTCCAAATTATTACTTCCCCTATAATTTTAAAATAAGCATATAAGAGCTTAATACTATATTTTAAAATAAAATCATTAAAACTTAATAATACCATTTAAACTTATGGATTTTTATTTGAATCAAAATTTTGGGTGTTACAAATTCTACCCCCCTTAAAATAATCTCGTCCTCGAGATTGAGTTGTGCTTACTCAAACAACTGCGGGTAGGACTTCCTGAGATCATCTTCCCTTTCGCATGTTGCCTCTGCCTCTGAATAACGGTTCCACTGAACTTTACACATTTTAATAACTCTACTCCTGGTAATTCTCTCTGCTGTCTCCAAAATCTTAATCGGATACTCCTCATACGTGAGATTATCTTTAATCTTTAATTCTTCCAAAGGTATTTGCTCTTCCGGCACATGTAAACACTTCTTCAGTTGAGAGACATGAAACACATTATGCACAGCGGCTAGATTTTCAGGCAGCTCTAATTCATAAGCAACTTCACCACGTCTGGCTATAATTTTAAACGGCCCAACATACCTTGGTGCTAACTTTCCTTTCATGGTGAACCTCTTCACACCTTTTATTGGTGAAACCTTCAAGTAGACATAATCACCTACTTCGGAAGCCAAATCTCTTCTTCGATTATCAGCATAGCTCTTCTGACGGGATTGTGCTATTCTCAAATTCTCCCGGATTATCTGCACTCGTTCTTCTGCATCTCTCAGAACATCTGATCCAAACACCTGAGTTTCACCAGTTTGATTCCAAAATAGAGGGGTTCTACACTTACGTCCATACAAAGCTTCAAACGGTGCTATCTTAAGACTTTGCTGATAACTATTGTTATAGGAGAATTCTGCATAAGGTAAACTTTTATCCCAACTGGTACCAGACTGCAATGCACAAGCTCTCAACATATCTTCCAATATCTGATTAACTCTTTCAGTCTGCCCATCTGTCTGTGGATGATATGCTGTACTAAAATTCAATTGGGTCCCCAATGACTCATGTATTGCTTTCCAAAAGTGAGACGTAAATTGTGTACCTCTGTCAGAAACAATCTTTTTAGCTACTCCATGCAGACAAACTATCCTCTCCATATACAAAGTGGCTAACTTTGGTCCTCGATAATCAGTCTTGACTGGTATAAAGTGAGCAACTTTAGTTAACATGTCTACTATCACCCATATAGAATCATAACCGTTTTGCGTGCGAGGTAATCCCACAATGAAATCCATACCAACTTCTTCCCACTTTCATTCAGGAATCTTCATTGGTTGCAACAATCCTGCAGGCCTCTGATGTTCAGCTTTCACCCTTTGACAAACATCACACACTGCCACATATTCAGCCACATCTCGCTTTAAACCAACCCACCAATACTTCTCTTTAAGATCAAGATACATCTTAGTACTACCAGGATGTATAGAATAAGCTGACTCATGTGCTTCTCGCAGAATTTTCTGTCTTATTGCTGGATCCTCAGGTACACACAACCTCTTGCCATGCCATAGAGTTCCATTACTTACCAACCACTATATTTTCCGCTATCTCCTTCAACTTCTCATCTTTCAACTATCCTTCGCGAATCTCTTGTTCAAGTGTAGGTTCTATTACCAGTTCCGCTGCATTGACAACAATTCCCAAGTTTAGATGTTCAAATTCAGCACATAACTCACTCGACGTAGGCAACAACTGCATCTCATTAGCATAACTCTTCCTACTAAGAGCATCTGCAACAACATTAGCCTTTCCTGGGTGATAATGCACATCCAAATCATAATCTTTAATCAACTCTAACCATCTGCGCTGCCTCAAATTCAAGTCAGACTGAGTGAAGATATACTTCAAACTCTTATGATCGGTGTATACATCACTCTTATGTCCAACTAGATAATGTCTCCAGATCTTCAAAGCATGAACCACAGCTGCTAACTCTAAATCATGAGTAGGATAGTTTAGTTCATGTTTCCTCAACTGCCTAGATGCATAAGCAACAACTCTACCTTCTTGCATAAGGACACATCCCAAACCTTGACGAGATGCATCACAATAAATAGAGAACTTCTTGCTCAGATTTGGTAATACCAACACAGGTGCAGTAGTCAATCTCTTTTTCAACTCTTCAAAACTAGATTGACACGCATGAGACCATACAAACTTGGCATTCTTCTCTAATAAAGCTGTCATAGGTTTAGCAAGTTTAGAGAACCCTTTAATAAATCTTCTGTAGTAACCAGCCAATCCCAAGAAACTACGAATCTGACTCACATCAGTAGGTGGTTGCCAATTCAACACATCCTTCACCTTGCCTGGATCTACAGATATCCCACCATTGGACACAATATGACCAAGAAAAGCAACTTCCTTTAACCAGAATTCACATTTACTCCGTTTAGCATATAGCTTATGCTCTCTAAGTTTTTGCAATACTAGCCTCAAATGTTCAGCATGTTCATCTTCAGTTTTGGAGAATACCAGTATATCATCAATAAACACTACCACAAACTTATCCAGATACTCCATAAACACCTTATTCATCATATACATAAAGTAGGCTGGTGCATTGGTCAAACCAAAAGACATGACAGTATACTCATATAAGCCGTACCTAGTAGTAAAGGCTGTCTTTGGAATATCAGAAGCACGAATCTTCAGTTGATGATAACCAGAACGCAAATCAATCTTAGAGAACACACAAGCACCTCTCAACTGGTCAAACAGATCATCAATCCTAGGCAATGGATATTTATTCTTAATGGTAACTTCATTAAGTGACCGATAATCAACACACATCCTCTGACCACCATCTTTCTTATCAACAAAAATAACTGGTGCACCCCATGGTGATGAACTAGGCCTAATGAAACCCTTTTCTAGCAATTCCTTAATTTGTTTCTTAAGTTCTTCTAGTTCTTTAGATCCCATTCTATATAGTCGTTTAGCTATAGGTGCAGTTCCAGGTAACAACTCAATAAGGAATTCAATGTCTCGGTCAGGTGGCATACCTGGCAACTCATCTGGAAAGACATCCGAAAATTCATCCACAACACGATCCTGTTGGTTCCCATCTTCGCTCACTTGATTCACAGCAGCTGTCGGTGGTTTTTGCACAATCACATCAACACTGAGTTTATCTCCATTGGGCGCAGTCAATTCGACTATCTTCTGTGCACATTTAATCTCTACCTTGTGTTTCTTCATCCAATCCAATCCCAGGATAACATCAATACCGGCAGTTCTCAAAACTGTAAGCTTCTCTTTGAACTCTACCCCCTTAGAATAATACTAACTGATGGAAGGTAAAATCCAGCTTGCAAAACCCACCCGGTGAATTTACTATAAGTGGGTTTGTCATTGGTGTTATAGGGATGGCATGTATCTTAACAAAATTGTGCGAGATGAAAGAATGCGAAGCACCAGAATCAAAAAGAACAGTAGCGGGGATGGAGTTGACGTTGAACGTACCCATCATCACTTCTAGCGCTTCCTGGGCCGTGTCGGTGGACACATGATTCACCTTTCCAGTGTGGGATGGCCTCTGGCTGCTGCTCTGACTCTGGGAGGTCTGCTGGTTCCTCTTCTTGGGACAAAAGTTGGCATAATGGCCTGGCTCCCCACAATGGTAGCACACTCTGGGAGTACTGGGTTCACTGGTCTTCATGGGGGTGGTGTTTGGATTTCCCTGACGTGGAGTCTGCTAACCACTCTGCTGCTGGTACTGTGGGCGCTGCTGAAATTGAGAGCGCTGCTGGGACTGAGAGCGTTGCTGGGACTGATTGCCTTGCTGATTGTTGTTGTGGTTCCACTGACTAATAGGCCCCTGATATTTCTGATGAAAGCCATGCTGAGAGTTGAGACGCTGACGTGTTTTGCTTCCTAAGGACTGTCCCCTCAGCTTTCTCTTCCTATCCATCTCCCTACGCTCATTGTCAAGTATAATAGCACGGTTTACTAAAGCTTGAAAGTTAGGATATGTGTTGCCTCTCAGCTGTAGCCTGAGATCATAGTAGATGCCCTTCAGAAACATCCGCTGCTTGTCAGCATCTTCTCTAACTTCATTTGGGGCATAGCGAGCTAGATGTGAGAACTGATCATGGTACTCACTGACAGTCATCTGTCCCATCCTGAGATTCCTGAACTCTTCTTGCTTGAGTTCAATCACGCCTTCCGGAATGTGTCGGGCCCTGAAGTCCCTAACAAACTCGGCCCAAGTGATGGGAGGAGCATTGTTAGGACGTGCAGCTTGATATGATTCCCACCAAGTTTGAGCTGCTCCCTGAAACTGTCCAGAAGCGTACAACACCTTCTGCTGGTCATCACACTGACAGATATTGAGTTGTTTCTCCACAGCACGAAGTCAGTCATCGGCCTCCAATGGATCAGCAGCATGAGAAAACACAAGAGGGTGGCCCTGCATGAACTCCCTTCTCTTATTCACGGGCGGTGGAGCAGGTGCATTCCCTCCAGCAGGCTGATTCTGGACGAATTGCATCATCGTTTGCATCAACTGTGCCTGCATTTCCATCGGCTGTTCCGCCGTCATTGGTGGCGGTGGTGGGGGTTGGTTAGCTCCAGCAGGCCTTCCTCTAGACATCTGCATTGCAAGTTAAGTAAAAAAAAAATTCTTTAGAATTATTCATTAACTCAAAAATAGCAACATATAAGTGCATCTGAAATTTTCTGGCGAGATACATCTGTAATAGTTCAGTAAAACGGAAATATCTGGAGTTTCCGAAATCCAATTTATGTGTACCATACACGGTTGGAAAGCTAATAAAATTTCCTACAACTTTTATTCAGGCCACTTTCCCAGATTCTGACGTTAAATTTACCAAAATAGAGCAAAACCGAAACTGATCCAAGATTTCCAGACTGCACAGAACCTCGTCTTAGAACAGGTATATCTCTCAGCTCAAAATTGATAAAAAAGGTAAAACTTGTAGGGTTGAAAAGATATAGAAGTGTATTTATTCCCAAAAAATATTTATGATTTTTGCATTACTATATTTGGAGATATAACTGAAATATCACCTGCTGCTCTAGAAAACAGCAAGGGCAGAAACAGGTTGCAACTGAATCCACACTATAATTATGACTATAACTCAATATTATTATATAAGAAACTTGTAGATATGCCCACAAAGTTCCAGCAATCATCACAAAGATCCAAATCACACATTGACACAAGAACAATTCATCAAAACACATAGTTCACAACTTCGAAACTGCACACGCTTCTTCTTAATTGGTAGACATCGTAAAAGATATATATGATGATAGGCCATCGATATTTTGAACAAGATGAGTATAGAAAATTTTACAAAACAACTAAAATAATAGCTCAAGGAGAATAGCAGAAATAGCTCAAAGGAAGCTATCAAGGGGAGTGGCAATAATATGACAAGGATAAGAATTAATCAAATGAATGAGCCAAAAAGGTAGAAAAATAGTTTTGTATGAGAATAAGGTTTGCAACTCGACCAGTGCTAACTAGGCTTACGTCCTACAGTCAGCACAGGTTTGATACCAATTTGTCACACCCATATTTTAAGAACAAAATAGGATGCTCAAATAACTCATATGTGCCCCAGGAATAGTCACACATATAAGCCAACAAATTATAAATAGTACCATCACAGTGTTTACAGTCCGGATAGACATTTATTAGATAGTCTCGAACAAATATAAATTAAATAGATAAATAATAACTAATGTCGAAACGCTCGCGGAAGCTCCAACACAGGGACACGTCGACTGGGAGACATCAAGCCTAATATTCATTGCGATAGTCTTCACTTCAATCTTCATCTGTGGTGGTGAATTGCAAGGGTGAGCACATTTCGTACTCAGCAAGTACAACACGGGTTCATGAGGCACAAAAGGATAGACACTGTTTGACTGCATTTAGCTTTTAATAATCATGTTCATTTTACAGCAATTGAGTAGCATCAAGGTATTCCAAATCCCATAATTAATCCAATGATTAATTGTAATAAGGTTAATAAACAGCAAAGATATTAACAATAATAATGAACATAATATAATCCATAGTAACCATCTAGCAGAACGTGTGACCAAGGCCGCTCGTGACCGTGAGCACGGCTATCATGATAGGTTATTAAACTCTGCGCAGAGGTGTACACTTTACCTGTGAGTCATGATTTTCTAATGCATGGGTTAATTACGCCCAAACACTAGCTAACCATATAAAATCACCTAAAAGTTCATCTAACAAGTTAGGGCCGTAAGGGGTGAGTGGCAGCGAGATGTAGGAACCCCCTTTTCAATATGGCACATTCCTTCTCGGCTATACACATAAGACTAGAAGCTGTACTACACCCAAGGTGGCAAACCCCCAACTGCGCCCTTTCGGGTAACCTCTAACAAGATAGAAAAGGTCTTTTAAATGACTAAAGCCAGAGCTATATAGCCCTCACAGCTGTACGAAAAATCTCGGTTCATCAGGTTCAGAAATCCTATGGAGAGAAACTAGAGCCAAAAACCATCCAATCCCAAGGCTCTAGCCCCCATTGAACAGGAATAAAAATCATATTAAATTGTTCATTGCATAATCCATTAAACATATCACAAGATCATTGGCATTAATAAAGCACTAGCAATACCTTCCCAATGCACATCCCAATAGGTGAACAAGGAATCAGGAATTCAATAACTAAGTTATAATCTCTAAGGTTGTCAAGGTGGACACATGCGTATATGAATGTGATTATTGTGAATAGGATAACAAGGATGGTCCACGTTATACTTGCCTTGATCCGAGTACCCCTGCTGGTCCTGCTCGTAGAAGTATTTTTGTTCGTCCACGAACTGCTCACCGTCTACTCACACGATCACTACATCACCACACAATCAATCGGGTAAATATACACGAAGCAAACAAGAGAAAATAATTAGAACAGTACACCAACAGAATAAAAACAGTTTAAAATTGGTATAACAATATTATACTCGTTCTAACGATCACATCGATGTAAAGATCACGAAAAACGGAGCTAAAACGCAGAAGTTATGATTTTCCGAAGATTTACTTACCAAATAATTAATATAATATTAATTAGAATTTTTAAAAGTACCAAACTTACTGAATAGCAGTGAATACACGTAGAGTTCGCAAATACGAATCTAATGCAATCTGAATCAACTCAAACGGATTTAAAATGAGCAAATTATGAACAAATGAAATCGGGTGGCAAATCTGAAAATATTTTGAAAACGTATTTGAACTACAGCTGAAGAAATACGCTTTCCAGAACGGAAAACACAGACCCGACTGGCGCTTTGGGACGGCGGACTGAAAACGAAAAACATCAGGGTCTCTTTAACAAAATCGACCCCGAAAGGGTATCTTCTAATCTGGACGCTTGATCTCGTGATGGACGGCTCTGGATGGTTCACAGAACAAACAGAGGGAGGGCTCACGGCTGGGACATCAGCAATCCACGGCGGCGGCCATTGTTGCCGGCAATGAGGTCGCCGGTGACCTTGGTTCGAGCGATTCAGTCCACTATTCGACGAACCAATCACTCCGGGAGAGAGAGAAGGTAAACGCGAAATCCATCCAAGGCTCAAAACGGCTAGGGAAGGTGGCAGGGGCAGTGGCCGCCATGGACAGCGACCTTGGGCTCGGCGGCGCTCGCGGCTAGGACCCGAGAGACCACGGAATTACCAAATTGAAGGCACAGGGAGGAAGGATAGAGTGTGGGGATCCTCACCGCGCAGCTTAATTGGATGGAGAGGGTTTCCTCACGCGACTCGACGACGGCGGGCGGATTCGCCTTACTGTGCACACGGTGGCGAGAAACTAGTGAGGATAAACCAAAATTAATGAGGGGCGAAACCTCGGCGTGCCAAGGCGGAGTTCTAGAACACACTTACGACGGCGGCAAGGACGCGGGCAGGAAGATTGGCCGCGGCGGCTTGACTTGCCCGCGGCAGAGCTTCGCGACGAGCAATGGAGCTAGGGCTTGCTCAGGGGCGGCGTAGACGATTGGATGGAAAAGAAAGGTGCGGTACGGACTCTCGAGCTTTTATAGGGTGAACGGGGTTGCAGGAGATGTGTTTCCGAGGCGAATCCCATGATCGAACGGTGTTTGCCGAGTCAGCCTCACGTGCGACCCGGAGAAAGTTTGCGCTGCCTCTGCTCTGCTTTGCCCAGGGGTGAGGGTGGAGCTGCCATGTGGGACTCGCTGGCAGGTGAGCAGAGGGAAGGAAGGTGCTCGCTGGACTCGACCCAAGCTATCTGTTGGACGGAATCAGGCCTTCGGCCAAGACCGAAGCAGGGGACTGCCATTGGCCAAGAACAGAGAAGGCAGGGAAGAAAGCCTTCTGCCAAGCAGAAAGGGCTCTCGGCCAAAACTGAAACAGAGAGGCAGAAGGAAAAAGGACCTACTCTCGGCCAGCACTAACATCAACAAAAAGATATTTTGTTTTCTTATACACCAAATAAGCTCCCAAATAAATTTCACAGCTAGCAAAGAAAAATAAAGCACAACAGGTAAAAACATGTGCGGCAGCATGCATGCACCAAAAAATATATCCCAAGTTTTCATAATTTTATTTTCATTCCAAATTATTACTTCCCCTATAATTTTAAAATAAGCATATAAGAGCTTAATACTATATTTTAAAATAAAACCATTAAAACTTAATAATACCATTTAAACTTATGGATTTTTATTTGAATCAAAATTTTGGGTGTTACAGTCCGCTACACCGATTTCATACCACCTTCGCCTAAGAGACAGAGGGCTGCATCAGCATTAGCGCTCGAGAAAGGTCCTAAACAGCCTCCGCTCTCTCTACGAATCCTCAATGAGAAGATTGAAGCCCTCTCTAACTCCATTAAGGGAGTAGAGAAGACTGAGGAATTGAGAACTAAGATTATGGGCAATATGACTAAGCAGATAGAAATCAATGTCAAGTTAATCCGCAGTCTCAAGAGCGACAAAGATAAGCTTGAAGAAGAGATTGAGAAGCTTAAAAAAGAGATCAGAGATCTCACAAAGAAAGGACAGCCTTAAGCTACCCTAGTTATCTATGTAATAAAGCACAAATGTGTTAGGTTCGATTATATTATTAAGTTTGCTTGGTTATATATTAGGACAAAGCCTAATGGGGTAGGGCAGTCGTTAGCTCAGCCAAGTTGTCAAAGTTATCTATTATTGCTAATGAATAAAGTGCCTTATTCTTATTAATATTTTAGTATTTCTCTATCTACTCTACTCTCTATTTTTGGTACGCATGTTGTCTCCACATGTTGCGCAGAAAAAGTATACAGGAAAATAAGTGTGGGGGAGGCACATCGCAACCACGGAAATCAATTCGCTCGGAAAAATCACGTAATTCGGAAAACAATCGAAACAGGACCACGCGCACCGAAGTGGGTCCCGAGGGGGCCACAAGGCACGCCGCCCAGCGCCCTACCTGGGCCGGCCGGTGCCTCCCTACCTCTTCTGCATCCACACCGCGGTCACGGTCAGGTTTGAGTCCAATACAAGTATAATTGCATATGTTTCGATTTCCGTTTCGATTCGAATTAAAATTCACATGTTAAATCATTTTTAAGAAAGAAAAAAACTATTTAATTCATGACTTAAGAATAGATTATATAACAATTTTCTAAGAGTCATGTCACTGTTGGAAAATATTTATAGGGACCCCATGATTGCTTAAGTTGTTATGGAACACGAGATAGCAGAATAATGAGAACTCAATCCCCGATGTTTTGTCTTTGAAGATTTTATTTCAAAATTTTAAAATAATTAGTTTTAACTCTCCTTTGTGAAAAAGATAATATCCTACGAGAGCCATATATAGGTAAGGCTGGACGAAAACTCGAAGCTTGTTAGCTCGCTCGGCTCGACTCGACTCGGCTCGTTAGGATAACGAGCCGAGCCGATCCAAGATTTTAGCTTGTTAGCTATAACGAGCTAACTCGAGCCAGCTCACGAGCCACTCGCGAGCCAAACGAGCCACACTTACAAGAAAAAACAATATAACTTATATTGATATTATACTACTTCATGTCTTATACTTTACAATTGATTAATGATTGATTAGACCCTATGAAGTTGGGATTTTTATGACTTTCGTAATTTTATTTTTAATAGATGTATGGATACTCATGGATCATATTATGTATGATATAGAATATAAACCATAGATGTATGGTGTAATATATAATATATGTCAATACAAAATAATTTTCTTATTCATTTTAAGAGGGCTGGATGTATTACTTTTGTATTATTACTCTTCTCAACATTTAAATAAATACAAATATTAGTTTTTTATATTTTTTATACCTGGCTCGCGAGCCTAACGAGCCAGCTCGAGCTTTTAACGAGACGAGCCAAGCTAGCTTTCTGGCTTGTTAGGATAACGGCCCGAGCCGAGGTAGCTCGTTATCTTAACGAGTCAGAACGAGCCAAGCCGAGCCGAGCCAGCTCGGCTCGTTATCCAGCCTTATATATAGGATAGAAACCTTCTACATTTAATACTTGTCTTTGTGTTGAGTTCGGTCAACCCTTATAACCCGTTGAAGAAATTTGTTATATTTTCGAATCAAGTGTCACTTTCACATGAGCATTACTCTAATCCGGAGTAATAGAAAATTACTCTACTAAAAATGTTTCTCTCCTACACTAGAAGAAAACATAAAAAATAATCATATAGGATAGCCACCAAATAATTGCTCTATGTTTCGTTAAGATCTCTCGGCTACTAAATTTAAAAGAGCTATGAGCTATGCAAAAGAAAAAGGGAGTATAAAAAAATGGACAAGTGTCCGAAGAAATTAAAACAATGGGTACTTAGATGCTCGCCTCCCTTAAAAAAAAAGAGAAAGAAGATAGCTCATACTCTCTGGATAAATTCAATTGTATAAAGAGAGATTTATTTTCTCAAGGAGTAAGGTAGAATTATGTTCCATCATATTCCACCAAATAAAGCTTGATTCGATTATATGCCTCATTTCTCTGTGGATTCATTGTTTGACTTTACAATAAATGCAATACAAGTATGCTTTCACATTTGTGCCTATCTAAGATCCACATAAGCTTTTTAGAAATAGGATAAAGAAGGCGATATCATTAATGCCTCGGTAAGGATACAAAAAATACCAGCTATATCAGCGATTCGAGAGTACTACAGAAAGAGAAGGTAAAGCTAAGTTTTATTTGCAAAATTAACTTACCCTTCAATTGACTCAACTAAAGGAAGAGAGTAATCTGTTTCAAGCTGTTCTGTTCTCCAACTGCTCAAAGATTCATGGTAGACACTTTTAATTCCGCAGTACATGTATGACTAGACTATTTTTATGTAATATATTCTCAATTTATGTTTTAAATGTTCCACTCTCTCTAAACTTTTATATTTTAAAACCAACCTTTTTCTTGGGACGAGTAAAAGCCTAAGTGTGGGGTAATTGTTGACACTTGTTAATGTCTAATTTTTATTATCAATTATCCCTACATTATACATGAATATCCAGTAGAATAAGGTTATTGCTAATAATTTCCATGAGTTTCTGTGAATTGTATATTTTTCAGGTGATTATCCAGAAAACCTTAAAAGAGGGATTAAAGTGCTTAATTATCATGAAACTTGAACGGCAAGGCAACATACGTCATCGACAAGCTAGAAGACTCTGGAAGCCACCCGAAGCAACCGGGGCCCACCTGGCAAGTGGTGGGGCCGGGCGGTGCCCCCCTAGTGTTTCGCGCGTCGCCTTCTGGAGTCTTCTTCCACCGACTTTGAGGAGTCATCTCGGCCCTTGGTTAAGTCGGTTTGATCCTACGGCACGTATCCATCCCACCGGGCTATAAATAGAGGGCCAGACCCCCTGGAAGAGGCCAGATCAAGAGCTGAAGAGCCTGAAGCATTAGATATATATCCATTAGATCTAGGCTAGCAATCAAGAAAGAGATTAGAGAGATAGAGTAGATGAGTAGGGATTCGGAAGAGTTCCGGCCTGTCGAAGCTTCTTCGTAGCTGTATTCGTCTGGATTCAGCTCCCTCGTCCGGAATTGCGTTCTGAGATACTTTTGTATTCAACATTCTGATTCAAGTAAGCGTTTATTCTTATTCATTCTTAAGTTTGCAACTCAAATTGAGTGCTTTGATCTTGATAGCTCCTAGATTGAAGTAATAGTTTGTAGTGTAGATGTGGTATCTATGCTATAATTACTTGTGAATGTCCCTTGATTGGCCGGATAATGGTAGTTCACGTAAGTGACAGCTACGTTGAGTCCTTTGTAGTTCACTTCTCGTTGATAGGATCGATAGGTGTATAAGTGCTTGGTAGGAGAGAACTCTGATTTCTGCTCTTATTCAGGTCACTACCCAGTTAGAACGATATTACTCAAAGCTTACCGGTTGTTGGAACTAGATAGTCACTAGCTATTTCCTTATTCTTGATATTCTCTAGATTGATTGTGTTCTTGGGTTAAGAATCAATAGACTTAGTCAGTATCACCTGCTGTTCCTTTGGGTTTGATATTAAAATCGGGATTGTCTGGCGAAATGCTACATCGGTATTATATCTGTGCGCTTGCGGATACTTGGATAATAATAATATTTAATAGAGTGCAGTTAATTTATAACAACAATCACCACAAATATGAGTAAAGCAATGCAAATCATAAGAACACAAGTGAGACACCAATTTATCCGGTGGTTCAGCTCGCCACCAAGGCTTGCCAATGTCCACGTTGTTGAGGTGGCCACAAAGGCTTTGGTCTCTTTCAACCTTGACCTCGCTCTCAAGTTAAGAGAACAAGTCTCTTGAGATAAGGGTGTTTCCACTAGATGTAGAAGGTGATAACAAACGTTCCAAGGCGGCCACAATCGAGTTAGAAGATCCTGGGCGATGCCTAGCCGGCTAGGAGCTAGCCTTGGCTCCAAGAGTAATGAACACAATCCACCGTCTTAAACGCGAACCAAGTGCTATAGGAGATGAAGAACAATTGGGGCTGCTCTCTAATGCTGTTTAGAGGCTCAAACTCTCAAAGAAATCAGAGAGGAATCAAAGGGAGAAGCTTGAGGGGCTCCAATGGGGTGAGAGAGAGAGAGGAAGAGAGAGCTTCTCTAGTCGCACTTAGGATGGGAATGGCCGAACTGACCGTTGGGGGCGAAGGGAGGTGCAAGGAATAGCTATTTCAGCCAATGGTCGGATTTTAAGGCGTGGCAGTGCTGCTCTTATCTCGGCACTGCTCCCCGAGCGGCACTGCTGCACTCCATAGCGGCACTGCCGCTCTGTCAAAACAACTCGATTGCAAAACTGTTTTACGGGCTGATTTGTATAGGTAAAAGAGGATGTTTCGTGGAAAGATTTGCACTTGGTTGCACATTTAAGCTTGCGCATTGTATCCCCCTTTATAGTACGGTTTTTCCTAAACTCAATTTTAAAACATAGAAGAATTTAAACTCTTTTGAGCTTGTTGCCGCTGCACTTTGCAATTTGGGGATTCCATCCATCAAATGTATTGTCCTCTTTGTCAATCTCACTTCATAATGGTTTGCAATCATCCTTGTCTCATTTCTTCAAGCCAACCCATCTTGAGCATGTGACTTGAACCATTTCAACACATGTGAGTTCAATTCATTGCTTCAAGTCACTTCCACTAAAGATTTGATCCTCAACACAATATAACTCCTTATAGCTTGATTAGTTCCTCGACTCAATGCAAGTACGCTCTTCTTTACCATAGCCATGGTACCTCGGTCCAAGCTATTGCTTACCCTTCACCTCCGCTTAGTCTCTCGAAGCCCTTTTCTTGCTATCTTCACCTTATCAAGCCATACTCAAGTCACATCATATTAAGCATCCAATGGACACCATTTCTTCAATATTGTGATATTTGCTTGAATATCTTATAGATATGAATATTGAGATCAATCAAGATTCACATAGAGTGATATATATGAATCAACATCAAAGTAGTCAAGCCATTCACGATTCCTTATATTCTCTTCATTTTGGCTTGACTTTCCAAGCACTTACTTCAATCTATATCTTCATACTTTTAGCTTGACCAAAGCTAATCCATTATCAAACTCTTCTTGTTCATGAAAAGCAAGTCATGATTGGGACCAATTCAAGACTATCAACTCATGTCTCTTTTGCTACATGTCAAATATGCTTGCTTTCTCATAATGCTATGATATCCCACCATATAAACTATCTCATCAATTCTATTTGCATTGTTGTCTTTCACTTGAACTAGAATATATCAATGATCTTCCAACACAACAATACACAGTATTGGTCTTCATTGAACATTATGTGGAATATCATTCACTCTGTTCGGCTAGCTGGTACGGTACGGCTGTCTGGCTGATTGTTCTGAGAGAAAAACACTGCTGAATGGCTAGCTGGTGCTGGCTGGACCAGCCAGCCGAACAGAGTGATTAAGTTTGCCTTCTTGATAAACCTTTGACACACTTAGCAAACTTGTTAAACCTTTAATTGTCTTGTCATTCAATTCACCAAAACCCACTAAAAGGCTAGATGCACTTACACGCTGACATTGCAACCGAATGCAAAATGGAGAGAAGGTGCAGAAATAAAACACCAGTGGATCTCATATACGTTCACATATCACATATATCTATACTTTTATACCTAGTAATAAAACAAAAAAAAATATTCTTATTTTTCTCGTGTAGCCCATTCTAATTTGGGCTAACTATCACTCATAGCCACTCGCTCGTAGCCCTGCTAATAGGGCTCAATCCTCATCAAACCCGTCCCACCTCATACATTTTAGAGAGAATGCGATCCTGCACAAATAAATAATTGGCCAACTCGTACCGACCCTGCCTCAACCCGACTCACCACTTTTTCTATGAGACGAGAATACGAACTCGATTCAAGAGTCGTTCGAGATGAGAAGGATACCAACCTGCCCTAACCTGCTCCAACCCGTTTTCTCTGTGAATCCAATCCTTCCCGATCCGTAAGGTAGGAAAAACCATTTCACCCTGTATACACACGCTCCGTATTGCCTCGAAAAATTCATTTCGCCCCGCCCCGTTAGCAAGCTTACGCGCTCACAGCCTACTCCGTCCATAAGTCCGAACAGAGTGGTAGTAGCCCATTTCAGAGCGTCAAGCCCACTCAGCTCTTCGCAGCCCGGCCGGGGAGCGGCAGCCCACACGTACGGGCCATAGCCGGTGTAGCCTCGTAGGGTCGTACTAGTACCACACAACTGCGGAGAACCGCGCGAGCTTGAGTACTTGAGAGTTGCGGAAGAAATGTGAGAAAGGATGAACAACGACGATGGCAATAGCTCGTTATCCATCCTCGATCATTCTCATCACCAACCCGTACACGTTAACATGTACTCGTAATGAGTACGTACGTACGTAATGATCTGCGCCCGTACGTATGGCCGTATCACGACATAACATTTACATCAAGTTGGCAATACGTACCCAGACTCCGCTTCTGTGATTATGGCAGAGGCAGCAGCCCTGGCGAAGTGGCGATTGCTGACGAGTGCCGAAGTCACTCACTCACTCAGCGCCTGCAGCTGCACAGCATAAAAACTTCCTATTAGACAACCCCGGCCCCTATCAACTTCTTATCAGTCCAATTCGCCTGACCGGAGGATAAAGCATCTAACTCAGCATTTCTAGACACAACAAGGCAAAGGAACACAAGGTTATTCAAGATTCATCAGAGAAACTAGACTCACACTGCTCACACCCTAGCAAAACAGGCTTTTTTTACTACTAATCGAACTCTCCAATCTGTTCGGCTGGCTGGTACGGTACGGCTGGCTGGCTGATTATTTTAATAGAAAAACACTACTGAATGGCTGGCCACCAGCCGAACAGAGCCGTTTGGAATGCCCTGCAGTCTGTAACTTTGAATAGATGCTATTGAAACATACTGAATGTCTGTAGTAAAAAAAAAAAAAAACACCAAAACATGCTGACTCCGGTTCGGGCTGCGAGGGAAGCATCAAGCATGCATGCGTGATGCATGTGCCGGCAAAGCAGCAGGATGCATGCCGCCTGCTGCTGCTGGTTGCTGCTACTGCTACTGCGAGTGGTGAGCTTGGCGAGAGCAGAGGCAGAGCACGCTCGCTCCGCTCCAGTCCAATCTAGATTCCTCCCTTCCACTGTGAACGAACCTGACGATCCCTGACGCACGTGGGCCTAGGCCCATTCAGAATGTCCGCCGCGACCGTCCCTACACCCCTTTTCTTTACGGTCGGGTTTCCGAGCTAGCCGCGCAAAATTTCCATATTGACGAGTATTTGACTGTGACTATATTCTTTTGCTTCTTGTTAATTGTAATTATAGGAGTATAGTAATAGCCCTGGTGATCTCTTGCTAAAAATTTGCTCATCTTATAATGTAGTAGAGTTGGGCTAATAAGGGCTAATGGTTTATAACCACTAACTCCAAATCTCTTAATAGGCTAAAATTAGCCCATGTTAGTCCTCCTATTTAGCATCTTAAAAAAATAGAGGCTAACTGTAATTAGCCCCTAGATCCAAACCCTAGGGTTACAGTCTTTCTTCTTCTTCTTTTTCTTAACAAAGTATCGATATAAAGGTTCACATAAACACACGACCTTCGCAAACACACACGTATCCTCATCTTTATATGGAAACACACACGACCGATTCTAGAGCGGTATTGGAATGGTAAATCTTGAAATTTCTTTCACGGGTGAAGAGATCTCTTTACTAGCTAGAAATAGGTGGACTCCAAGTTGTTCAAAATGAGCTCAACTATGCACTAGCTAAAGCAACTAATTCATTTGTTACTCTATTATAGTTTCTCTTTACTTCAATGAGCTTCCACTCCATTGCATTGGAAGCTATGCCAACCAAGTTCAGACTTGTCCAGTTGTGTGATTTTTCATAGAAGTGGCTACCCTATCAGAGGGGAATGACAACAATGGCCACTAACTCCATACGCCACCAAAAAAACTACTCCTACAACTCTATTTTGTCTATCTACATTAACTAGCTCTAATGGATGCTACAAAATTAAATGCTACAAAAGCTTTGGGCATATAATTAACTTACCCCTTTAGAAGCAAAGTATTTCTCCTATTTATTTTGTTATTCTATGAGATGGTACTAACACTTGTCAATTTTCTACATGATTCCTATAAAATTCCTGCATTCTGAAGGTGTCTTTATTGAGCTAGACAAAACAAAGGCAGTGGGAAAAGAGAAACAATCATAAAAATGAGTTGAATTAGTATCAGTGTAGCAAAAATAAGCTACTCAACTCCTTTAGTGTGGATGTTTTCATGTCACACACACAAAACCATGCAATCACATATGTAGGCCATCATTTTATTTAGTTTCAGTCACATCTCAAGCCATAACAATTCAAATCCACAATTGAGGTAGGTTACATTAAAAAAACTTTTTTCTTTTTATCTCTAATAAATCTACTTCCTTTAAGCATAGATTTATGACATCATGAAACATGGGCTATAATCCTAAAAAAGGGGCCACCATAGTTTTAAGCTAAGTCTTGAACTAATAAATGTATATATAAGACAAATGGAGATACCTTGCAGAGGTAAAAAAAAAAAACTACATATACTCATCTTCATTCCTTTTTTGGTGGATGCCTCTTGAGTCTTGAATGTGACTGTTATCATGCGCATTCACCCAATGTTCCATGCTTGTGTAGAATAATATTGTTTGTTTTGGGACAATTTAAAACGTTATTTAGTTTAGAACGGAAGGATTATATAGTAGTAACTAATAAATTTACCATGACTGATTATAATTGTGGAGTATGTATATTTGTAGTGTTTTTGGAAATAAATAGAGTACATGGATAAATAAATGTAGTAGTTGTAGGTAACAAAAATGAACTTCTAATGGTTATGCCTCTTAATTCCAGTCCGTTCAGCATCACACACGTTGATGTACTACTAATAGAAGACCAAATTGATGATATGCATGTAAGAAGTAAAATTGAAGAATCTAATTAAGAACAGCCATATAACTTCTACACCTCATCTTTAGAATTAACACCCTACATATATATAAATCAAAACTAAAGACACCATGGTAAATAATAAGGAATACAGTATAACGAATCGGATTAAGATTCAGCATGCTCTCAAGAAATTCTTGACACGCTGCCCGAGGGGAGCAAAAGGCAGTCCGGCCCGTTTTCCTTGCCTTTTAAACAAAGCGCTGGATTGAATGGAAAGGGGAAGGGAATGATTCCTTTACATCCCTTTTGATGCAGTGTGCGTGTCTGTGTGCCTCTCCGTACTGCAGCTTGTGCCCAGGCAGGCCTGTCTAAAAAGCTCACCCTCCCTGACCGGTGGGGCTCGACGCACCGGCATCGGCGTCGCCGGCCGTCGTCGTCCTCCTCGCCTCGGCGATCGAACGCCATCGCCATTAAAATAGCACCATTAGCAGTAGCAGGCCACGCTTTATCGTCGTCGTCGTCGTCGCTGCTTTTTGCTTTGCTGCTTGTGCAGCGACGATGCCTTCGTCGTCCCTCCGATCGACGACGACGACCCCGGCGGGAAAGCGAGCAATGATAGCCCTATCATAACCTTGATGAATCGCCTTTGCTAGGGTTTTGCACGCATGCACAAATAATAAGATCACACAGGCAAAACAGCAGCAGCTAGCAGAAGATTAATAATAATAATGCGTGTTAGAAAGGTGCCATGATGGTGTTTTGGAGAGCTGCAAGTACGACCTGACCACTCTCACATCACCATTTGGGATCGGGACTTAGAAAGCTTGAGCACTTGCTAGCACACACACGCACTGGCTGGAAAGCATAAGCAGCTTTGCATGGATATTCATGCACTCACATGAAAAGATGGAGACGACTAAGCTGCTGCTGCTGCTTAGACTCGATAACCCTAGAAAAGCTAGTTCGAAAAAGGGGCAAACTTTCCAAGACCTTTTCCTTGTGCTCAGCAAAAAGGATTTTAGTTTACTCATTAATCTCCAAATCATGCATGTTTCAAAGACATGGTGCACATGCATGCACTAGGTTTATTTATTTGCTCTTCGAAGAGAGATATTTTTCTCCTTAAAAGGAAATCAGAGTTTATAGTAAACTAGATAATATTAAGCCATCATCGATCCTTGCATTTGATTGGTTCCATGCATCATCGATATGATCATCATCGTCTACCTAGTCTTTGAGCTGCTAATAATGATGAAATACATCGATCGTCATAAGATGGATGCTGGTCTCATGCACATTAGATTAGACAAACATAATAAAAAAAAAGAAAGTTAACAACAACATGCATGCGTTTTATTACAAATCTATCATCATCATCCTGCTCCTCGTAGGGTTTCGCCTGCTGCCGGGAAGGTGACGGCCAAGGCCGGCATGGCACCGTTGTAGCTCAGTGACGACGACGACCCAACAGCAGCCATGGCGGCGGCGTTGTTGGCATTCGAACTAATCACACCGTAATTCCGGCGGTCTAGTGTTTGCAGCTCCCGGACCTGAGACTTGAGGAAGCGGAGGTAGTTGGCGGCCTCGTCAAGCATGGAGGCGGTGTCCATCTTGGCGCCACCGGGGACGAGCTTCTGCAGCACGCGGAGGCGCTCGCTGATGCGCTCCCGCCGCTGCCGCGCCGCCACCGTCTGCGGGTCGGAGGAGATGCGCACGTTGCGCCGGCGCGGGCGCTCGCCGGCGTCCTCGGCGCCCAGGGACACCGGCCGCATCGCCGCCGCGCGGTAGATCATCTCCTTCACCTGCGCCAGCGCCTCCGTGTCCGGCTCGTACATGGGGTCGTCGGCGGCGCCGTTGCCCCCGGCGCCGGGGTTCCGGCCGTCGAAGCTGATGCTCGACGAGCCGCTGCTGCTCAGCTGCGACGACGGCTTCTTCGCTGATCTCTTGGCGGCGGCGGCTCCACCCGGACCCTGCTGTTGCTGCGCGCCCGTGCTGAAGGCGATCTGGATGCCGCCCGCGGTGGTGGTGGACGACGCCAGGAGGCTGCACAGGGTGCTCTCCTGCGCCGCCGCCGCAGGTGACGACCGCTCGGCGGCGGCCTTCCTCTTCCTGTTAGGCCGGCGTTGCCTTCGGCCACCGCCACCACCACCGCTTCCGCCGCCTTGTTCACAATTCAGGCTTGTCGTCGTCGTCGCCGTCGCTGTGGTCTCGTTGCAGCTGGCGGAGAAGACCGGCGGCGGCGGCGATGGTCCGACGACGAGGCTGCTGTCAACCGCGGCGGCAGGCACGGCAGAAGTTACGGTGACAGCGGGTGTTGCTGGTGTGAGGTCGTAGTCGGGAGGCATCCCCATTGCGCCGTGATGGCGATGGCGATGCTGCTCTCGCTGCAGGACATCCGCGTCAACGTCCGCGTAGGCGGGCGTTGGCGTCGCCATCGCCATCGACATAGAGGGGAAGGCGACGACAGCGCCCTCCGCAACCACGCCACCACCACCACCGCCCGCCGCTGTTACCACCTTGCCGGCGGCGGCGCAGGCGCCGCCGGGCGCCGCCTGCTGCTGCTGGATGCCCTGCAGCTCCAGGATCGCCGCTGCCAGCGCCTCGTCCAGCACCAGCCTCTCCAGCACCGTCATGCCGCTGCTGCCTCCGACGACGACGTTCCCCACTGCCATCGAGGGGAAGGCGGCGACAGTGGCCTCCGCAACCAGGCCGCCACCACCATCGTCGCCGCAGCTCCATGCGCTCTCGCTCAAGATCATATCGCTGAAGCTATGATCCATCTTGGCTGGAAGAATCAGACCTACAAAAGAAACGATGGATCGGCGGGGTGATATATACTTGCAATCAAGTTAGCTGAGCTGATCGGCGGCGGTGTGTGAGAGTGTAACAGATCGATCGAGACTCCATGCATTAAATGGATGATGAAGAACTTGCACATATATATGCATGATGACTTGCATACCATAACACCAGTGGTATATATGAAATATGAAAGAAAATATTATTGCAAGGCACTAGCTAGTACAGTACATACCTCTTGATTAATGCGAGATGCAAAGCTAGCTGCAGGTCTGAATCTGATGATGATGAGTGTAGAGTAGGAGCAGGACGGATGGCTGCCACTACACTTTCACTGCACTGTTCGTCTACTAATCGATCGATCGAGGTAGTAGCTGCTGCTGATGCAAGCTGCTATGGCAAGCGAGGTGCAGAAGGAGCATTCATGCACTAGCTAGTAACCGGTGCTATAGATGGAGAGGGAGCCCTGCTGCAGCTGCAAAAGCACCAATGGTCCATGGATGGATCAAGGAAAGAGCAACAGGACAAGAAGATGACTGCCTGCCTGCCTCCTGCGGCGAGTTACTCAGGGCTCAACTTTTGGATTTGCTATGTGGGAGCAATTTAAATCATCTCTCTGACCCTCTCTCTCTCTCTCTCTCTCTCTCTCTCTCTCTCTCTCTCTCTCTCTCTCTCTCTCTCTCTCTCTCCTGTGTGTATGCAGTAGCAAAAGGCTGCAGGGAGGAAAAGTATGCTGTTATAAAGAGGGCAACCAAGGAATTGGTATTAGGGTGGATAGATACATGTGTGTGTGTGCACCGCATTTGCATATGTAACAGCACAAGCATATATGGGAGGGAGGCCGGAGGAGGGGGGACTACTATAGCCGCTACATGCACACACTTACTTTTTCCAAAAAAAAAAAAAAACATGCACACACTTACAACAGTAGAGTACATGGTCCCTCACTATGCACACTTCACACTTTTGTGCAGTGATAGATGCACACACGCATCTAGCTAAAGCTTATTAGCTTGATAGTCTCCATATACTAGCTGCTGTCCCGGACTTTAAATGTAGTAGCATCACTCACTTTGGTGTGTACCTATAATTTATGGCGTCAATAACTGGGTTCTGAAAGATAAGCTATAGGATAGCTCTAGCAGCTAGGGTCTCCCTTTAACTCGGCAGTCAGCACAGTCCTGCTCTCTGCCTAGCGAGCTAGAGAGACTCTAGAGATATAGATAGACAGACAGGGGCAGGCAGGACTCAATTATATGGTGCAGGCAATACTCTCCCTCGACCTCAAGTCATGAAAGATGCCGATGTCCCTTCGGAGAGGAGTAGTGTAATGTAAAATATATGCCCCCAAATGGTAAAGTTACGAATGCAATATCATGGAATATCAATACTATATCATCTAAATTATTTCGCGAGACATAGCTCTTTTATTTTCGAAGGCGGACATAATGGTTGCATGTCTTGTAAAATATGTGACAATTAACAGAGTCGGTCGTTTTATTCACATATGCATCCAAAAGATGATTGCCTCGAAAAACCGATTTATAAAGGCGGCCGGAAAAGACTCGTTTCCAAAAATTATCTATTTTCGGAGACGATCATCTTAGGATGTCCGTCTCTGTAAATCCATTTTTGTGGGCGTCCATTTATAAGAACCATCTCCAAAAATAGTGGCACAGTTTCTAACCATTTTCAACCCCACTACCAGTCTTGACTGTACAATAACCCTAACCCCACTACCAGTCTCGATTGTACAATAGCCCTAACCCCACTACCAGGTCACCGTGGCCCGCGGGGGTGGAGCATGCGCATGGTGGCCCGCCTCCTTCGGCGATTGTGCTCAGTGGCCAGCCCCTTGCAGATCAGACACCCACCGACGATGTTGTGGCACACAGAGAAGTTGTCAGTGGCGTGGCAAGCGACGGTACCCAACGGCCAGGTTTGTGCACAAGGTCTCTCTCTCTCTCTCTCTCTCCCTCCCTCCCTCCCTCCCTCTCTATTATGAAGATCAGCGGCGGCACTGGCCCCTTCCCTCTCCCTCTATCAGCTCTCTGTCTCCATCTCTCACTATTGGTCTCCTCGTAGATCCAAGGCGAAAGAGGCACGATGGAGGCACAACTTCGATCTTCTCTCTCTTCCTCGCGCGTGCTTGCTCACTCGCTCTCGGTGGCAGGCAGCGGCAAGCGGGTGAGGGGATAATGGCAAGATGGACCAAATATAGCTCGTGGGTTAGGATTGGGCTCGCTGGCGGGCTTGTGTATTTTTTTGTTATTTTTTTATCAATTAACAGAGGTAGACTTTTTAAGCCGCCTCTATAGTTCTGATTTTTCAGGCAGCCTATTAGGCCATCTACGTCATTGTTGTTTGACCCAAGCAGACAGAATGCCCGCCTGCAGAAACCATCTATGTCCCCTAGTAGATTGATTCGTATCGTAGTGTATATATAATTTTGCATAAAGAATTATGGATGCACTATATTTTAAACATTCACTCAGTTTTGAACAAGATGATGTTGAAAATTTAAACGTGTTATGCTTGTTGCAATGAGCCTACAAAGACACACATTCCCTTTAATTTGTGCGAGCCGAGGAGTACAAAGTGTACCATCTTGTTACGAAGAGGAGGAACGCACTACTATAGTCTATATATGTACTTCAATCCAATTATATTCCTATATATCAGAAAAGAAAAGCAGGGCAGGGATCTGTTGCTTGTAATAGTCGCACATCACAAAGATATATATGTGGATACGACTAAAGAGAGGAAAAAAAAAAAACTGGTGGTACTAATTATTAATCTGGCGCATCTACTATCCAGTTGCATTGCATCGCTATGATTTCATTATGATTAAGTGCGAGAAAGGGATTGGTCGATCAAAGCGTATCAATGCAATGTTTCCCTTTTTTTTAAATTTGAGAACGAGAGGGGAAGCTCATGAGCACCACTGTTCCTTGTCTCCTATACTTTCATGTCACACACATACTAAACTCCTGTATACAGTACTTGTTTATTTAATTTGCACAAGTCTCGTATGTATTGGCTAGATCGTCATTTGCTGGTTAATGTACAACTAGATAGCTATACACCGCCCAGAAAAAGAATGAAAAGGAAACTAAATTTAAAAGAGAGGTATACATATACAAGCAAATTGAATTACTACTCCCCTCTTATATTACTGGATGCCTGACAGCTTTAACTTTGGGCACTTTCATGCATGCATGTATGTGTGCGATGCAGCTGCAGCAGCATCCTCTTCCTCTGCAGAGTATGCTGATGTGTAGCTAGAGTGCAAGGCTACAACCAAACGCTAAAAGGCATGCATGCACGATGGACGCACATTAGATAGCTCATCATCGGTCGGTCAGGGCCGTTATTGCCTACGACGTACAGCAGCTAGCTAGCGCTCTAGCTTAATTCGAGTAGGTACGATGGTAGTATTTTTGTGACTGGCATGCATATGCATGTATGCATACGTATCCTCCTGGCACATGTATGCATGCATGCATAGTGATATACCGGGCCTCTTTCATAAAGATACGAGCGGCTCCTCCGGCTCCCTCCTGTAAACGGACAAGTGATTTAAGTGATTAACTTCTGATCGTCCTTACCTGAATCAGTTAATATTTTAAGCGTTTAGCCAGTTAGAAGTACTTTCGTTCCTTCGGTAAATGTCGGTTACCAAAGTTAGGGGTACCCAACTTCGATGCAAAAACGCTCATTTCCAACTAGGCCTGGCCCAAGTAAGGCCAGTGGAAGCCCACGAAAGCCGCGTCTACAGAGGCCCACGACATCATTCCACTAATGACAGCCTCCTCGGGAGAGCTCGCTCCGATTCGCCCGAGCCTGCTCGGGAGAGCTCGGGAGAACGGCGTCCCCGGCGCCCAAACCCCCGATTCGCCCGAGCCTCCTCGGAAGAGCTCGGAAGAGCGGCGTCCTGGGCGCCCAAGCCTCCGATTCGCCCGAGCCTCCTCGAGAGAGCTCGGGAGAGCGGCCTCCTGGGCGCTCCTCGGGAGAGCTCGGGAGGCGGCGTCCTCGGCACCCAAGTCTCCGATTCGCCCGAGCCTCCTCGGGAGAGCGGCCTCCTGGGCGCCCAAGTCTCCGATTCGCCCGAGCCTCCTCGGGAGAGCGGCCTCCTGGGCGCCCAAGTCTCCAATTCGCCCGAGCCTCCTCGGGAGAGCTCGGGAGAGCGGCCTCCTGGGCGCCCAAGTCTCCGATTCGCCCGAGCCTCCTCGGGAGAGCTCGGGAGGCGGCGTCCTCGGCGCCCAAGTCTCCGATTCGCCCGAGCCTCCTCGGGAGAGCTCGGGAGGCGGCGTCCTCGGCGCCCAAATCTCCGACTCGCCCGAGTCTCCTCGGGAGAGTTCGGGAGAGCGGTCCGATTCGCCCGAGCCTCCTCGGGAGAGCTCGGGCGAGCGCCCTCCTCGGCGCCCAAACCTCCGATTCGCCCGAGCCTCCTCGGGAGAGCTCGGGAGAGCGGCTTCCTCGGCGCCCAAGTCTCCGATTCGCCCGAGCCTCCTCGGTAGAGCCCGGGAGAGCTCGGGAGAGCGGCGGCCTCCTCGGGAGAGCTCGGCCAAACCTCCGATTCGCCCGAGCCTCCTCGGGAGAGCTCGGGAGAGCGGCGAGCCTCCTCGGGAGAGCTCGGGAGAGCGGCATCCTCGGCGCTTCCCTATCCCCCTCAAGCACAATCTCGCAAAGGCATCCAAGGCACGGGTGATGTCAGCGGAGCAATCTTGGACCACAAGAAATCTCTCTGACCACTTTACAAGCACTGTCCCGTCAGGCGAGACTCTCGACGCGACTGTGCTTCGCACGCCCCTGACGGCCATACCACCTGTCGGGATTTCCCTGGCAGCAGATTTGATGGGCCCACTACGACTGTCCTCCACGGTATGGTCTACGGTGCGCCGCCCCGTTTCGGGAAAGGCGCCCACTGCGCCGTCCACACGAAAGGACGAGCACGCCTTCAGGATCCCAAGCCTCGGGAAACAACGCCCCAAGGTGACTCACCCTCTTGTCACATCGTACGGAAGGATAGCCGGCAGGTGTGAACTCACCAAAGTCGTGCGGACCAAGATAGCCATACCCATACCCCGGAGACACAGAGAAAAGGCAGCAGCTAGTCAAACGGGGAACGGCAACTCCTCACTGTTTTAATAGGTAGCGTCGTAGCCGCCTTTGCCTCTCCCTTGCGGCTATAAAGGGGAGAGCAGAGACCGGCTTTAGAAGGACGACAGAAGACAACGAACGGAGAACGACGGAGAAGTTCTAAGTTCGCACCCACACAAACGTACCCATAGCAAACGACTTGTAAACACTTAGACACACACAAGAGACCTGGGAGCTCTTCCCTCTCTCGCCTGGCTTGTAACCCCCTACTACAAGCACCCCGGTGCAAGGCAACACGACCCTCCTCTCCACTGGACGTAGGGCTTGCTCGGCCTGAACCAGTATAATCCCTGTGTTCCCCTTGCACACCATCCGTAGCCTCAACCGCAAAACACATATTTACTAGCCGGTGTTAGTCCCGCCAAAACTAGCACCGACAGTTGGCGCGCCAGGTAGGGGCCTTTTGCGTGTTGATCCCGATTGCGGATGGCAGCCAACGTCCCTGCGCTTCCTGCTGGCGCGGTGCTCCGGTTCGGGAGCCTCGAGTTCGCGGCCACTGTCCTCGGCCTCGAGATGAACCTCCGCCCAACCTGAGCCCCGAGCCATCATCATCCTGACCCCGGCCCAGCAGGTGGCTGGGAAAGGGACCCCGGCGACACCTCCACCCGTTTCAGGGAAACAGAGGGAACGCCACACGCCGCTCCCGCCGAACTAGGCGGGGAAAGCGCATCCGCGTCAACCCGACCAATCCGGCGCCCCCCGCGCGGGACACCGCCTCTACGATCATCACCAGCGCAACGCTGGTAGCTCGAGCAGCTAAGTCACAGTTACCCTTAAGCTTCCAAGCTTTGTTCATATTTGTGGTCTCGGAATCGATAAATAAGCGTTCTTTAATTATCACGAATTTTGAGATTTAAACTGAAACCTCCCTTACCTCCGAACCTCTCCAGCACTCTTGAAAAAATCCGTGAAACCCGAACAGGCAAGAGAACACCCTTAGGGCATGGCCGGCCGAGCCGCGAGACCGCCTACGCCTCCGGGCTACGGCACCTCCACTCACCACCCACCGTCCGACGGGTGACTTACGCTTCGAGGCAATTTCATGGAGTTTTTCAAGTACGGGACAAGGGGTGGACGCTTGGGGACCAACGATCTAATTTTCTCTGCGCCTTTTCGATCGCTTTTTCGAAAATTCCGCGTCGAACTCCTTTCTGCACTCTAGCAAAACTTGCGAGATCCAAAGAAGTAAAAGGACACTCTTAAGGCAGGGCAGGCCGAGCCGTGAGATCGCCTACGCCTCCGGGCTACGGCACCTCCACTCACCACCCTCCGCCCGAGGGTCAACTTGCGCTCCAGAAAGATTTCGCGAATTTTGCCTGAGTGCGAGAAGAGAGACGAGCGTTTGGGAAATTTAGTAAAAAACGATCTCACTCGAGCCTTCTCTGAGATACCTAGCTGTGTGCGCGACAAAGTGGGAACCCCTCGGGTCGGACCGGCACAGCTCTGGCTCTGTCTACACCACCGAGGCTACGGCATCCCTAAAAATGCTAAGTCCTCAACTTTCATCACAAAGGTTACTTTTTACAAGGGCACTATGGCCCGCTTTTCTTTACGGCAGGTTCAGAGGAGGGAGCTCGACCTCGGCTTGGAAGAGACCCGCCATCACCACGCACGCAAACCGCCTCGACTGAGCCGAACCGTCGCGTCCGTCAGGCTTCGCGCCTCAAAAGGTGAGCCAAATCATTACAACCGCGCGCCTCGATTCCACCTACGTTTTCTCAACGAAGAAACCCCGGGCTCGGGTGCCCGTTACGTTCCCAGGGGATCGAAGACTGGCCCTCCGAGGCTCGAACAGTCGCCCCAGGGAAATCGAGTTAGGGACAGCTAGTGGATGGGTCACGAAAACGGCCAGTATCCCGACGCCCGGAACGTCACAAGGGACATCTCATGCTGTGTCCAAGTCCCAGTAGCGAGTCGGTTACGTGGAATCCCTCCGTGGGAGGCATCATGCCCTCGGGACCCATCGAAGGGACCCGACATCCACTAACTGACCCTCGGGAAATAATTGGAGTGTGCTCAGGCCACTAGCCGACCCTTAACGAATAGGGCACGGACCTCCACTTGGACCAACCCATTTGTAGCTCACCGGAAATGCCGACTCGTGCCCCAGCGGGGAAGTCGAGCAGGACCAAACCTTCCTCTTCCCGAAAAAAGAGCGTGAAGGTCGAATTAAAAAAGACAGGGAAGAACCCGATCGATCTCCGATAGGAAAACGGAGGCTCGGAAACTTGCCCTGCACCTTGGAAAGACCACCGAACGATCTCCCACACGGTGGGAGGCTCGGGGGCTCCGCTTCCAAGGAAACAACCCACCTAAATAAATCGAAAAACACCCAAGGACTAACGAACACGATTCTAAGCCTTTGAAGGGATATATCATCCCTCCAAAGCCTCGGGGGCTACACCCGGCGGGTGCGCTCGCGCGCACCCCCCGAAAAAAAACAACCCACACTTTATCTTTTTTGACAGGAAGAACCAGCGTGAACCTGTGGAGGAGTGCCTTCACTCCGCCACAGGCTCGGGGGGCTACTGTCGGTTACCAAAGTTAGGGGTACCCAACTTCGATGCAAAAACGCTCATTCCCAACTAGGCCTGGCCCAAATAAGGCCAGTGGAAGCCCACGAAGGCCGCGTCTACAGAGGCCCACGACATCATTCCACTAATGACAGCCTCCTCGGGAGAGCTCGCTCCGATTCGCCCGAGCCTGCTCGGGAGAGCTCGGGAGAACGGCGTCCCCGGCGCCCAAACCCCCGATTCGCCCGAGCCTCCTCGGGAGAGCTCGGAAGAGCGGCGTCCTGGGCACCCAAGCCTCCGATTCGCCCGAGCCTCCTCGAGAGAGCTCGGGAGAGCGACCTCCTGGGCGCTCCTCGGGAGAGCTCGGGAGGCGGCGTCCTCGACGCCCAAGTCTCCGATTCGCCCGAGCCTCCTCGGGAGAGCGGCCTCCTGGGCGCTCAAGTCTCCGATTCACCCGAGCCTCCTCGGGAGAGCTCGGGAGGCGGCGTCCTCGGCGCCCAAGTCTCCGATTCGCCCGAGCCTCCTCGGGAGAGCTCGGGAGAGCGGCCTCCTGGGCGCCCAAGTCTCCGATTCGCCCGAGCCTCCTCGGGAGAGCTCGGGAGAGCGGCCTCCTGGGCGCCCAAGTCTCCGATTCGCCCGAGCCTCCTCGGGAAAGCTCGGGAGGCGGCGTCCTCGGCGCCCAAGTCTCCGATTCGCCCGAGCCTCCTCGGGAGAGCTCGGGAGGCGGCGTCCTCGGCGCCCAAGTCTCCGATTGGCCCGAGCCTCCTCGGGAGAGCTCGGGAGAGCGGTCCGATTCGCCCGAGCCTCCTCGGGAGAGCTCGGGCGAGCGCCCTCCTCGGCGCCCAAACCTCCGATTCGCCCGAGCCTCCTCGGGAGAGCTCGGGAGAGCGGCTTCCTCGGCGCCCAAGTCTCCGATTCGCCCGAGCCTCCTCGGGAGAGCTCGGGAGAGCGGCGGCCTCCTCGGGAGAGCTCGGCCAAACCTCCGATTCGCCCGAGCCTCCTCGAGAGAGCTCGGGAGAGCGGCGAGCCTCCTCGGGAGAGCTCGGGAGAGCGGCATCCTCGGCGCTTCCCTATCCCCCTCAAGCGCAATCTCGCAAAGGCATCCAAGGCACGGGTGATGTCAGCGGAGCAATCTTGGACCACAAGAAATCTCTCTGACCACTTTACAAGCACTGTCCCGTCAGGCGAGACTCTCGACGCGACTATGCTTCGCAGGCCCCTGACGGCCATACCACCTGTCGGGATTTCCCTGGCAGCAGATTTGATGGGCCCACTACGACCGTCCTCCACGGTATGGTCTACGGTGCGTCGCCCCGTTTCGGGAAAGGCGCCCACTGCGCCGTCCACACGAAAGGACGAGCACGCCTTCAGGATCCCGAGCCTCGGGAAATAACGCCCCAAGGTGACTCACCCTCTTGTCACATCGTACGGAAGGATAGCCGGCAGGTGTGAACTCACCAAAGTCGTGCGGACCAAGATAGCCATACCCATACCCCGGAGACACGGAGAAAAGGCAGCAGCTAGTCAAACGGGGAACGGCAACTCCTCACTATTTTAATAGGTAGCGTCGTAGCCGCCTTTGCCTCTCCCTTGCGGCTATAAAGGGGAGAGCAGAGACCGGCTTTAGAAGGACGACAGAAGACAACGAACGGAGAACGACGGAGAAGTTCTAAGTTCTCACCCACACAAACGTACCCATAGCAAACGACTTGTAAACACTTAGACACACACAAGAGACCTGGGAGCTCTTCCCTCTCTCGCCTGGCTTGTAACCCCCTACTACAAGCACCCCGGTGTAAGGCAACACGACCCTCCTCTCCACTGGACGTAGGGCTTGCTCGGCCTGAACTAGTATAATCCCTGTGTTCCCCTTGCACACCATCCGTAGCCTCAACCGCAAAACATATATTTACTAGCCGGTGTTAGTCCCGCCAAAACTAGCACCGACAGTAAAGCTAAAGTTAAAGCTTTTTCAAACAGCCTCTTAGTTTCATTGATTCTCGTGACCACACACTACTAAAGCTAGAGCCAATAAGAGCTCACCCAAATAGGCTCATAGTGCTGGTCTGCTAGGGCAGCACCATATGAAAACCGGCCAGCCGGAGCTAGCTGTAATGCATCTTAGCCGGAACCTAGATGGTGTGAGTAAAGCAGTTTTTTTTGGCGCATACATGTTCAACATGGCTTATCTGAGCCGTTCATACTGTGCTTCGAGATACGTGTAATATAAAACAGTAGTACTCAGCATTGAGAAGGGTGTGCATCACGAATCTCAAAGCAGATCTGAACGGCTCAGATAAGCCAGGCTAAACATGTACATGCTACGAAGACATTACTGGTGTGTACTACGTGGTCTAGCATGCTGTAAGCTGTGCCCTGCCACACCACACACACATACTAGTAAGGCATTGCATTGGTGCATGCATGCATGTCCGCCGATTAGCCGGGACGGTGGTATGGCAGGGCGCGCACCTCGCACCGCATGCAGCTTGCTAGACATATTCGTACGACTGCCCGATGACATAAATACTCCATGAGGAGCTGACCGAGCCAGCAGAGATGCAGATAGATGATACGATCCAATGGATTCACACGGCCGGCCGGCCGGGTGCCATTGACGGCCTGGATTGGATCGATCGATCATGCCGCCACCACCACCACCACCACTCTCCACCAGTGTCATGCATTCTCAGCTTGAGGCTCCGGCCAGAAAACGTTTGCACACAGTTCAGTTTTGGTGCACACAGTTTTGCACACAGGAGTATTTGACGATAATTAAAAACACCACAAATTCACTGTCAATATAAAATAATGCATGCTGCAGAATTACAATGATTTATAAATATCCTAATAACTAATAATCCAGCATAAAAATCGGTTGCCAACGTTTCCGTTTTGTGCCACGCACCATGTTGCAGGTGTTTATTGTGGCTGCCTCGTAGCAGGCAGGAGAAATTTATTGCAGCAGAGAAAATTACTAGTAGGAATGTAGGATGGATTTGTAGGGAGGGGACAAAATTAAATCACTATATAGTATCTCCATAGGGGATAGGGAGGGTACGTTGTGGCCCTGATGCTACTGTATGTATAATCATTTTGTAGCTACAGTGGTAGGTCCAAAAAAATAATAACTGCAGGGCTGACAAATTAAATAAAATACTCTCCTGCTCCAAAGATAAATCAATTTCTATAGATCTTAAGTCAGACTACTGTCTTAAATAAGTTTGATCAACTTTATAAAAAATAGAACAATATTATGACACCGAATAAGAAGACTACAAAAGTATATCATCATGATGTATCTAGTTAGTGATACTAATTTGGTATCATACATATTTGTCTTCTTTTCTAATTTCTTGGTCCAAATTAAAATAAAATTAATTTAGTGGAATGCCTTGAGTACATTCTTGTATATATGTTACTAAATATATATGGACCCGTTTGGATCCCATGGGTTAACAACTAAAATTTGCTCTAGTTCATCCTAACATGGAAGTTAATGGGTGACTAATTTTTACCCAAATACAACTAGATAACAATGGCTAAAAGCTCATTGCTTACTAGGGACATATGCATCTGTTAGACTAGGAACCATATATGCACGAGCTAATAGTTAGCTGCTTAATTTTTAGCTTGTTAATTTTTAGTCTCGACTAATAATTAGTCTTAGCCGATTCAAATAGGCCCTAAACCATCTATGCGTTTTGTTACTTTTCAACTTCAATTCCATAAGGTTTTACGATCGACGATTATATTTCTCCAACCATTCCTCAAATTGACTTCAACGGCACGAATGAGTTTTTATCCATTTTGTTATGTAGCAGCGGCTTTTCATACTTAAAGAAAAAAATGGCATATATGATTGCAAAATATGGCCCAAACTAAGAATAAGTGTTTCTGGTTGTTTGAACAATCACCAATTTACCAATAACTGTGACCAAATTAATATCTCGGTGCAAAATGCCTCAAGTTAAATATAACTGTTTCTTCTTTGAAGAATAATCGATTGACTGAGTAGGTTCAGTTCCTGTACTTTACTATAGATACTATAGATTCATTCAGTGATTCGTTGATAAAGAAGGACTTACTCTAGCTAGTCAACAAATTAATAATGAAACGTGTGGAGGACATGTGGTTAATTGAGGAAACAAAGGAAACCGCCAATGGGGAATTAGACAAGAAGGATAGGACAATGTTGCCCTTGGCATGTATCACATACTTGCAATGTTTGTTAGCTCTCCAGCCAGGTAATGTGATGACAAGAGGGAAAACAACAATGCACAAAGAGGCTGCTGCGCTGCTTTCATTGGAGACGAACGTCTGATAATCCAAACAGTGCATGGTCAGTGGTTAGTAACTAACTGGACGTCTAACTAACTGCATCTATATAGCTGCTAGCTACTCTGCAGACTACAGTACATCTGTAAATGTACATACACCAACGAGAAAGACCCAAGAGTGAGATTCGCAATGTAGGCGCACATTTTATATATATATGTACAAAATGTACACAGTAAGTAGCGGCATAATAATATATGCTTGTGAGTGGTAGACGACAAGCTTGGAGCATGTTGCCGTATATATGGAGTTTTGTGTGGCGCAGGCTTGGACGGCAGATAATTTAAGAGAGAAACAATTGTCTGTGTGCGCCGCAGGCAAAGAGACAAGATCGAGCTGGGTGGAGTGCAAGTGCAGTTGTCGTTGAAAAGGGAGAGTATAAAATGTTTTCCCATTATTTTACCTGCACGAGTATTTTAAGTGATCCCTACTAGTCTGCCTTCTTGTAATCGCTATCGTAAAATTCAGTTCTTCTAGATAGGCTGTATGCGTGCTGTCTGCGTCCGTTCAATACCTGTCAAACATATTTTTTAGAAGTCACACTTACACCACTATATATTTTAATTACGTATCTATTAGTAAATATAAATGAAAAGATGCCTATTTTTTTCGTTTCACAATTTTGTGTACTGAAGCCAGCTCTCATAACGGCTTCCCTAATTAGCAAAATCAAATCACTTTTGTTTTCCTTTTGACGAAATTAAACTAGAGGGTTGCCCCACATATTATATCACACGATATGTTGGAGCCGATAGTTATCGAGTTTTACTAGAATGCCGGGGTTTTTCTAATAAAAAAACTGTCGGGTTCACTACTGGAAACCTAGAATCGAGATAATGATTAGAGACTTGTGATCCGACAATGATGGGTAGAGTTACTATCATCAGTAGTAACATTCCATTAGTACTAGGACTTGGTAACATTTTGTTGTGGGTTTATATGTTGAACTAGGTAATTGGTCATGTGTTACTATGAGTTGGTAACAATTAATCATGTAATGTTATTTGACCCAGATTTTCCCACCGTTCCAACACGTGTAGGTCACTAAGTCCAGCATATAGAAACTACGGTCCTAAGGTCATCCTCAACAACAAGAGCAAGAGCTAGTATCTATCTCTAAGCAGAAAACTCTACCAATGATTCATCTCTTAGCACATAGCTCATAATATAAATAACTCTACATATCATTCTCGCATAATCTCGAAATATGTGTATAAGACTATCTCTTAGACAAGAAATAGCTTTCCTTTCTCTTCTATTAAAATATGAGAAAAAATTCTATGAGCTAGCCAAAAAGTAGTCACTAGAGACGTCCTAAGACCTTATATAGGAGCTCCTCGATTGCATGCGGCATGAGTTGGCTCTGGATGGACTCGTGCGGTCATGCATGTTGACAAGCGGTTATTGCTGTATGGAATGGGTTGATGACGAATATGATCACTCCATTCCTGGAACCAAACAGTAACATAGCTATGGATGTAGGTTCGGATCGTTTCAAGAGTGGTACCGTGCTGCAAACCAAATGCATTCTTAAAGATCAATCTGAACTTTTTTCATGTGTGAAGAACTCAAATCCGCCCATTTGGTTCATTGTTGGGTGAAACTAATTAAGAGATAGTGTTGGGTTGTGTGCATAAAGCCATGTCGCATCAAATAAAAACAAAAAAGTGATTATCTTTATAATAACTAACTTGTATAACTACCCTTTAATAGTTTTAGTTTTACTTTTGATATCTTATATTTTAAAATATATTAATATTGTTTATTTCATGTTAATTATATGTTGATAGTATCAATAACATAAATCTGTTTTGTACCATGCAAGCTTGGCTTGTTAAAAACGCAAATGAAATCCGTATCTAGATAGACATGTTCTGATTGTCTTTTGCATCTAGGAAGGTAGATTGAAACCTCAACATATGAGCAACCAAACAACATATGAGCAACCAAACAGGTAAAACTTGCATCTGACGAGGGCAACAAAACGCCCACCAAGTGACCCGGGGCACAATGTGGTGCATGTTTAGAGAGCACGTGATCTGCCGGCCGGGACCCTTGTCCTCCTAATTATACTTTTCTGTAGTCCCTTGTGCATGCTTGGGGACCCTGCTTGCCTGTCTGTACCTCCTGATATTCTTGCATAAATAATGTATGTAGGACTGTAGGTGGCCTAGAGAAGTGTCACATCCGTTCTAAAGACAGGATGATGGATAAGCACAAACATGTCTTGATGCCATATATCCTTATCCCTATTTGGCTTTGCAACTCCGTTATCCGGTAAACAGAGATAGCGTTATACAGCATAAACTTCCAAAGTTGGAAACAAGTGTTCTATATCTGTTCGCTTGAACTGAAAACAAATGTTAATTTTGGCTGATGTTAGTTTATTATGAGAGAAAACATTATTCCATACCTGAAAATAAGCGCTGATAAGCTGAAGCAGTGGATAGATAACAATTTGCAGTAATAAGCAGTGGATAGATAACAATTTGCACGGTTGTACAGTGAGCTAGGGATGGCGGTCAATATAAAAATTATTGGCAGAGAATTTCTAGTGATCTGCATTAATTTCAAAACAAGCTAGATTTCTTATCCAAAATTTTCGATCCTGGATAGCAGGGATGAGGGAAATAATAGAGAAGGAAACACATTTACTTCATTTTCCCTCGTAATGATATTAGCTAGGTCTAATTAAAATGTCACTGCCAAAAAAAATTGAGGGCGCTTTTACATGTGCTCCATCTATCCAAAAAGGCTGCACATTTTGTTTTATTTTCATAAAATCAACCCATCTTAAATATATAAAAAAGTACTAATATTTAAGATATTGAATAAGATTAATCAAGTAATATATTTTATGTAAACCTATTTAGAGATACAAACATTGAAACAATTTCTAAATCTAGTCAAACTTGAAACTATCTAATTACTCCTAGAAAAATGAGATATTGACAGAGAATGTAGCTTTGTAGTGTGCCCTCAATTAAACTACTACCACTTTGAAAAAAAAAATAAGTCCATGTAATTTTGTCCTAAATTAAACACAGAACTTTAACTAGCAATATATGATAAATATAGTCCTTTATTAGTCGTCACTCGCTACTACATGGCGTTAGGACAAGCATTGCAAGTTGTCCTAATGGCTACTATAGCTGGACGGAGTATTTTTCTTAAAGAAAACAAGTTAAATATTATAAAAAGTAATTTTATGACAGATTTAGTAATGCCAATCCATATGAAATTTACAATAGTCATACGAAAATACTTTTATAGTGAACTTATATTTCCGAACGGAGAAGTTACAAATATACTTTTCATAAAAACGATTCGACTCCTTCCCTGTACAACTGCATCTCCGTATGTACTCTGTAGTCTGTGTACTCTTATGTTTTTCTAGTTGAGATTTGTAAACGGGGTGCTAATCTGACACGAAAGTTTACTGTGTACAAACACAGGTCAGTTGCTCAATGGAACTGAAAGTTCACATCTGGTCAGAAGTCAGATAGTAGCGTTTGTCGATTTGACAAAAAAACCGTTTCAATTCACTTTCGTGGTCATCAGCCACCCCATCCCCCAACTACCCAGCACTATATGGGGGAATACCAGTATACCAAGTTTGTGTGATAAGTACCGGGACTAGTACTGCGCATGCGGATGGGCACAGAAAGTCTAGCAATTAACTCATTGATAGATACTCTTTTTGCCTAGGCCCTGTTTAGATACACCTCTAAATTCCAAAAATTCTGTCACATTAATATTTAAATATTTAGACACATCTATGGAGTATTAAATGTCGATGAAAATTAAAAGTAATTTGACCGCTTCGCAAAAAGTTGCGGGACAAATCTTTTGAGTCTAATTAGATCATAATGGGATATTTATTGTAAAAGTTAGCACGTTGCTACAGTAAAATTTTATAAAATATTGAATCTAAACATCCCCTAGTTTACTCGATTCCATTATATTTGGATTTGGGATTAAACATACGAGCATGATTGGTTAACTTCCAAATTTCGTCATGTCACAGATTTAAGCTGTGAAATATTAGCAAATTTTGACAAACCAAATAAAGACCAATAGCTCGCCGAAGTTTTGGCAACAAAATTTTGACTATCAACCAATTAGGTCCTATATAACCGCATTAGATTTTGTTCGGTAAAAGAACTTTTTTATCTTTTTAACTGTCAAAATTAAAAAAAAATCACAAGGATTGGCATCATCATAATGTTAAATGATGTTACTGAATTATCTTCGTGAAAATCTATTTTCATAACATGCAGTTCATTTCATTTGAAGTTGTATGCATGCATGTTATTTTTCTGAGAACGTATACCTAAATGACATAATTTAGAGGTGAGGAATAAGTTGTTTGATTTCACATTTGCGCAGTTAGATTAGACAAAGTTTGACCTCGTTTTTTTAGAGGTAGTGCGTAACTATTATGTGCTTGTATAGAATTTTGCACAAGTCTGTTTGAGAAACTACAATGCCAATAGAACTAGTGAAACCATGACCCACATGTCCATAATAGCTAGCTCAGCTGTAATTCTATCGTTGGTAGAAGAAGGAAAGCAACGTGATAGCGAGCGAGAAAATAAACGTTAATTTTGTTTGATACTGATTTGTTGTGAGAATAAAACATCGTTAAAAATGCTGATTTCGAACGGAAAGTCCCTCCCTCTCTCAATCTCAACTCGCTCAGCTCGGCACTCAGACGTTGTTCTTTTTATTGTTTTCTGATGCCACCTCGCCTGAATGCGCGCATATGCAGGTGGAAATATCACTTCACCTCAGTGGAGTAAGAGGACAGTACAGTAGCATTATAGCTGCAGTGCTCCATCTCGATCAAGTCAGGTGGACTCCTCCGAGGATTTTTGATTGGATTGGACTGCATTTTAATGAGACGCCAAGCCTGGAGAAGCGACACGTAACGGCTCCAAATTGGCAACACGTAGCCATCATCCCTTTGCTGCCCCGACGGAGCGAGCGTGCATCAAATCCCAGCGGCGGGCCTCCGCCGAGCATTTGGATTTTTGGACCACCACCGGGGGACGGCCATCGGCGTCGGTCCATTGGCCGGCCCACGAGTCCTCGTGGGGGATGGGGGGCCCAGCCCCGGTCTCGGCGCGTCGCGCCTTATCACACGTCGGATCGGATCGGACCGGACGCCGCCGTCGCCGTCGCGCGTGGGCGGGGGTGGCCCAGGCGGCGGATCCTAATCGGCTAACCGGCCTCCGCCGCAGCATCTGCTTCGCCCGCCGTCGTGAGAGTGAAACCGCGTCGGGCTTGTTCGTCACTTCATCCTAGTACCAAGACGCCGAGATTTCCCACTTCCAGGCCGGAGGTGCGCAGCCACCAATTATATTTATATAATTAGTCTCGTATTCTCGTGTGGATATTCCGACAGCAAGTCGCCATTCCTCAGTCTCCAGAAACAATCTGACACTCCTATACTCCACTGTGCTGTGTGTCCCTGTGACGGCGAACGCTGCCCTGTGCGATGTTCAAAAACTCCGACTCTGACCGACAACATCAAACACCTCCGAATTAGCAGAAAAACAAAACACGAGAGCTAGGCATGAGAGAAGAACCAACAAGGTGATGAGATGATGGCGAAAACAAGAATTGGCAACGAGTGTGCATTAGACAGCGCACGAGGAACAGTGAAACAGGAGGTGGTCCTCCTGGGACGTCAGGTAGCCATCATCCTGGTCCATCCGGTTTGTTGCCCAGTCCGAAATTTTGGCCTCTGCGTCCAGTTGAGTTGATGGATCTTTCGTCTCATCTCACTCCCCACCGCCTTCAATTGACCTTTAGCCGGATATCCAGGCAAAGCATAGTTTCCTCGCGTTGCCATCACGCATTCAAAGCAAGATCTCCGAGCCAATCTTCCGCAACTGACCTAACGGGGGCTCCAGTTCCTTCTTGTGGTGGTCACCCTCCTTCAGCAGCCGGAGGACCAGATGACCTAATCAATGCGCCGCAATTACAACATCTTTAGTGCACAGGTGGAGGGACGCTCAAGAGAGTGAAATCTAAACATGCTTCCGCATCCTGACGCGTTAACTGAAAAAGGACAGAAACAAGGGTGCAGCCAGATGGCGAGTCTGACAGGCCAAGTTGAAATCCTTTTATTATCACTTTTTTCATGATTCACGGACGGACAGGAGATCCACGGTCCCGCATACACCTTTTGTATATTTCACCCCTTTTTGCGCTCAAAAGATATAAAGCAGTTCAAACATGGGTCACAGAGGCTAACGACATCTCTAGAACTCCAGCATTCGGCCTCTGAAGATGGCCTCGGCTTTCCTGACTTCCTTCTCTGGTCCAATGATGAACACCTACATTTAGCACACAGATAAAAACAGGATCAGTAACAAAACTGAAATATGTTCATTCAGATCAGTTGCTGCACAAGGATTGGTGCTTATATTAACTAACTAAAGACAGTGGACGGCTATTCAATAACTATATAGTTAGGAAGAACCTCCTGGTGTGATCTCATAATCTTACAAAAACTAGCGACAATTGGTTTCAAGCAGTTGTTGGCTAGTGAGTGCATACAGCTGGAAATGATTCAAGGCAATGATCGAGACATTTAGAGGCTTGTATCACGTGCAAATGAGAGGGAGAGAAATTTTCTTTTGAATCCCCAAATAAACTCTCCATGTTAGCTTACTGTGGAATAAGTGCACCTCATCCAAAAGATATATATATACACATCTGTTCAACAGTGATTACAAATATACCTCTGATCCCTAACATGCCATCAATATTTCTATGACTTGTGGGTTCAGGACTACTTTGCCATAGACAAAGACATAGGCAGTGGACACATCCAGTACTAAGGATACACCAAGCGGCATATGAAAAAAAAAATATATTACTTACTGAGAGAAAAATCTGCCATGTAGGCAGACTGACAGTAAAAACAAAGATCGAAGGGAAGGGGAAGTGGGGAACTAAAACCATATTCTCCATAGGGGAAACAAACGGGAAAAACAAAGAAATATTTGTGCAGAGCCCACCAATTCATTATTAAAACAAGGCTGGTTCAACAATTTAGCAAAGCCCAGCATGAATTTAGCAAAGCCCAGCATGACTGTCCAGTATGAATAGACTATCTCTGACAAACAAGGCTGTGGGAAACATACCCTGTCTGGAGGCCCCTTAGCACCACCGATATGGATTTCAACACTGCCCACAGGAACCAAAAGAAAACAGAGGATTAATGAAGTTTAACAGCATAGAGGATGGGATATTTATGAAATCAGACTCAGGATGTTTACTTGCAAGATTCTTTCACAAACATTATGGTTGACCCCTTTCTGCCAATAACTCGTCCCATTTTCCCAGGAGGCACATCTAAGACTGAAAGGATATCGACTTCAGGAACATAAACATCAGCTTCAATGTCATCTATAACAAACATGAAACATCAATCAGCACAGAAGATCTGCAATGTCAGCATACTGGTAAAATTGAAAGTCTTTGGTCAAAGAACTAACTGATGCAATGTAAACACATATGTGCCATGATCGTGAGGATTATATCTTAGGACCAAACTAGGCTGACAAAAGTTACAAAATTTATAAAACTCCAGGCCTACAATGTCAACTATGGCTGTTCAAAACCAGTTTTTCCAACTCATGAAAATGTGATTTGATCCAGCAGCCTGCTACCTTTGCTGCAGCTATTTGCTGTCAGTGTCATGTAGATTGCTAAACACAAGAAGTAAACCTATATTACAATAACAGTCATAAATTTCACATTTTTTCTGAAAGACTCGAAACAAAAGGTAAAATGGATTTAGTATGTGGCAAGCTCCTTAATTTCAAACAGAGGGGTGGAAAATCTTATATATACTGACCAGGGACAGGAGGAAGAGGTGACCAATCTGCAAACTGGTTGTTGTTTAAGCAAAAGCACCTACAGTACAGCTCACTGCGAACTGCCAAACGCCATAAAGATACTTTGTTTAACTTTTCCATCATTTTCTCATAGATATTGAGAAGGAAGCGGACATCATCCGTGGCAGCTCTAACCATCATATCAGACAAGGGCCTAATTTTCCAGAAGTTAGGGTCCTGAAATCCATCAATTAATATTATTTGTTAGATTTCCTCAGGAAGTTATGCTATCAAAACAACAGAACAGCTAACGGCAAGACGTTATCATAGAAACTAAACAACATTTCATATCCACAAGGATGTTCTAAATAGCAGGTTGCTGACCTGCCTTAGAAGGGTACGGACTTCTTCCTTTTCAGGATATGGCATGCCTACATGAAGCAGTACCGCAGTATCACACCATATGGACAATCAAACAATAAAAAATATAAAATAATGAGGAATGCAATGCACCACATAATACACCAAAACGAGGATGCACGGTGCATAGGGATTAACAGATTTGATGTTCGACAGTAACAGCACGTTTTTTTGTTAACAGTATGAATGATGGCTGGGCTGCATGCACCTGTGTAATTAGGTAGTAAAGAATTTTGGCTCAACAAAGATATCAGCACTATCATTTCGCTGAAACAAGCAGATCAACATCAACCATAGGTTACTCAGAGGCTGATAATACATGGTTAAGTCTCCATGCCATGCACTGACTGAGTGACTATTGTGACGACTTCGAAACTTGCCGCAACCATGAGACTTGTTATTCCCTCCATTCCAAAATATAGGTCATTTTAGTTTTGTCCTTAGTCAAACTTTTTGAAGTTTGACCAAATTCATAGAAAAAAATAGACCAAAAACTACAACATCAAATTAGTTTAGTTATATCTTCTATTTCAAAGGCTGCGTTACCTAGGCATCCAGTGTACCAAGCTTGCCTAGGGGGTCTACCGGTCTACTTACGCATTGTCACCTAGGCAAACAGGCGTACCCAGCACACATTGATGCCTTTGAAACCATGACTATATCCACCATGAAATATGTCTTAATAGTGCAATTTTTTTGTATCGTAGATGCTAATATATTATTCTACAAACTTGGTCAAAGTTAGAGAAGTTTGACTTAGGGCAACTAAAATGACGAATATTTTTCAAACGGAGGGAGTAGTTATAACCAAAACGATCACTATTGCACTGCCACCTGCTGCAACTTAGCCTAATGACCTAATCTACATCTACCACATTATGTTGCCTGTTGCTGCTACTAGATTTAGATCCAGATCTAGAACAGAGCAGAGAAAAAGGGGATGGAGTGGAAGGGAGAAGGCTTAGTGAAGTAGGACGCAATGGAAGGATAATGAAGACTAATAAGTTGACAATAGTTGGCAATGATGGCTGCCAGCAGCAAGGCCTGGACAGCAGTGAAGGTGGACGGTGGAAATGGTTGCAGCACACAAGAATTCACAAGAGTTGATGATAGCAACTTGCAACAATGGAGGACAGTGGTTCCTAGAGGGGCCAATGGGCTAGTTTTCTGTCTTTCACTTCATATGTGTTGGTCTAGGATTTGGGGGTTCACCATAGCTGCACTGTTATTGGGTTCTACTCTACCAGTCCTAGATGGCTTCTTGTATTGATGTGGGACTAACTGAGCTGTTTGGAATTGTATGTGAAGCCCTTGACAGTCACACAGCTTAACCTCGCTCTCAAGATGGTCTTCGACCTTCCGTCAAAGGTCCCAGCAACACTACTTTGGCAGGTTATGTTATGGCAAGTGGAGCTGGCCCAGGGGCAGTACAGCGTGGAGAGTAACCGACAGATTAGATTAGATTGGTTTGGTTTGTTAGGAAAGAGATAAGTTAGATTGATTCGGTTAGAATATTTCCTTAGGTGTCAAGTTAGTCGTCTCTATAAAAGAGAGAACCCACTATTGATTGTAATCAAGCAAGAAGAACATATGATAGTCCCCGAGGAAGGGTGGCTATCGTGGGGTCGCTCTGCTAATCCATCTATCCGTAGCCATTCCATATCAGGTTAGAACTTGGTATCCCCAAACACAAGATTTAATACAGCTAACATAGGATTGAAAGCACATGATGCGTGAATTCTGCTGCTATATTTGAAATTTAATTTAAAAAATACAACAATCAAACAAAAACACCATCTTGGTTTGTTATATCTGCACACAAAAATAGAAAGCATCCTAATCATATTTATGCACTGAGTATACAGTAGGGAATATAGTTCACCGTGCCTCCAGACTACTAATTCACGTCGACAAAAATTATGGCCAAACACTTCCAATAGATGCCATTGCATGACATAAAGGCATAAAGCATAAGCACATAGGTCAAGCTTAAGCAAAAGCTGCACCAATTTATTTATTTTTCTTCAGAACTAAGTTTCACCATATAAAGTGAAAAAACTGCAGTAAATAAAGCTACCATAGAAAATATGTAAAAAAAAAAAGTCTCGTAGCATTCATGAAAAGGCATACAGCTTGAATCACAGTATAGTACATACCACAGTATCGTTTATCAGCAAGAAGGCTGACAAAAGATATGTAATTGTTTTCATCAGGTGTCTTCTTTTTTCCTTCCTGCTCCTGCTCTTGTATCAGAGAATAAGCGATCTGCACGCAATAATAGAAATTTAAGCTTTTCTTTCTTGTGAAGAGTAACCACAGCATCTGAGTATCCTACCCATACTACACAGAACTCCCTAGAAAGGTACACAGAACTCTCTAGAAAGGGGGGGGGCACCAGTACTTATGCAAAGTACATTGATAGTACAGAGAAAATTAACCTACTTATGAAAATCACTAGAAATTGTCCTATGAGCAAGTAAATATATGTGAAGGCTGGGACAAGAATATGGAGTCATATCTCACAGGTAAGTAACCAACTAAACAGAAATATAGTCTTGATGCTAGATGCCTAATATATAAGTATATAGTACATATATGATAAATATATGCAGGACAATAATACAGACGAGTAGGCCGATAACGATAAGAGGTCGATTAATCGTCCTTATTGTCGATTAATAGTCCTGATCGTCCTTATCGGTACCAAGGCGATCAGAGACGATTAGCCGATTTAAAAACATTGATGTCGTGATTACCTGTGTATCCATCACATTATGCAGTTTGATGCCAAACTGAAAATACAAAGCCTGCAGAAAGTGATAAAGTCCAAACTAGTTAGTCAAGTTTACAATCTCCTAAAAGGACAAAAGAAAGCATAGCAAGCTAAAAGTTCCCAAATGCATAATTAGGCACCTCGCTGTCCCTTTTACAATCATGAATAACTTTGGTGATATGATCAGACTCAAGTGCGGGCTTACAAGCTTGAATAAGTTCTTTTCCACCCACAATGGCATCCACTAGGTAAACAGCATCAGGGAATGCAAGCTGCAATATAAAGACAACCAACAAAAAGCATCTCACATCAGGATCTTAGATGTAGAGAGATGGACGCTCTAGGACAACCTCAAGAGCAAGACAAGTATATATAAAAGTTAGATGAAACAGTAGGCATATTAAGTCCAGTTGCATGAAAAGATACATGTAAATGTGTGGCCCTTGAATTCAAAATAACGAAATATAATTTCTAGCAAAATCAATTCATGTAAAATGAAGGGCATTGAAGGTAATGAAGTAACATGTTAGTCCAGATATAAGAAAAATGCATGGCTGCCCCATACAGAGTAATGTCACAATCATGTATTAAAATACTATAATACAACATTATGCCTGCTAAGGTTTACTTTTGTTCACCTGCATAATACAGAGAGCACCATTGCGACATAGATCAACACCTTCACAGTCAAATCCAATTACCAACTTCTGGGCAGCTGAGGGTTCAAGAAACTCGACTGGGAGTTGACCAGGTTTGGTAACGATATGATATGGGGGGCATGGTAATTCTGGGTTGTTATCTGCAAGAGAATTCAAGCGATCAAAACAAAGCAAGTAAAATTGGTTCATTGGTGCATATCTGTACAAAAAGCAGTTCCAAGTTCTGTGCAAGATAACCGACCCTAGCGAGCAAAAAATCTACCAAGAAAACACACAGGTAGCTAGATGCAATCAATTTCACTGCCAAACTATTAAGTAAATAAATGGGTAAGGTGCATGGGAATGGAATCATAAGAACCTCTTGTTCCAGAATTTCTGGTATTAGCTACACAACTAATTCCCTATCAATGCTAAAAAGAGTACCGATGAAGTAGCAAACACCTATCAGCGGGTAATTACCACAGCACTAGGATATTTATCACAGCACTAGGATATCTACAAATTATTTGCATACGAAGTACAGAACTATTGGCAATTCAAGAGCACAAGTATTTCATTTGGAACTATCGGCATTCACTCCATGAAGTCGTCCTGCAATCCCAAGGGGAAAAAAAAAATCCTAGTCCTAGAGCAACCCGCACAAAGTGGCTAGCTGCGCAATCAAAAAGCATCTGCACACCAATATTACAAGCCCTAAAACCCTAAGGTTAAACCATGACACAAAATGCTCCAACAAAATACAGCAACGTAGAAGCTAAGGCACAAGTACACAAGGACTAAACGAACTCCCAGAACCCTAAAAGCAGCGGACGCCGATGCGGCCCCGCGAGCACAGAAGCAGGGGGCTCGCGCCGCGCGGGCGCAGCACTATGAGCGCGAATCGGGGGGGACTCTTCAAGCGAAACGGAACACCGGCAGCAGGATCGCAGCGACCTGACCCGCCACGATTTACACAAACCGCGAGTAGAGCGACACTGGGACTGGGAGAGCGCAGCCACCAGGAGGATGAAGCGAGAAGGTGAGGAGGCAGAGGCAAGTGCCGCACCTGAGGGTGCGTCGGCGGCGGCGGGGTCGAGGGGCTCGGAATGGTGCGACGCCATCCCGATCCCCTCGCGATCGCTGGCAGAGGGAGGGAGGCAGGAGGCGGGCGCACCGGCGATGGAGAGGAAACAATGACGAAAAGGGGAACACGAGGGGTGCGCGGCTGCTCCTAAGGCTTGCCTATAGTACTCCTGTGTAGTCGACGCGCCGGTGCTGCGCGACGGTTACGGCCGTGTTCCACGGCTGTCGGCTGGGCTTGGGCTTGGGCTTGGGCTTGGGCCTGGGCATTCATTGCGTGAGCTCCTCCGGCAGCCCAATCTGTGATGGTGATGCACTGATGACTCCCTGAACTATCGATGTACCATCGTAATCTCACTTTTTCTTTCAAAAAACTCCAGAATCAGATAGACTCTCAGGACCATTCAATTCAAGTTAACTTCCTGGGCTGTTTAAAGTAGTTCTATTAAAAGCGGTTTTAAAGTAGTAGTTCTCTTTTTATTTTAGTTATTAAAATCTAGTAAATAGTTTTTTTTTGTTTTGAGCATAAAATCTAGTAAATAGTTGGTAAGGCTATTAAAACATATAAAATTATCTCTAAATTTCTAATAAATATGAAAATATCCTTGAGTAGAAGCTTAAAAATCTAGATTATCTCTCAAAAAATCTAAATATTCCAAAACATTTTAATTGATATCTAAACATGTTTTGCAAACTTTTCACAAAACATTCTAATTAAACTTCTTTTAACTTGATTGAATCTATAACATCTGTTGACAGCTAAAAGTGGCCAAGGCAGCATGTAAAGAACTTCATAATGGCATCCTCGGTGTCAAGACGACCATAAAAAATATTTGGATCATCTCATTTGGAGTCTAAACGGACAAAAAGAAGGTTTCTGGACTCGTCTGCCACAATCGCTAGGTCGATTTTCTCAACTGTTTGGAGATTAGCTAAAGTCCAACTCGATTCTAGATCATATTTTTTATGTGGAAAACTTGCAAAACGCGCTTTGGATTCCAACTAGCATAAGACCACTCACTTCTACACACACACACAGAGTAGCTTCACGGCCGATTGAGAAATCCAGCATCCAACCATTAAAATGACCACTTTTACCCTTTTTTCTAATTTTTCCAATCCCCTACTATTCAATGTGTGTTACTATTCAATGTGTGTCTCAGCGAGATTCGGTGGCATTCTAGGTGAGCCTAGGACAACCTCGGGCATCTCCCCCCAACAGGTCATTCGGGGAGGTGTGCTCGAGCTCTATCGGCAAATAACAGGCTTCAAATCAGCCTCACCGATCTATGGATCCGTCTTGTTGATCTTGGAGTTACTCACTGTATGGTTAGGTTGTGTGTGAACTTAGGCTTCTAGCCCTCACTGATGTGTGATCCAATTCAACGTCAGTTACAACAATTAGTATCATTAGATACTCTATGTATATATTAGTGCATTTTTTTTATACATTTGATCGAAGTAGGAGAAGTTTGACGTAATACAAAGCTGAAGTGAACCACAATTTAGAATAGAGAGAGTAGCATGCTCACAATTCATTATAAAAAAAGACATATTTTAATGATCAGGTTTACACTTGTCCAATAATATATGAGTTACGTTCACAAAATCGAGACCACCAGAATCCATATTTCAAAGCACTTCGATAATTATGACTTCATGACTCGTTTTGGAATAGTGAAAAAAGGTCCTAGAAAAACGCCCGGAGAGCACTCCTAGGAAAAAATAATAGTGAGTAGAGGGTGCAAGCTAAATCTAGAGAGGCGTAAAAAAAAATCTAGGAGTAGTTCTGCTATTTGTAAGAAAATACTTTAAGGACATATTTGGCTAAGCTCTAGAGCACCTTTTAAACGGAATCCAAAAGTAGCTCTACCAAACACTTTATTTACGTATGATTCTATGCATTAAGTAATTATCTGAAATGAAACACATGGCTGAGAGTTAAAAAAATAGCTTCTTTCAATTTAATCTTTTTATAAAATTGTTCCGTGCATCATCAGACTATGAGATTGAGTAATAGGACAACAAGCAATCTTGCTTAATCGTTCGCTTGCCAATCACCGCTCTCTATCCTAAATCAAGTCATTCCAAAAATTTTGAAGAGCCAAAGCATTTCAAATTTGATCAAAATTATAACGAGAAATATAAATATTTATGATACTAAATAAGTGTACTATAGAAATATATTGGATTAAGAATCTATTGATACTTAGTTGATATTGTAAATATTATTATCTTATTATATATAAACTTGGTCAAAGTTGAAATGCCTTGACTCTAAAATTTTTGGAACGACAATTTGGGACGGAGGAAGTAGATGGTTTTGGCCTTCCGCATATATAGCTTTTACTATGAAGATATACGATATGTCTAAAAGGCAAAACAACTCATAAATTAGAATGGATTAGTACCAAAATTGACATGAGATTTTTTTTTTTTTTTTTTTTTTTGCAAAACTAGACGTGCTAGATAAAGAGGGTTCCAAGATGCCCTCAAAAAAGAAAAGCATCCATATGACCATATATCTGTTTTTTTAGTAGGCGAAATTCAGCTCTGCTAATAAAATAATTCAAATTCATGTCTTAGTTTTTCACACACACGTAATTCAAACTAATGTCCTAAATTTTCAAACACGTGTGTGCACATAATTCAAATTAACATTCGAAATTTTCAGGCACATGCATACGCACACACACATGCACTGCTCCCACACATACATAAACTACCTACCTACTATACTTCTATAAAAAAAATAAATTATAGTAATCGCTCACTATTATTAAAATAATCTTAAGTTCCTTTACCTACCTACTTTTTTCGTTACGTGAAAAACACAACGCCAACCAAATAAATCAAGCAATGGCTTAAAGTGTTAAGTGTTTAGCACTGTTTTTTTAATCCCTTTACTTTTGCATTTCTTTATATTAGTCCAACACCATAGTTCTGGCTAGCTCTAGACAAAAATAACCGAGAACCGAATTGAAAGAATCAGAACCGAAACAAAAGAACAGAAACAAAAAATTTTGGTTCCTGGCCTATTCGGCTCTTAATTCTCAGGAACCGAATTAACCGATCCAATTTCGATTCCAACACTTGGTTAACCGAAACAACTAAACTTCACAAATAAGCCCAAATAACCTTAGGTATAAAAGGTGGATGGCACCCATCACAGGACGTCACACTTTTAAAAAACAAAAAATCTCGGCATCGTGCTTTTTAAAAAGGGCTACGCCTCCGCCGGACGTCTCGACGGATGTACCGGTCCGAACGCCACTCTGGTACAGCTAGCTGGTGCATGCATACAAAAGCGTTTATGATTTCTAGAGTTAAAAATCTATAACTTCTAAACTAAGCACCATAATTAAAATCTGATTGTACCATCGTGATCCTTATAATTAATTCTTCAAAATAAGACCCCAGCCCATGGATATATTTTGGCAAAAAAAAATTCAACATATACAACATCCCGATATACTTTTGCAACACTCATACGAAACACCTGCAACATATTTTTAAAACCACTGAAACACTAGATATATACTTTTGCATCATGCATGTTTTACCCTACTATAAAGCAAAGAAGAAGGTAAGAAAGATGAGCATGTGACCAGAGGGACAATGATGGTTGATAGGAAGAATGAGGTCACATTGGCTGGGGCAGAGAATGGTCGCCGTCTCTGACGGACCTTCCAATCCGACCAATGGGCATGAAACATGCATATAAAATACTGTGCAACACCAGATCTAATTTTGAAACATTCAGATGCGACACTTATAATATATATATATATATATAACTATGAAACACTCGAAACATGTGTATGAAATATTTTAAAAAATATATGAAAAACACTTGCAAATTATTTTACATACACAACATTCAGATAAAACAATTACAACAATAATATATGTGAAAACATATGAAACATTCAAAACACTTGCAAATATTTATTTAAAAAACGAGATGAAAAATTATAAACATACCCGTAAAACATATGTCAAAAAAGACAATATCCATCTAGAAAGAACTATAACATCACCGATCTACTTTTACAACATACGCAAAGAAATAAAAATATATAAATATTTTAAAAATAAAAAGATAAAAAAATTGAAAATTGAAAAGAAAAAGAAAAATGAAAAAGAGACGAAAAAGAAAAACCAAAAAAAAAAGCGCAGCGCCTGGGAGGCGAGCCGCATGACCGCATGCGGGGTGACGCGTATTGTAAATGAATGAACAGCAATTGTGTTCGTTCTCTTGATTGATGAATAATGTACAGTATTTATACAAGCTCTTTGGGCAGTTTGCCGATTGGCAAAAGGTGTCTGATGGATGAAAAGGTGTCTCTACAGTTACTAAGTAATTAGCAGTTACTAATGACGAGATTAACTAATTGATCACTAATTAATTATTCTAATTAATCTTAACACTCTCCCTTGATCAATTGATCTTGTAAAGGTCTTTGCTTGTTCATCAATCATTGTCTTAAAGCTTTGGAAAAACCCTATGGGAAAAATCCAAAATATATTGATATACCAGGCAAAACTCCTTAAAAACTAGTGGGAAAAATAAGGAGAAACACCATGATATATAATCTCCTGATGTTTATAGACCTTTAGGTAATCCTAAAGACATAGTCTAAGAACAATTTGATCTATGATCAATGTATCATATATTATCCTTGAAAAACCTCAGTGAGAAAAAAAAGATAATATGACAACTATCTTTATATTGACATTGCCTCATCAAAAACTTTATATGAGAAACCTTAAAGGAAGAAACTCACATAAAGAAAAGAGTACAATGTATCTTATGGTCCAATATCATCCACCAAAACCCCTTGTGGGAAAAATGGATGATATGACATAATCTTGTGTTGATATTGCCTTGTTAAAAACTTTTATATGAGAAACCCAATGGAAAAACTCATACAAAGAAAAGAGTGCAATATGATATGTGCAACAAGTTATTAATCAGGGAGACTCTTCCCCTGATAACAAGTTATGAATCAAGGAGACTCTTCCCCTGATAACAAGTTATGAATCAGGGAGACTCTCCCCCTGATACTTGCAAACCTTAAAATAAATAAATTTATACCAATATACTCAACACATAAAAAATGTGGAGTATCGTAGGCTTTGTGAATATCAACGTGAGATTATCATAAGACTTAGTTTGCAAATTTTCATATGCCCATATTACCTATGAGACAGAACAATCTTAGTGCAAAAATATTGCATTAAGTATAACTTGATTTTATCTAAACAACACAAGTTGCATTACCTTTGATAGGTAATGACCTTTGATTCAATAGAATCAATATCACACAACCTCAGTATGTGATATACCATTCTGACTAGCTATACACATTCATGTGAAGCCTTGTGAATACAATATCAGAATGATTGTTATGTAAAATCTATTTCAATGATCTGAATTTTGGGGATCTTATAAATGAGCAGGATCATTATATCCACGTAATCGAATCATGGATTATACCAAGACCGCATGTGCTATTTTAAAATATCAAAAGATATTCTTAACTTCAATCTACCAACATTTGGTAGGAGTAGCGCTACTATTATATAGCAAATCATTGCAAAATAATATCCGATCGGAAAACTTTGCAAGATATGTTAGCGCATAAATAGCACTGAGATAATGGACAACTTGTCCCAATATCACGTATCAATCACTATGGTATAAAACAATTTTCCTCTGTCATGAGGTAGAACAACCATAGGCTATCTTCATATCGAATCATTCAATATGATGTGGATATAGATAGCTTTAGTATAAAATTCTAGGAGAAAATACTTGGATCTTAAACACAAAATGAAATTTTGGTTTAGACCAAATCTCCTATCTCAAACTCCATCTTTAGATTACAATGTGCTATTGACAAGTGTTCATTACCAATGATGTCAACAGTATTGACAATCATATAATACTATAAAATCCAATCAATGACTTCAAAATGAACACTGCATGTAATCAATCTTGTGTCGCTATAATTGATCAAGGGATACACAAAAAGTCGATTGTACCAAATTCTACTTATCTGCTTAAAGCCACATATTGACTTAAGCAATACATGATATATGTTGTGATTTTATGTATGAGGACTGAGTATGTGAACTCCTTCCTGGAAGCTTCACAAATACTCCAAATCAAGTGGTCATATGTGATCACTACATCTATCAATTATCAACAGCAAAGATAGATGAAGCCCATGGATATATTTTGGCAAAAAAAAATTCAACATATACAACATCCCGATATACTTTTGCAACACTCATACGAAACACCTGCAACATATTTTTAAAACCACTGAAACACTAGATATATACTTTTGCATCATGCATGTTTTACCCTACTATAAAGCAAAGAAGAAGGTAAGAAAGATGAGCATGTGACCAGAGGGACAATGATGGTTGATAGGAAGAATGAGGTCACATTGGCTGGGGCAGAGAATGGTCGCCGTCTCTGACGGACCTTCCAATCCGACCAATGGGCATGAAACATGCATATAAAATACTGTGCAACACCAGATCTAATTTTGAAACATCCAGATGCGACACTTATAATATATATATATATAACTATAAAACACTCGAAACATGTGTATGAAATATTTTAAAAAATATATGAAAAACACTTGCAAATTATTTTACATACACAACATTCAGATAAAACAATTACAACAATAATATATGTGAAAACATATGAAACATTCAAAACACTTGCAAATATTTATTTAAAAAACGAGATGAAAAATTATAAACATACCCGTAAAACATATGTCAAAAAAGACAATATCCATCTAGAAAGAACTATAACATCACCGATCTACTTTTACAACATACGCAAAGAAATAAAAATATATAAATATTTTAAAAATAAAAAGATAAAAAAATTGAAAATTGAAAAGAAAAAGAAAAATGAAAAAGAGACGAAAAAGAAAAACCAAAAAAAAAAAGCGCAGCGCCTGGGAGGCGAGCCGCATGACCGCATGCGGGGTGACGCGTATTGTAAATGAATGAACAGCAATTGTGTTCGTTCTCTTGATTGATGAATAATGTACAGTATTTATACAAGCTCTTTGGGCAGTTTGCCGATTGGCAAAAGGTGTCTGATGGATGAAAAGGTGTCTCTACAGTTACTAAGTAATTAGCAGTTACTAATGACGAGATTAACTAATTGATCACTAATTAATTATTCTAATTAATCTTAACACTCTCCCTTGATCAATTGATCTTGTAAAGGTCTTTGCTTGTTCATCAATCATTGTCTTAAAGCTTTGGAAAAACCCTATGGGAAAAATCCAAAATATATTGATATACCAGGCAAAACTCCTTAAAAACTAGTGGGAAAAATAAGGAGAAACACCATGATATATAATCTCCTGATGTTTATAGACCTTTAGGTAATCCTAAAGACATAGTCTAAGAACAATTTGATCTATGATCAATGTATCATATATTATCCTTGAAAAACCTCAGTGAGAAAAAAAAGATAATATGACAACTATCTTTATATTGACATTGCCTCATCAAAAACTTTATATGAGAAACCTTAAAGGAAGAAACTCACATAAAGAAAAGAGTACAATGTATCTTATGGTCCAATATCATCCACCAAAACCCCTTGTGGGAAAAATGGATGATATGACATAATCTTGTGTTGATATTGCCTTGTTAAAAACTTTTATATGAGAAACCCAATGGAAAAACTCATACAAAGAAAAGAGTGCAATATGATATGTGCAACAAGTTATTAATCAGGGAGACTCTTCCCCTGATAACAAGTTATGAATCAAGGAGACTCTTCCCCTGATAACAAGTTATGAATCAGGGAGACTCTCCCCCTGATACTTGCAAACCTTAAAATAAATAAATTTATACCAATATACTCAACACATAAAAAATGTGGAGTATCGTAGGCTTTGTGAATATCAACGTGAGATTATCATAAGACTTAGTTTGCAAATTTTCATATGCCCATATTACCTATGAGACAGAACAATCGTAGTGCAAAAATATTGCATTAAGTATAACTTGATTTTATCTAAACAACACAAGTTGCATTACCTTTGATAGGTAATGACCTTTGATTCAATAGAATCAATATCACACAACCTCAGTATGTGATATACCATTCTGACTAGCTATACACATTCATGTGAAGCCTTGTGAATACAATATCAGAATGATTGTTATGTAAAATCTATTTCAATGATCTGAATTTTGGGGATCTTATAAATGAGCAGGATCATTATATCCACGTAATCGAATCATGGATTATACCAAGACCGCATGTGCTATTTTAAAATATCAAAAGATATTCTTAACTTCAATCTACCAACATTTGGTAGGAGTAGCGCTACTATTATATAGCAAATCATTGCAAAATAATATCCGATCGGAAAACTTTGCAAGATATGTTAGCGCATAAATAGCACTGAGATAATGGACAACTTGTCCCAATATCACGTATCAATCACTATGGTATAAAACAATTTTCCTCTGTCATGAGGTAGAACAACCATAGGCTATCTTCATATCGAATCATTCAATATGATGTGGATATAGATAGCTTTAGTATAAAATTCTAGGAGAAAATACTTGGATCTTAAACACAAAATGAAATTTTGGTTTAGACCAAATCTCCTATCTCAAACTCCATCTTTAGATTACAATGTGCTATTGACAAGTGTTCATTACCAATGATGTCAACAGTATTGACAATCATATAATACTATAAAATCCAATCAATGACTTCAAAATGAACACTGCATGTAATCAATCTTGTGTCGCTATAATTGATCAAGGGATACACAAAAAGTCGATTGTACCAAATTCTACTTATCTGCTTAAAGCCACATATTGACTTAAGCAATACATGATATATGTTGTGATTTTATGTATGAGGACTGAGTATGTGAACTCCTTCCTGGAAGCTTCACAAATACTCCAAATCAAGTGGTCATATGTGATCACTACATCTATCAATTATCAACAGCAAAGATAGATGAAGCCCATGGATATATTTTGGCAAAAAAAAATTCAACATATACAACATCCCGATATACTTTTGCAACACTCATACGAAACACCTGCAACATATTTTTAAAACCACTGAAACACTAGATATATACTTTTGCATCATGCATGTTTTACCCTACTATAAAGCAAAGAAGAAGGTAAGAAAGATGAGCATGTGACCAGAGGGACAATGATGGTTGATAGGAAGAATGAGGTCACATTGGCTGGGGCAGAGAATGGTCGCCGTCTCTGACGGACCTTCCAATCCGACCAATGGGCATGAAACATGCATATAAAATACTGTGCAACACCAGATCTAATTTTGAAACATCCAGATGCGACACTTATAATATATATATATATAACTATGAAACACTCGAAACATGTGTATGAAATATTTTAAAAAATATATGAAAAACACTTGCAAATTATTTTACATACACAACATTCAGATAAAACAATTACAACAATAATATATGTGAAAACATATGAAACATTCAAAACACTTGCAAATATTTATTTAAAAAACGAGATGAAAAATTATAAACATACCCGTAAAACATATGTCAAAAAAGACAATATCCATCTAGAAAGAACTATAACATCACCGATCTACTTTTACAACATACGCAAAGAAATAAAAATATATAAATATTTTAAAAATAAAAAGATAAAAAAATTGAAAATTGAAAAGAAAAAGAAAAATGAAAAAGAGACGAAAAAGAAAAACCAAAAAAAAAAGCGCAGCGCCTGGGAGGCGAGCCGCATGACCGCATGCGGGGTGACGCGTATTGTAAATGAATGAACAGCAATTGTGTTCGTTCTCTTGATTGATGAATAATGTACAGTATTTATACAAGCTCTTTGGGCAGTTTGCCGATTGGCAAAAGGTGTCTGATGGATGAAAAGGTGTCTCTACAGTTACTAAGTAATTAGCAGTTACTAATGACGAGATTAACTAATTGATCACTAATTAATTATTCTAATTAATCTTAACACTCTCCCTTGATCAATTGATCTTGTAAAGGTCTTTGCTTGTTCATCAATCATTGTCTTAAAGCTTTGGAAAAACCCTATGGGAAAAATCCAAAATATATTGATATACCAGGCAAAACTCCTTAAAAACTAGTGGGAAAAATAAGGAGAAACACCATGATATATAATCTCCTGATGTTTATAGACCTTTAGGTAATCCTAAAGACATAGTCTAAGAACAATTTGATCTATGATCAATGTATCATATATTATCCTTGAAAAACCTCAGTGAGAAAAAAAAGATAATATGACAACTATCTTTATATTGACATTGCCTCATCAAAAACTTTATATGAGAAACCTTAAAGGAAGAAACTCACATAAAGAAAAGAGTACAATGTATCTTATGGTCCAATATCATCCACCAAAACCCCTTGTGGGAAAAATGGATGATATGACATAATCTTGTGTTGATATTGCCTTGTTAAAAACTTTTATATGAGAAACCCAATGGAAAAACTCATACAAAGAAAAGAGTGCAATATGATATGTGCAACAAGTTATTAATCAGGGAGACTCTTCCCCTGATAACAAGTTATGAATCAAGGAGACTCTTCCCCTGATAACAAGTTATGAATCAGGGAGACTCTCCCCCTGATACTTGCAAACCTTAAAATAAATAAATTTATACCAATATACTCAACACATAAAAAATGTGGAGTATCGTAGGCTTTGTGAATATCAACGTGAGATTATCATAAGACTTAGTTTGCAAATTTTCATATGCCCATATTACCTATGAGACAGAACAATCGTAGTGCAAAAATATTGCATTAAGTATAACTTGATTTTATCTAAACAACACAAGTTGCATTACCTTTGATAGGTAATGACCTTTGATTCAATAGAATCAATATCACACAACCTCAGTATGTGATATACCATTCTGACTAGCTATACACATTCATGTGAAGCCTTGTGAATACAATATCAGAATGATTGTTATGTAAAATCTATTTCAATGATCTGAATTTTGGGGATCTTATAAATGAGCAGGATCATTATATCCACGTAATCGAATCATGGATTATACCAAGACCGCATGTGCTATTTTAAAATATCAAAAGATATTCTTAACTTCAATCTACCAACATTTGGTAGGAGTAGCGCTACTATTATATAGCAAATCATTGCAAAATAATATCCGATCGGAAAACTTTGCAAGATATGTTAGCGCATAAATAGCACTGAGATAATGGACAACTTGTCCCAATATCACGTATCAATCACTATGGTATAAAACAATTTTCCTCTGTCATGAGGTAGAACAACCATAGGCTATCTTCATATCGAATCATTCAATATGATGTGGATATAGATAGCTTTAGTATAAAATTCTAGGAGAAAATACTTGGATCTTAAACACAAAATGAAATTTTGGTTTAGACCAAATCTCCTATCTCAAACTCCATCTTTAGATTACAATGTGCTATTGACAAGTGTTCATTACCAATGATGTCAACAGTATTGACAATCATATAATACTATAAAATCCAATCAATGACTTCAAAATGAACACTGCATGTAATCAATCTTGTGTCGCTATAATTGATCAAGGGATACACAAAAAGTCGATTGTACCAAATTCTACTTATCTGCTTAAAGCCACATATTGACTTAAGCAATACATGATATATGTTGTGATTTTATGTATGAGGACTGAGTATGTGAACTCCTTCCTGGAAGCTTCACAAATACTCCAAATCAAGTGGTCATATGTGATCACTACATCTATCAATTATCAACAGCAAAGATAGATGATTTTGTACTGCCAATCAAAAGGTAGTATCGAAAATTTATAACTTACTATGGAGAATAATTTGCATTGAAAATCATTGCCTGGGCTTTGTGTAAACCCCTTGTGCTACTAGTCTTTCTTTATAACTCACCACCACATTGTTCTCAATCCAATCTAGGATGAAAACATTTTGTACCCACGGTAAAGGTACCTGAGGTGTTGGCGTCATAGCCCAAAACACTTCTTCTCTGGTGAGCAAGACTATCTCTGTATGTATTACATTACTCAACAAGTTCCGATTCAGTAAGAGTGATAAAGCACTCTGCCATGATCTTATTAACTGGATGACTTGGAATATTGTATACAATTTATTCAGAGAAGTATTAGTCGACAAATATAGCCTTTTATTATATAATTCTCCAGTCTATCAAAATTCAAAGAACCCTGAATGACTCATCGTGACTTCCTGAAATGAGAGTCCGGGCTTTCCGATATCCCAGCATCAGTATTTGGTGCACCTCTGAGCTAGGTTTGTGGATGACATCTATTCACAGGGTAATAACTAATATTTACCCACTAGCTATTGCCAACCATATAGGTTGACATGCATTTAGTATCTTAGAAGGAAAGTCTTCTATTGCTAGCATGAATAATCCTGCTTTATGGCCATACTTCTCCCCCACTTATTTATAATTGGGAGTTGAGTGGTTTTACTTAATACCACTACTCTTTCTATCACATACTTGCAATAAATTATTAATCAGTAAATGTATTTGGCAGCTTATTTGCAATATTATGCAAATCAATTGAACTCATTCAGTTCATTTAGTACGCGATCCTGAGCTTCAAATGCTTTATGCATTCCAAATAATTTTTGGGCATTATATATATATGGTACCTCTAATCTCCCCCTAATGCCTGTGTGAACCCATCAATGTATGTTGTGGTGATAAGATTGGTACGTATGCAACGTCATACAATCTTACGCAAATAGGAAATCTTCATGGATTCCCACTTACTAAATGCATATAGGGGATATGCAGTTAATCATAAGTCAGGAGTGTGTAAATCTACCTGACCCCAAAACAAAATTGGTAAATAGCAATTTACTAAATATGGTCCTGCTATAACCTTGATGTCATACTCATAGATTCCAGTTATCCTGTTCTGGATAGTAACTAAATTTTTATTATACCTTACAATCGTCATTGTAGGCACAAAAGTTTAGTAATATTCAGGGTAATGCTCATAACAAGAGGCATTATCTACCAAATGCATGGCTGATGTGGAAACTTCACACACTCAAGATCATCACATGGATATATCTTTACAACCATGAAATGCCTGAACTGTCCATACAATCTTTGTATCGGACCCATACATATTCTTTTGAATATGATCAAGGAATTTAAGATTCAATCTGATTTTAAGATAAGAGGATCTTAAAATCTATTTCCCTGTGGCACTTGTCGTATCCACACTTTAGGAAAATCAAACCAAATGAATTGCCAATAATTTTTTATACATCCCTATGGATGATCAAGTTGAACATTTCAAATCTTGAATGCATCAACAGTGTGAAAAAAAGTCACAACATGTTGTATAGGGAATGGTTGTATGCATAATGCAACAAAAAATGAGACCTATCTCATTACTTATATGTGAAAGGGTCGAGATGGCGGACTAGAGGGGGGGTGAATAGTTCGACAAAAATAAATCGCAGCGGAAATAAAATTTAATCGGTTTTAGCGATAATTCACCCCTCTAACTAAGACTCTAAGCACCTTGCAAAAGATCCTAGCAAGAAGCAAAGGTGCAAGTCTAGCTTGAGCTTCCCTAAATTGTTCTAGCGCAAGATCACGCAAACCTAAGCGCTAGTACTTTAAGCACCGGGGAAACTCCTATCAAATAGCAAGCAAATGCGCACTAAGCACCTAAGCTCACTACTTGCTCAATGACAAGGAGACACAATCCAAATCAAAGAGCGCAACTCACTTAGCTACACAAACTAAGTGAGAATTACTTCTAAGCTACACAAGCTAAGAAGGTGAGTGGCAAGCTACACAAGCTAACCGGTCTCACAAGAGCAACTACAACTACACAAGTAAAGTAATGCAAAGAATAAATGACTTGTGTAGAGCCGTTGCCCTCTCAAACCGACCGTCGGACTGAGCGTCGGACGCTCAGCCGCGCCACCGTCGGACCAAAGTCCACGGTCCGACGCTCCCGATGGCCGCCACGTGTCAGCTCGATTCAACCGTAGCCGCTGGATCTCAACGGCTATTTCCCGTGCCGTTTTTCCAACCGTCGGACGCTCAAGCTGATGGTCCGACGCGCGCACTACTCCAGGCGTCGGACCGTCCGACTCTCACAGACGGGCCACAGCTCGGCGACCGTCGGACTCTCGCGCGGTTAGCCGTCGGACCAATGATCACCACGGTCCGCGCTTCCAGAGAGGTTTCAACTCGCTCGAAACCGTCGGACGAAACTCTAGCGTCCGACGCTCTCCCGAACGCCACGTGTCACGCCGACACTGCTCGGCACCGTCGGACCGAAGCTGGCAATAGTCCGACGCTCGTTAACCGAGCGTCCGACGCTTCCACAGATTTGCACAGAGCCTAGGACCGTCGGACCCTTCACACCAATGGTCCGACGCCCTGTCCAAGCCAGCGTCCGACACTCTTTTTGAGCTCCTTTCAACTCCAAACTTCACCATCTTTGCAAATGTGCTAACACCAACAAGTGTACACCTCATGTGCATGTGTGTTAGCTTTTCACAAATATTTTTCAAAGGATTTTTCTCTCTTTTCACCGCGCCACTCGATCCTACCAACGTATGCAAGTTAGATCGCTCAAGTGGCACTAGATGACCGATATGCAAGTAAGTTTGCCCCTCTTGATAGTACGCCCATCTATCCTAAATCCGGTCAAGCACTTCTCTACTCAACCTTAGACCGGTGAAATGGAAATGCCCTAGGTTATACCTTTGCCTTGCGCTTTCCATTTCGATCACCGTCTCCGACACCATCGATGCCGGTGCAACTCATGCACCAACACCTCATGAATGATATGATCCACTTCATATCATCACGTGGCTTTTGGTTCATCGATCCTTGACTTGCTTGCTCTTCTCCGTTGCGTTGGTCCATCGGCGCCAAGCCATCACCCGACTTGCCCTTCACACTTGCAACCGATCCGTCGACGCAAAGCCTTGTCTTGATCTTTTCCACCTAGCCACATGACTCCATGTCATGTCTCATGCGTTTAGCTCCTTCATACCATATGTGTGAGCTAAGCATCATCTCCAAGCCATTTTCACCTCCATGGCATAGATGCTCACACACATGTACCTGTGGACTAATCACCTGTGTAATCAACACTTAAACACATATTAGTCCACCTAAGTTGTCACTCAATTACCAAAACCAAACAAGGACCTTTCAATATGCCATATCCAATGTTGTCCTTTTGTGTTTTCATATGAAAACGCATTTGGATATCTCTATAAGATATGAGTGTAATTAGGACATAATTAAATATCCTCAGTTACTAACTCAGTATCAATAGGGAGAATAATAGTGGCAAAATATGCCAAACTATCAACGCATATCAATGATAGCCAAAAAATATTTCCTCTTCTTGTCATAAGAACCAGAAATATTTTGCTTCTTCCCTGATTATAGAGTTTGTGGTACAAATATCCACTAGGCACATATCATTCCACATTGGAATGATTCCCGTACAATCTATATATGACAAGAAATTAATGAAATTCTCGTGTAAGATATAGAAATCTATAAATATTATCGAGTATCAAATTCATAAATATGATATAGTTATGTATTGACAATGAGTATTACAACATATTCAGATGGACTATATGAAAGAACATCAATAGACCAGGGAGATTATTCTAAATCTCAAAATATATAAGTCAAAGTATATTCGATGATCATGTTGTCCATGTATTTGATATTTTCTTATGAGAAAAGTTAGAGTGTTGAGATGTGATCTCAGAGGATCCAACAAAATCAACCTCATAAATAGCTGCAGATTAAGATTGAAACATACTTTGAATCTTAAATTCTAGAGCTCCTGTTTTATCTCTTATATATTTTTGTTATAGATCAATCGCGAATTTAAGAGTATGACATTATTTAGCACTATGCTAAACACGACCACCTATATGACATTTTGTCATTGTGGGGTTCAACTTTGTCATAACTTAGTTGCACATTAGGCCTTTTGCTTCCGATACATGAAACAAACCTTATGAACAATATGATCATAGTCTTCTAGTTTGAAAACTAGAGACACGATCTACTCATTGTTAGCCTTTAAGCTATACGAGTTTATTTATTGTCCAAATACTCTAGAAGAGTATGCCATAAAGTATGTGCAATTCCTTCCATAAGATATTTTGTAGATAATCTTTATGGAAGTGTAGTACCTAAACAAAGACACAATTTTCTCTGATCTATAATAAACAATCCCTAATTGAGGGCATTGAATTCTTTTATAATGTTTATGGAATAAAATCAATATTAATGTTCATTGTTCATGTGGGATGTTGGTGCTATCGAGAGCGAGTTCAGTAGACTCATCTGAAGTCAATATCCACAACATGTGACAAACCATTGATTTAATGGATTTACCCCTAAGGTAAACTCAAAATCATTATGGTGATGTTGTAATCACAAATGCAATACCATGAGTTGATCATTTACCTAATGGTAAGTTTGAAATCAACATGGTAATGTTATAATATGAAGTGCAATATTTTTAAAGTTCATATCTTATCGTAGTGTTGGATTGTTGTAGGTAATCATAAATTGTGTAGACCATACAACCAAATCATCAGAAATTTTGAAAAACACAAGACAGATAGTCTCTATGTCAAAGACAAAGAGTAGATCTTTATAGTAGGCAAATATATTGCTGCCTAAGCAGGGTCTCAGGGCAAGATAATTCACAAGTGAATTAAATGCAGCATTTGCTTAGGTCTCTACTATCTTGTGTATTGTCAAAATAATATGATGAAAATACTAATCCAAAACCTTTATTTTGGGAAAAAGACACGGTGTAGGTAGTCATCGAGTTTCAGAGAAACAAGACGTAGACCTCTCAGTAACAGATGATTTGATCACTGCTATGGCACGGTCTCTAGGCAGAATAATTCACAAAGAATTAAGCGCAGCCAATGCCATAGACTCCATTACCTTGTGTTATTGAACCAGAATAATCAAGATATGTATATTGCAACTTAAATTCTATAGTAATTAAAGTTTTCTAATTCTATAGATGGCATAGTTAAATTGCAACTAAGTCTACTAGCAAATTTAACTTGTATGTGGTGCAAAAATTATGGTTTGGGGCACCAACATACGCAATTCTATCATAAAATTACAAGTGTAACTAATATGTTGGTACAAAATAGGGGGTTTGGGTGTATCAACGTAGTCCAAAATAAATTATCAATGTTACAAATGTAATATATATATATATATATATATATATATATATATATATATATATATATATATATATATGATACTAAGGGTGATTTGGTGCACCACATACTCCAAAAATATGATAGAAAGTACAAGACATTATATAATAAAACAAACAAACCACAATTATATTTACAATGTCAACATACAGTAGTACAAGAGAACAATAATTTATACAACAAATAGATGTTCTTACAGAAATTAAACTAGCTAAAGCATGGGCTAATTAATTTTGCTACTGTATAAATAAAAAATAAATAAGAAATAAAATTCGTAAATAATAAAACGGGGCAAAGCAGCAGCTTGCTAGGCCACTGCTCAATCAGCCGGCCAGGCGCGGCCCAGCCAGCAGGCCAGCCCATCCGGACTCAGGAGGGGGAGGCGCACACGCGGGCCCCAACCTAGGCTCGGGCCGCCGATCCGGCCCAGGTGAGCATCGCCGCCGCAGCCTATATAAGCCCAGCGGTTAGGGTATTGTAAATGAATGAACAACAATTGTGTTCGTTCTCTTGATTTGATGAATAATGTACAGTATTTATACAAGCCCTTTGGGCAGTTTGCCGATTGGCAAAAGGTGTCTGATGGATGAAAAGGTGTCTCTACAGTGACTAGTCATTAGCAGTTACTAATGATAAGATTAACTAATTGATCACTAATTAATTATTCTAATTAATCCTAACAACGCGTTCGTCCAGAATGGACTTCTGTACAGTATCATTACCGTTTTAAATATATTTTTCCCTATTTTTTCTTACTCCATATCCAATATCGACCGTCATATCCATATCCAATGTTGCGACCGTGTTTGGTCCCACTTTAGGAGAGCGCGTACTTTTTTTTAATGGAGAGAGTGTATACGTTGGGACGAAAGAATTGAGAGGCAGCGAAAATGCGAAATGGATCTGTTAGTTTTTCAGCGACGTCGTGCGCGATAGTGATGACAAGAGCGACAGGGCCGTCAGGTTTCAGGTAGAGTAGCTCTTAGCCGCGCGCGTGACCCGTGTGAGCTCCACGAGCGCCAGGACCACGAAAAATAATAGTAGTATGTGTGTGCTGACCATCACCATCACCATATCGCGGTCAACTGGCCGTTGGATCGAGCAGATCCACGGGGCTCAAGCGTTGTGTTTGTGGGGCTGGTGCTCTGTGGTTCCATCGTAACGTTGGCAGCGGCAACGTAACATTTGCATCTCGGTCATTCACCAGGCCTTCTCCAACGGAAGCAAAGCTGCACCGTCATTTATTTGGTTGGTTCTTACTTGTAGCTCTAGTTTTCTCCGATGAGAAAAACGCCGGATACAGATGGGACGGAGAATTCCTCTCTCGGCTGCGAAAACATTTTAAGGAGCTTTTTTTATTAAATTGTTAAGAGGGATTCTTTTTTTTTGTTTTTACTTAAAAAATATCAAAACAGAAAGTTATTTTACAAAACACATGCAGATGCTCTAACTGAGTTCCAGAAGAGATCGAAAGAGAAGGAATTGAGGTCTTAATTTGTTGCTGCTCCTTCGGTTACTTTGGCTAATCAGAAGTCTCCTTCGGCTAGCTAGCCTACCGTTGAGCTTTTATCTACGTGTTTATCTGTGCTTTTCTGTCATGATAAACCACCTTTATAAATCAGCCGTAACCACAATAAAAGAATATTGTTTTATGGCCGAAAAGTAGTGCTAATTCTCACTGATAAGTTAAAGCGAACAAGCTAAACACAAACCCAAGAGAAAGATACAAACCATACAACATACATATTACTACTTCATCCGTTCAAATTCTAAGTCATGCCACTTGAGAGTTAAAACATCTTGAGTTGACAAGGCTACACTTAACATATGTGTATTAATTAATCATTTGAGCATGACCACTGCAAGCACGTAGTGATCGATAGTAGTTCCATGAAAAAGTTGCCGTCCATATAAGCAGTGTAAATTTAAGGACCACTAGTCACCTAATGCAGGCACACAGTGGTAGCAATACTTCTTTTATTTCACAGCAGGCCAGCTTTTTCTCTCACATAAAACTGACAAAACCTTTTCCGCAATGAGGCTACCGCACCCTCTACAGGGTACTCACGGTCTGCAAGCACTCAAGTAGGCTCAACAATACACGTAGGAACGCTGGGCGTGGCCTTGTTATACTTCTGCATGTGTAGAGTAATATCGAAGACTTGTGAAAAGAGGTCGTCAAAAAATAGGGAGGCACGCTTTCTTTATATTATGTCATCGCCAACCAATGGATCCATGAAAGGACAAAGTTTCCATCTCCCTTCCACACTCGCCAACTCCATGACTGAATCCACGCACGCAAGCTAAATTGCATCAGCCCGCAATAATTGACCATAAAAAAAACTAATCAAAGGCTTAGACATCTAAATTAAACACATAGATAGATTGATAGAACTGAGAAAGAACGAAAAGGATAGATAACAGCAACCACGTAGGCCCAACCGCTGATCGACGGGTTCATTTTGCTTACCAATTCGATTTCAAAAACAACCCCTTGAGTTACATGCATGTCACCAATACACTTGACTGATTCGTATCAGATTCACCAAGAACAACATCTACGAAAGCCAAACAAGTAGAAAGGAAAAATGGAAACGTTTTGTCTCTTATATATATTTACTGTATGTACTCACCATGAATCCATCCACGCATGGTGATATAGTATCAAGCAAGCTGCAAGCACGAAGAACAGAGAGGAGGCGGCGGAGCCCTGATGACCATGGAGTGTCCATCCATCCATTTGTTTGAGGAGGAGGATCGATCGATCAGGACGATCCGTAGAGGAGGTTGAAGTAGCGGTCCTTGATCCACCTGAAGCTCTTGCGGAAGGAGCCCTTCACCTTGCCCTCCACGCCGTACGCCTTGTACGCCGCCACCCGGCGCTTGCGATCCAGGTCCGGGTCCGACAGCGGCGCCAGCCACCGCCGCTTCGACTTGCTCCGCTTCACCTCCTCCACCACCCCCGGCGGCCCACCGTACTCGTACTGGTACGAGTAGGAGGAGTAGGACGACGTGCCGCCCATCCGGCCCCCGCCGCCGATGCCGCCGCCGCTGTAGGAGTAGGACCGGAAGTCCGGCCGCGCGCCGCCGCCGCCGCCGCCGCCGTAGTACGGCTCGATCTGCATGTTCCCGCCGCCCGCGTACGACTTGGACCGGTCCATGTCTACCTAATTGGCTATCAGGCTATGGATGGGGGAGCGGAGGAAGACGACGACGAGCACACGGCGACTGGTAATAGTAGTAGTAGGGAGCTGAGCTAGCTTACCGATGGTTGGGTTGGGACTTGGGACGACGAAGCAGAGGAGAAATGGGGAGGTGGAAGCTGCGGTGGTTGCGAATATGTGCTCTCCATTGGATGGACTGGAATGGAATGGAAAGCGGCTAGCATCCAAGCGCGCGGTTTTGTCAACTGTCTTGTGTTGAAATATCGACAGCCAGTTGACGTCAGAGTTTTTTTTTTCGACGATGTATCCTAGAATTTGTTTTCTCCTTTGATGAATTCTAGATATATTAGAAGAAAAGAAGCGGCCCTGTTTTTTCAAATAATCTAGAGGAGGCCGGCTGTATCGGCATCCTTGATGATGCGGTGGCAGCATCTCCAACCCAAGCCCCTACTTGGCCCTCTACTCTAAATTTTAGTAGTTTGGACACAAATCAAACTTCAATGGAGTCCCTAAATTGGACCTCATTTTACATGTCCCCTTAAATTATAATCTCAGCCCTCTAGATTCAGGATTCCTCTATCCCCTCATTTTTGCCTGATTTGGGGCCTGTGGCTGGAGTTGGGTTTTGATTTTGGCCCTCAAATTTTGTAGGCAACCTCCCAAATGGAAATGTAGGGACCTGATTTTGGGTCTGTGGCTGGAGATGCTCAGCTCAAGCCCCTACTTGGACCCCTACCCTAAATTTTAGGAGTTTGGACAAAAATTCAACTCCAGTGGAGCTCCTAAATTGGACCTCATTTTGCATGCCCTCTCAAATTATAATCTTAACCCCCTAAATCATTCCTGGGTTCCACACCATTTTTTCTTTTGAGATGGAGGTACTGGGCTGCTTGTTCCACTGGAGTTGGGAGTAAATTTGGGTCCCTATTTTTTACAAATCACCTCCCAAATAGAGATATAGGGGCTTGATTTTAGGCCTGTGGCTGGAGATGCTAAGCAGGGCAAGGCATGCAAAAATTGTTGCGGTGGCAGACTGGCAGTGGTATCTTCTGGTAGGTTTACACATGTGGTGCGAACGAATTAGGGCTGATTGATTGATTGTTACGCGGAGAACGAATTCAGTTGGGTCTGTGGTCGGCCAGCTGACGCGGACAGTATTATGCGCGGATGAGTTTGGGTTGCCAACGTGCCAGGAGACTTTAGTAGCGAAAATCCCGCTAGCCCGTGGAAACACGTGTTCTCTTAGGTTAATATCACCTACCGTTTTTTTATACATAAATATTCATCGATGTAAAGTTTTAAACTAAATTTGACACCAAATAAACACATATGGTTTGAGGTCAATACATGAGCATCTAAACAAATCCTAAAATGATGTTTGGGTTAGCATGCGGTGACGCAAAAAACTCCCTCTGTCAAGAAAGAATGCAACTAGAGGTCATGTCCCAGCAAAAGTGGTTCAAATCTGATCATATTTCTAACGAATACGGTTCATATATGACTCTACATTAATTTATTATAAAAATACATTTAGTAATTAATATAATTGCATTTATTTGATATCATAAACATTAATATTTTTTATCTATAAATGATGAAACGTTAGATACTAGATTATTATATTGTGATAGAATTACACTCTTTCGTGGACAGAGAGCCTATTAGACAACACTTTAATCGGAGTTTACATACTTGATTGCAATCTTTCTTTGGAAATGCAAATAGACACAGATAACACTGATTACAAACAATAGGAAGCAAATAGAAATACGCTAATGCACATCCTTTATAATGGGCTTGCGCTACTTTTTTTTCCACCCCGGCCTTAGTTATAGGTAACGGATATCCTCCAAGATAATCCTCCTACTCGTTTGATATTTCAGGAAAAAAAACTTGTTTGACCTCTAAAAATTTATTAAAAAAATAGTGAGCACGACTATGAGCAATAAAGTAGGAGGAGCAAAAATGAACCAACTCCAAACATATAGGGTCAAGCAGGAACTATGTTTACTTCATTCAAGCAAGAAAAGATTGGCTTTGTTGAATCTTTGGTATATGGTAATAAGCAAAATTACGAAGAAACTGCGTCAACAATTTATTTACTCCCTCCATCCTAAATTATAAGTCATTCCAAAAATCTTGAAGAGTTAAAGCATCTCAAGTTTAACCACAATTATAGAGAAAATACAAAGATTTATAACACCAAACAAATGTACTATCAAAATATATTTGGTGAAAAAATTATTGATACTCAGTTGATATTGTAATTATTATTATCTCATCATATAAATTTAATCAAAGTTGAGATATTTTGACTCTTAGGATTTTTTAAATGACTTACAACTTAAAATAGAGGAGTACTTTGGCCACGCATAGGCATGTTTGGTTTTCTTGCCCACAGAGCGTGTCTCGCTTACCAGTGCATGAGAGTCAAATTAGCTTGCCCACATGTAAGCAAATAAAAACACATGCTGTTATGGACTACAAGGATGCTGGCAAGAGATCCGAAAAAACGATTAAGAATTTGTGCTATACATTTATCAGCCAAAGTAAGTATGAGCCGAAACTGTCTGTTGGGTACCTGCGTCACTGCATGCAAGCGAGTGGGCCATTTGGGCCAGGTTAGAGAGGCATTTGCTGCCTAGTTTTTTTATTTCCTAAAAGGCCTATATAGCTAGTTCTTGGAACCCAAATATTGGGTTGCCGTGCTTATCTTCGGCCTAGGTTGCATTTTCCAGAGTTAGTCTGATATAACCAATGTTAATCATCCTAGTAGCTATCAAAACACCAACTCCAAGAGTTGTGCTATCCTATGTATTGGCTATTTTTAGCATTTTCTAAAAAAAATTAGGGATTTGCTAAACCTTAGATTTTTTTTAGAAAAGTGCTAAACCTTAGATGCCCGAATTTTAGTTTTCTTTTAGGCTATGGTTATTGTATACTCCCTCCGTCCCAAAAAAGATTGTCGTTTTAGACTTTTTAGAAACTATGTTTGATCGTCCGTCTTATTCAAAAATTGTGTACAAAATAAAAAATTAATTAATAATTATTAAAGTATATTTAATGATAAAACAAATCATAATAAGATAAATGATATTTATACAATTTTTTCAAATAAAGCGAATGGTCAAACGTGATATCTGGAAAGTCTAAAACAACAGTCTTTCTAGGACGGAGGGAGTATGTTTTATACTAAAATTACAGATTTAATTCATTACAATTTATGTCGACGCAATCTGTATTTTTGGGTACCGATAACAAAAAACTCATTAGACAAACTACAAACCCAACGAAATCTAATTTGTGTTGGCACAAAAACAATGAACAATTTATTAGTATATGAAGACAACGACAAAAAAATAATCTGTCATGACACAAATTAAGAGAAATAACAAATCACAAAAGCAACAATTCACTTGTACTAATTGGTCTGAAATCATCTGGTATTTCAGCCATCTAAAATATAGGGAAAAAAATCTCCAACAGCTTTGTCATTACTCGAATCTTGGTAGCCAAATAAAGCACGCTTCGCTGGCCATCCTCCGCAAGCTATTTGACTAATTCGGGTTGGTTTTAGATGAGTTTCTCGGTCACACTTGGATCACATGCATGGAGGTCCACTGATGATTTCCAGTTGGTACACTAAAATTAGGTTGTTGTCAAAGCTAGAGATATTTTAATGCTGGCCATCGAATTGCAGGCATGCGAAATCCTTGCGCTCCTACTTTTACATGGACAGTTGGAGTTGGTCAAAGCTATATTGGCTAATTCGGGTTGGTTTAGATGAGTTAATCTCGGTCACACTTGGATCACATGCATGGAGATTAACACGAATGGGATGAGTTACTCTCGGTCACACTTGGATCACATGCATGGAGATTAACACGAAGGGTCTACTGATGATTTCCAATTAGTACACTAAAATTAGGTAGTGGTCAAAGCTAGAGATATTTTACATATATAGGACAAATTTAAATCGACCTATGTTTGGAATGAGAGGGAGTATATGACAACCAGGATACTCATTTCTTAATTTTACGTCAACAGTTCCAACAGTAATAAACAATATTGAATCTCACCAGGGATGGCAAAAACAGGGATGACAATTTCCCCGTCCAGATGAAAAAGGCAGCACGAACTAACTACTGACTAATTAAGACGACGATGATTGTTATACTGCGGTGGACGTGAGCTCGACCTTGCTGGCGCCGTCGACGAAGCGCTTCCAGTACCAGTGGCTGGCCCAGATCGTGTCCATCTCCTCGATGGGGATGCCCTTGGTCTCCGGCAGGAAGAAGTAGACGAAGAGCGTCATGGCGATCTCCCACGCGCCGAAGAAGTAGAAGAGGCCGAACTTGAGGTGGCAGAGCAGCATGAGGAAGATCTGCGCGATGACGAAGGTGAAGATCATGTTGAAGACGACGACGGCGCTCTGCGCCGCCGACCGGATCTCCAGCGGGAAGATCTCGCTGGGCACCAGCCACCCCAGCGGGCCCCACGACCAGGCGAACGCCGACACGAAGACGCAGATGCACAGCACCACCCCGATCGCGTACGGCCGCGAGATCGTCGCCACGCCTGTCGTCCCGAACTTGACGGCGATCAGCGTCCCAAGCACAAGCTGCCATGGATGATTGGATCAGCATGCATGTTGTTATGTTTGCCATGCCAAAGCTGTGTTTTTGACAAGAAATCAAAGTGATTAAAGAATGTTGGCCCTGATGCATACCTGGGCCAGGATCATTTGGATGCCGCCCTGCAGGAGCAGCTTGCGGCGGCCGAGGCGGTCGACGGTGGCGATGGAGACGAAGGTGGCGACCATGTTGACGAGGCCGGTGATGACGGCGGACATGAGCGAGGCGGTGCCGCCGAAGCCGATGGTCTTGAAGAGGACGGGGGCGTAGAACATGACGACGTTGATGCCCGTGAGCTGCTGCAGCGTCGGGATGAGGAACGCCATGGCGAGCTGCGGCCGGTACCGGCGCTGCAGCAGGGTGCGCCACGGGTTCTCGATGGCCCTGGTGGCCTCGCTCGCCGCCAGCAGGTCGTCGAACTCCAGCGACACGTCGTCGGTGCCGCGGATGCGCCGGAGCATGGCGCGCGCGTTCTCCACCTTGCCCCGGGCCACCAGCGAGTTGGGCGTGTCCGGCAAGAAGATGGAGCCGCCCACCATGATCACGGCCGGCACGGCGGCCAGCCCCAGGCCGACGCGCCACCCCCACCCGCCGGGGATCTTCGCCGTGAAGTAGTTGATGAGGTTGGCGATGAGGATGCCGACCGTGATCATCAGCTGGAAGCTGATGTTCAGCATGCCGCGCATCTTCGCCGGCGCCATCTCCGACAGGTACAGAGGCACGGACTGCAACAGAATAATTAAGGGAACATATATATGAATACATGCATGAGCATGGCATAATTAATTTCATACAGATCTATCAACATTATTAATTCTGATCGATCTTATATATCCTACGTACTGTACCTGATTGCTGAAGCCGACGCCGATGCCGAGGAAGATCCTGCCGATGATGAGCATGGCCACGTTCTGGGCGAGGCCGTTGAGGACGGCGCCGACGAGGAAGATGACGCCGCCGCCGAGCATGGACACCCGGCGGCCGCACTTGCTGGTGATGTAGCCGGCGAAGAGGGAGGCGACGAGCGCGGCGAGGTAGAGCGACGAGGTGAAGAGCGTCAGCAGCACGCTGTCGAACTTGCAGTACTGGTTCGTCTCCACCACCTCCTGCTCCTTGGCGTACACCGACGGGAAGAAGCGCTTCAGGAACGGGTCCATGGACGTCACGCCGCCTGCACGCATGCAATGCACAATGCATCATCAATTCGTTCGTCGATCGACGATGGATTAGTGGCTGGATCAGATGATGAGCAGATCGATTATACAGTATGTACCTGAGATGCCAATGTCGTATCCGAAGATGAGACCGCCGGAGGAGGCGACGAGGCAGGCGAGGAAGACGAACACCGTCATCTTCCCTGGGTATTGCTTGCCCTCCTCGGTGAAGCTGCCGCCGCCACCTGCCATGATCCGATCAGCCGAGAGGATCGGATGGAAGACGTGGAGCGAAGGGATCCAGTAGTAGGGATTTACAGAGATTTGTTAAGAAGAGTTACTATGACTACAAAGTATATATAGCTGTAAAGAGCCCTTATGCAGTCTTATCCAATTAATCGTGGTAACTAAATCAGCCATATCCATCAAAGGGTATACTGCTACGTGTACCGACGTACATATCCAAGTCAGAACTGCATTCGTTTGGAGTTCCATTATACCAATTTTCTCTTTATTTCTTAAAAAAAAAAGAAGAGACTCGTTTCGCAAATGGACCCCCGCCGTCCCACGAAAAGCGCAACTTTGTGGAACGGAAAAACGGAACGGGCCCCCTTCTTCGTCACGGTTCCGCTGCCACCTCAGGTCAGGTGCTGCGGTGGCAGCCAGGGGCGGCCGCCACCCGCCGTTACCGCGATCTCGTTGCAGGCGCCGCAGAAATTCGTGGAGCTCGACTCCCTAGCGCCGCGATTCGCCCACCACGCTAAACGGCTAAGCCGCTGGACGCCCTTGCTCGCTCGCTCGCTGGCTCGCTGGCCTCTCTGCTCATCGCTCGATTCGTTTGAGATCCTCCTTTTCCTTCGATGTAATAGTCCTTGTCGCCTGCTTTCCACTAATTTTTCGCTTTGCAGAATCTCCTAGTATAAGTTATGGTCAGACCCGTGTCCATCCATTCACATTTTGCAAAATATGTCATACAGTAGATGGGATGGAACAAAGTTGACATGATTGGGACCTTTATATAGGACTGTCCTTTGGAGGAGTTGTTCTCCATCTAGTGATGAATTACTGATTCAACGAGTCACTGATTGCAAGCAGCGTATGTTGTTTTTCCCTGAGTGCTGCACTAGGGAAGAGGAAGACTGCACTGCAGAATAAGGAGGCTCGACATATCAGTGCAATAACAGAATAAGAAGGCTGGACATATCAGTGCAAGAACAGAATAAGGAAAGGAAAAGACTTTTTGTCCTTGAAGTATTAAATTACAACTCAAGTCCAATCCTATGCGATGCAAATAACTGTATTACTTGGTGATGACGGACTCTTATTCATAAACCAGGTCCTAATACAGTGGGAGTTGAGCCTCTTCTGGTGGGTTTCTCCTCGTCTGCTTTCGAGAGTGGGTTTTCTTTTGGTTAGCCTTGCTGTTGTTTTGTGTAGAACTTTTGCCTAAGTTTCTGGAACTGTCTTGTCCCTCTCGCAAAACGCTTGTATTTCCGTTATCTTAATGGAAATGGGGTTTTCCTCATGTGGAAAAAAAAAATACAGTGGGAAGATTGAAAACCATCTTATGCTAGTACGATACTATCCATTGCTATGCAGCCTGGAGTAACTAGTTTCTCTCAATTATTCATTAAGTAACGGTAGCCTAGTAGCTCATTGTTTTATGGCCCCTCGTGACATTCAGATGAGACAAAAGGCTTTGGGGGCATCTGTAGATTCTCCAATCTTCCTGTTAGCATGTTTACTACCTTTGTCATTGACGGTCGGTTTCTTGGGTTCCACTGAATGCACCATAGTGCCACGATGGCCAGCTTTCTCATCTTTTCATTCTCTTCTCCTGTTGTTTCCTTAGCAATCATCAAGTTCTGTCCACTGATTATTCTCTCAAATATCCACTCTGGGAGGTAGACCTCATTTTGGCTGTCAACACTTGGGTCTGAGTTCCTCCTTCCACTTATCATTTCTAACACCAGCATGCCAAAACTGTAAACATCCGACTTGTAGGATACCCCACCAAAATTCCGAGAGTATAGCTCTGGTGCAATATTACCCATAGTGCCTCTTGCTGCTGTCAAGGTAACGATGCTTTGATCTCTTGCACACAGTTTTGCTAGGCCAAAGTCTGGGATCTTTGGATTAAAGTTGTAGTCTAGCAAGATGTTGTGAGGCTTGATGTCAAAGTGCAGGATGCGTTTATTGCATCCTTGATGTAGGTATTCCATTCCTCGGGCAATACCTAAAGCAATATCTATCATTTTCGTAGGCACCAGTAGTTCCTGGGAAATACTAGAATCACGTGAGAATATATATTTTTCCAGTGACTCATTAGGCATGTATTCATAAATAAGGGCACGCCTTATTCCTTCGGAGCAAAAACCCAGGAGACGCACAATATTTGCATGGTGGATTAGTCCTATGGTTGCAACTTCATTGATGAATTCTTCTCCCTCCCCAGCAGAGTTCTCTAGCATTTTAGCTGCCACTGGCACTCCATTTGGTAGCTCACCTCTGTATACACTTCCAAATCCACCCTGGCCTACTTTTTCCTTAAATCGTCTTGTTATCTTCTTAACTTCTGTGAAAGTGTACCTTGTAGGTTTTGAGGTGCCGTAAGTCTTGAGAAACAATTCGACCTTCAAGTGTATCTCTTCATTATATCTCTTCTTAAGTGAAAGATAGAGTGCAGTGGCCACAATCGACAGCAGAACCACTAACACAGCTGCCGCTGATGTAGCTGTCAAGCATAGAACAGGAAGTCATTATACTTTGTTTGGAAAGAAATACACCACTTGGTGTAATAACGTCAAGAGTCATACTATATCAAAAATTAGATTTTGTGTGTAATAAATAACCCTTTATATTGGATATGAGGTGTAAACTGTAAAGTATATAGTATATAGCTCTAATATGGCCCATAAGGCCCATGGCCCAGATGCCTATTGTATATACATATGTATGTATGTGTACACTAATGTTGATGATGTATTCTTTCATCTTCCAGACTCATCGTTCCTCTTCTAGCATGGTATCAGAGCCGGGGTACGAAGGAAACATTTGAGACGGTGAAATCAGAGGTAGCAAGATTGCCATGATGAGTAACAATACAAGTATTACCATCAGCAGTTTGAACATGTCGGTTATTAGGAAGAGGGTGACATAAAACCAACTGAGATTTATCGGGGGTCATATGAAAGGAGGCACCGGAGTCTAAAACCCAAGGTATGGAAGTACCTGAAACTGATGAAGCACTAGGGCCACCAGACATGTAGGCACCAACAGGTGTGGACGATTGTGGTGCTGCTAGAGTAGCACTAGGAGGCACAACTGAAGAAGTGACTGGAGAAACAGCTGTTGTAGTGCTCTTCTGAGATGCTCCACGCTTGGCCTTGAACTCCTTCAAGAGGTGTGGATATTTCTGAAAACAGCGCTCTTCAGTATGGGTTTTTCCACCACAATGCTTGCATTTTGGTTTTTCTTTGGTTTTCTCTCTAGAAACAAAAGAGCTATCCATCAGAATATTTTGAGGTGCTGCCAATATAGATTGCTGAGGAACAGGAGAAACAACAGCCATAGTGCGAAGGCGTGTCTCCTCAGCAAGCACAGCGGAAAGTGCTTCAGCCATGGTAGAAAGAGTGGGGCGCCCAAGGAGCTGAGCACGAATTGGTTCAAATTCAGACCGAAGACCCATCACAAAATGGAACATCTTATTTTGTTGTTCATACTGGTCCCTAGCAGTACAGTCCTTGCAAGCTGCATTAGGTTTCGGCACCATTGAATCCAATTGGCTGGATAGCTTAATGAAAGCAGCATAATATTCTTCAACTGACATATCTTGTTGTTGCAAATGATGAAGTTGGTTGAGAGTGGAATAGCGAAGGGCGGAGCTGCTTTGCTGATATCGCGCCTTTAGAAAGTCCCACATCTCTTTGGCTGTAGTGTGATCCTCAAGACAGAACCTGATATTTGGCTCAACACTCAGTGCCAAAGAAGCCATCACCTTATCGTCAATAGTCCTCCAATCCTTTGCATCTTTATCAGTTGCATTTGGTGGAGAATCAGTAAGATGTGAAGCATAACCAACAGATCGAAGGAGCATCTTGAATGAATAAGCCCATTCTCTGTAGTTCTGGCCACTTAATTTGATATCCAACACAGGTACACCAAAGGCAATAGGTGCCATGGTAGAACTTGATGCAACAGATGTACTCATTTTCAAAGCAGCATAACACAGTAAGCAGCCTCCTAATAGCTCACGGGGAAAGACAGCCAGCAGGAGATTTCAACGGAGCAATCCCCAGCAGAGGAGACCACGACGGCGACCTGAGACACGGCCGCGACGGCAGCCTGAGAGGAAGGCCGCGACGACGGCCTGGGAAGCGGCTGGAGAGCGCCCAGCAGCAGGAAAGGCTAGTACGCCGGCGACGGCGGCAAGGACGGCGGCCGTGATGGCAGCCCGAGAGGAAGGCTACGACGGCGGCCTGGGAAGCGGCTGGAGAGCTCCCAGCAGCAGGAAAAAAAAAATGGCAGTGCCCCCTCGCCAGCAGTGAGGCTAGTACGCCGGCGACGGCAGCAAGGACGGAACCTGCTCTGTTACCATGCTATTCGTATTTCTCGTGATGTTACATTTATTGAGTCTTGTCCATATTTTCACTCTACCATCTCAAAATCATCATCTCCAAATGACTCTATTTCTTTTCTTTCCTTACCTCCTATCTACATTGATTCACCATCATCTCCCTCGTCGACTTTACCTGTAGATTCTATCTCACCTTCACCTGGTATTCACATTCCCTCTGATCTTCCTATTCCTTCACAATCTAGTCCTACACGTCCTCCAGTTCATTTTCATTATAGTCGTCGCCCTCGTGTTCCTTCAAATCAGGAGCCATCTTCTAACCTTCCTGATCCTGAGGCCACTACCACAGATACTCTTTCCAATGATTCCTCTTCTAGTCTAGACCAACATTATAATCTTAGAAATCGTGCCACCATTCATGCACCCGACAAGCTTAGTCTTCTCACTGCTGGTGTTGTTAGTGAACCTTCTTCATATCAGGAGGCTGCTGGTATTCCAGCTTGGGAGCAGGCTATGTCTGAAGAACTTGCAGCTTTAGAGCGTACTGGTACTTGGGAGGTGGTTCCTTTACCTGCACATGCTGTCCCCATCACATGCAAATGGGTGTATAAACTTAAAACCAAAGCTGATGGGTCAATTGAACGATACAAAGCTCGTCTAGTTGCTCGAGGTTTTCAGCAGTCTTATGGACGCGACTATGAGGAGACATTTGCTCCTGTTGCTCATATGACTACTGTTCGAGCTCTCATTGCTGTGGCTGCTATTCGCTCATGGAATATCTCTCAGCTAGATGTTAAAAATGCATTTCTTCATGGTGATCTCAATGAAGAAGTCTATATGCATCCACCCCCAGGTGTTATGGTACCTGATGGTCATGTTTGTCGTCTTCGTCGTGCTCTGTATGGCTTAAAGCAAGCACCTCGTGCATGGTTTGAACGATTTACATCGGTGGTTAAAGCTGCTGGTTTTACTCCTAGTGATCATGATCCTGCACTATTTGTCCATGTTTCTGAGCGTGGACGCACATTACTTTTGCTTTATGTGGATGATATGCTCATTACTGGTGATGATAATGAATATATTGTCTTTGTAAAGGAGCGTCTTCGTGAGCAATTCATGATGTCAGATTTGGGCCCTTTGAGCTATTTTCTAGGCATAGAAGTCACAATGACCTCTCATGGCTATTATCTGTCTCAACACAAATATCTCCAAGATTTGATAGCTCGATCTGGCCTCTCTGATACTCGGATTGCAGCAACACCTATGGAGCTTAATCTCCAGCTACGACCTAATGATGGTACACCCCTTTCCGATCCTTCTAGATATCGCCATATTGTTGGTAGCCTTGTCTACCTTACTATAACAAGGCCAGACATTGCTCATGCCGTACATATTCTTAGCCAGTTTGTTAGTGCCCCTTCTTCAGTTCATTATGCACATTTGCTTCGTGTTCTAAGGTATTTGCGAGGGACTGCATCACAACGGCTATTTTATGCCAAATCAAGTCCTCTTCAACTACATGCTTACTCTGATTCTACTTGGGCAAGTGATCCCACAGATCGCCGTTCTGTCACTGGCTATTGCATCTTTATTGGTAATTCTCCCATTGCATGGAAATCAAAGAAGCAGAGTGCAGTATCACGCTCTAGTGCTGAAGCAGAACTTAGAGCTCTTGCCACTACAACTGCTGAAATAATTTGGCTTCGATGGTTGTTGGCTGATCTTGGAGTTTCCTGTGAGAACTCCACACCACTTCTTTGTGATAATATGAGTGCTATTCAAATAGCAAATAATCCAATTAAGCACGAGCTGACCAAGCATATTGGTGTGGATGCATCATTTGTCCGATCTCATTGCCAACAATCTACAATTGATCTCAAATATGTTTCATCTGAGCTTCAAGTGGCAGACTTCTTTACCAAAGCTCAAACAAAGGAACACCATCGTTTTTATCTTGTCAAACTCAATGTGTTTAATTCTTAGTTAAGACTCACCTTGAGTTTGAGGGGGGGTGTAAACTGTAAAGTATATAGTATATAGCTCTAATATGGCCCATAAGGCCCATGGCCCAGATGCCTATTGTATATACATATGTATGTATGTGTACACTAATGTTGATGATGTATTCTTTCATCTTCCAGACTCATCGTTCCTCTTCTAGCATGAGGAACATTTGATTAGTAGCAGTACCTGCAATTACTTTGACGCGTGAACCTGCAAGTACCAAAGAAGAAAATAAGAATCCTATGATGATTTAGTATGAAAAGTGAAGTATTGAGAGAGAAGGTTAGATCCAATATTTTAGTACATGTATCTGCATGATGTGACCCCAGCCCCCATCATATATACATTATTAAAAGTTCTATATTTTAGGAATGGCTATTGATACTGTAGTTGCATGAATATAAATGTAAAACAGTGATGCTCTTTTAATATTATTCAGCATATTCGATCACAAGGAAGGTTTCTTCAGAGAAAATGCAAATATCAGGGAAAGATTATTAGTTCTATCTCTAGTGAATTGGTGATAACCTGTTCATATTCCCTACTACTGTGCTTCATTTTGCCCCAGCCAAATGTCCACTGCAGTCTCATGTCCCAACCCATTGGAGCTACCTGACACATTGGTTCTTTATTCATTCGCTTTATGCAGGCCATTCATGAGTTTGTTCTTCTCCTGCTCTGAACCCCTTTCATTGCTCACTTTACAGGTGTTTTTTTTTATCATGTAGACATACCACTTTCTATACCTTTTATATTCACCTTCAGCCGCATGATTCCTCAAATCCTAAATATAAGTCCATCTATGTTTGTTCCAAGTCAACCTTTTCAAACTTTGACTGTCCATATGTCATGTTTTATATAGATTCACTTCACAAGATACATTACTGGATTCAGTTAAAAGATAGCTTCCTATTATATAACTGTTTTCATATAAAATAACATATTTTTATAGATATTGCTAGTCAAAATTCAAATTCTTTACTTAGGACAAACCTAGAGGAAGTTATATTTGTGATTGGAAGAAGCATTATACATCAACTCATTGCCTGTTTTCACTTCTTAAGTGATTTTGTCTATTTGCTTTCTTCAGTCAAATTACTCAATTCAAATTGATTTCTCTTCTCAGGAGCACACATCCTTGATATTTGCAGCTATTTTGTTGCAGGCTCTACTGCGGCTGCTCCAGCATTTGTACTAGAAAGGTGTCTCGCTAGCTGATGATGCAACCTTAACAATGTCAATGTCATGTAGGTAATGCAAAACTAATAGACCCAAAGTTGTCAAGTAACATGTCTTCTGAGTTCCAGTCTAAATAAATCTCATTTATCTGGTCATGCCGAAAGTGAAGGAGTCTATATGTTACAGAACAAAATGGAAAACAGAAGAAAATTTTCTGAGCCCATATTCCATAGCAACCCTTGCAACATGAATTTCTTGGAGTTTCTTTTTGAGCTTTCTGAACTAAATATGTTGCAATGGAGGAGTTGCTTTGCTTTTGTTTCATCACAGTTATGTATTTTGTGATTCTTATGAAAATGCTTAGCAGTAGTGCAGGTAAGTTTTTGCTTGTAAAATTTTGATTGCTAAAGGCACTCATGCCAATCACTGCTACCCTCTATCTCGTTATATGTATTTGAAATGTCCATTATCGAAATCATCACAAAGGTTCTTAGCAATAGTGTTCTGTACTTATTTTGCATTTGTCGCCTTTACCAACTTAACTTCAAAATTCTTTCTATTTACCCTTCATTATTTGAAGCATTATTTTATGGGTATTTTTGGTAGTAGTGTCCACCTTTCTATATCTAGACATCTACTGAAGGGTTAAGCTGAATGCTTGTAAAAATTGTGTCTGGCTAAGTGCATAACGTATAATACCCTCTCTCTCTCTCTCTCTCTCTCTCTCTCTCTCTCTCTCTCTCTCTCTCTCTCTCTCTCTCTCTCTCTCTCTCTTGGGATTTTGATCAGATTGGTTGTCCTTAATTTTCTTGGTGAGGCGTGCTACACAAATGATCTGCAGTGCTACTTTGCAAGATAAGCTGAAAATTATCTATGAAACTTCAAAGAATCGCATAGTATCATCTGAGGAGATGTAATTGAATATTGCAAGGATTTACAATGTATGATCAGACCATGCGGTTGTATGGTTTGCCCAGTTAGAGTTAATACCTTCATTCTTGCAGAAGGTTTGGTTCCTGTGTGTGCTGAACCCACAGCGCCCCCCACCTTGTTTACACTTTGAGCAGTTGGTTTTGATATCACCTCTTGGATTGTAATCACCACTTCCATAATACCACCAATTGATTGTTGTCTCAGGGAAATTGAGTATCGTTTGTGCCTGCTCCTTGAGTGTTGAACCATCAGTGCCAGTACTCATGAGAAAGAAACTATCAGGCACAACCTTGTGTGCAATCTAATGGAAGCACAAACAGGTCTGCAGAACCATCGACCAAATAGAAGAAGTGGGACTCGCTGCTAAGGCACGAGATTGGGCCGAAGATGTAGTCAGCAGCACGGTTCCTTGGTGCGAACTCTCTTAAGCAGCTCACTATCGTTGCATATCGAAGAAAGCAGAGCCGTGAGCAGAAGTCCGAGTCCCTACATTCCACAATGCTGCGAGGTAGAGCTACTGACATTAGCTTCTGCCTGCAGGAGGGAGCGGAGTCATCCACACGCGGGGCGACCGTCAGGGTAGTATGCCTGTAATCCACACGCGGAGTCACTTTGTACGGGATAACAGCTGGTGGGCGAACCAGAATGGTGTCGTTGCCAGAGCATGCTAGCTTCATGCATGGTACTCCGCATAATGGTGAGGTATTGCTCGATTCAAGGCGGAAAGGGTACCTGATCTCTGGACCATGTTCGCTGCACCGAGTTGGCGGACAGTAGCTGAAGAAGTCGGCATCATCCCATGCTGTGGCCTTGTACACTCCATCTATGAGAAGACACAACAGCAGGGCAAGAAGCCCACTCATGCTTCTGTATAGATAGTAACTGAGAAAGAGGAAGACAGAGGAAGATGATGAGGAGGTGGTGCAAGTATTTGAAATAAGTTTGTGTAGTAATGATACTAATTACAGCTGTATGGCTGAGGAGAAATTCTGAGTTTCCATGAAACTTCCTGATGTGCTCAGGTCCACACAAAGTCAATACACCCCACTCTTTTGTTGTGGAAGATGATGTTATTTGACTTGGAGATATTTGGTCCAAGTCAACAACACACCTCAGTCTTGTCAGGCCTGCTGTTCTCAAATAACTGCACGTCCTTCTCGATCGGCTTGTCCACAATCAGTACTCTAGCTAGCGTTCCTGCATCTAGAAATCTCTCATGGCGAACTCATGTGCATTTCATCCTTCTGCTACTTGGCAAGCTTTACTTGTCTCTATTTCTGTGGCAGCGGCTCTTGCTGCAGATCCAGGGGGCCAAGGTCAATGCCTTCCTTTCTCCTGTGGTGCTCTTCACAACATATCCTACCCCTTCCGTCGGCCAGGCGACCCAACTGAGTGTGGCATGCAAGCTTACCAACTAGTCTGCAGCAGCAGCAAGGCCACAATTCGCATCAACACGGGGACATACTTTGTGACCAGCATCAACTATACTGATCAGTCCTTTTGGGTTGTAGATGCCAACTTGGATATGCACAGTAATTGCCCTCTTCCTCGTTGGGATCAGCTTCCTTACCCAGATGGGGAATCTTAAGAGGGATATAACTCTGGAAGTGATTCTCCTTACAAAAATTTGCAAACTAATACCGGTCTTTGGGCATGCTTCATAAATTGTTCGCAGGCAGTAACAGATGTTAGAAGGTACAAGCCTGTTACTTGCCTGACTGCAAACAATTCGTTTGTTTATGTCTCATTGGCTTGTCGTGTACAGTTTCTTCATCCCTCTTGTAGCTATTTGGCCATGATCCCCTCTGGTAGCTGGCATAGCACATATGATTTTAACAATGCCAGTGATAGAGATATCATAAAATGGGTAAAGAAGGGATTTTCTGTTAGGTTTCCTAGGGAATCTGGTGTATATTATTATGTCAATGCTTCTTGGGTTTTCAAAGCATGCCTGAAAAATTCAACCAGGTGACTCTCTGCTCTGTATCGAGTACGAAAACAATTTATCATGTAGTCCCATTTCCTTTTGGGATTTGGTTTATTAAATAATTATCCAAAACTGTATGCTTCCTTCTTTGATTCCTTGTTTACAACGGTGTCTTGCAGCTAGTTTCATGAGCAATTTTCTGGCACAACCATATTAAACTGGATTCGTGCTTTCTCCTGGAGTGAACCACATTTCGCACAATGTGTAAACTATTACTATACCCAAGATGCATTCCAGTGGGTTGTGACAGCCATAGTATCAGCTATAAGTGTGGCCAAGTTACATTTTGGTACGTGGATACTTCTTTCTAATCGTCACGGGCTACAGTTTTCATTAACCTACTTATTATGCTGTCTAACTTTGTATATTTGCAACTTGTCTGGACAGTACTATCCAGGTTCGTACTCCCTGCACTGGCAGTATTCACATTCCTTGCCCACAAGTACTGGAAAACAAGGATAACAATTGACGCGGTCGAGAAGTTTCTCCAGATGCATCAAATGCTTGGTCCGATTAGGTTTGCTTATACCGACATCACTGCGATCACTAGCCATTTTAGAGAAAAGCTGGGTCAAGGAGGATATAGCTCTGTATACAAGGGTGTGCTACTCTCGGGCAATGTGCAGGTAGCCGTCAAGATGTTGGACAACTCCAACTGCAACGGGGACGAGTTCATCAGCGAGGTCTCCACCATCGGTAGGATCCACCACATTAACGTGGTTCGCCTTGTGGGATTCTGTGTAGAGGAGATGAGGAGAGCACTGGTGTATGAGTACATGCCCAATGGTTCTCTAGACAAGTACATATTCTCAGCCGAAAGAAGGTTTTCTTGTTATAAGCTCAATGAGATTGCTTTGGGCATTGCAAGGGGAATCAACTATTTGCATTTGGGTTGCGATATGCAGATCCTTCACTTTGACATCAAGCTACACAACATCCTTCTGGATAGCAATTTTGTCCCAAAAGTTGCAGACTTTGGCCTTGCCAAGTTGTACCAGAGAGGCAAGAGCTTTGTGCCAGCAAGCGCCATGCGGGGAACTATTGGGTACATAGCTCCTGAAATGTTATCTCGTAGCTTTGGCGCCATATCAAGCAAATCCGATGTTTATAGCTTTGGTATGCTACTGCTGGAGATGGCTGGAGGGCGAAGGAACGCAGACCAAAATACAGCAAACTCAAGCCGAGCATACTATCCGTCCTGGGTCTATGACCGTCTAGCCGAACAAGAAGTTGGTGAGGTCTCTGTTGCCGCAGGCATGCATGAGTTGGAGAGGAAGCTATGCATTGTTGGGCTATGGTGCATTCAGATGAAGCCGCTGGATCGTCCAACGATGAGTGAGGTCATAGAGATGCTTGAGTGTGGCACCGATGGCCTGCAAATGCCTTCTAGGCCATTCTTCTGCGATGATCATATGGTCGATACAGATTCTTACCATTTCTCCTCAGAGCTGAATGCAATCGAGGAGGAGGATGATTGAAATATTTATTACATACCTTGATGCTCAGGTAGTAGATAAGATGAGCAGAGCATTAGCTTGTGAAACCTCAGGTAGCCCGTTATGTGTGTATCCTGCATTTTCATGATAGTCCAATAAGAAAACATGAATAGCTTAAGATGGAGATTGATTGAGAGCTTTTTTTTTTTCTGATAAATAAGGAGATTGGCATCTGTTGTATCATGCTGGGATGTAATATTTTTCCAGAATGCATGACATGAATTTCTGAACTGAGGTAGGAGTGTTTGCTTAACCTGGCTGAGGTAGGAGTCGAGTCTGCATCGCTGGTGCCGTTTTGCTTTACTCTGAGAACCGATAACCCCAACATGCAACATAAACTCTTACTATGTTAAGCTTTCGATACAAGCTGGACAAATATCTTTTATGTATAATGGAAAAGTTCGCCTTGACTTTCTTCTTCTATTGGGCAGGAGGGTGTTAGCGGAAAACTAGAAATAAGATGGTCAGTGGCCTAATTACCCAAGGCGACAGTGGTAGGTGGGGCTCAAGGAGAAGAAATCAAAGAGGTCTAGACATTGCTTATGAGAGAGGTCCTAGAGATTGCTTTAGTTCGCTGTAGTTTGAGGCGTGCTTGCTTTTGTTGATGTAGGAGTCGAGTCCTCATGGCTGGTTCAGGTAACCCGAGCGCAAACTCTTGCTATGCTAAACTTTTGATAGAAGCTGGACAAATGTCCTTTTTGTTTAATGAAAAAGGTCGCGTTGACTACCTGGTCAAAAGTATTTATTCTATTTGTAATTGGCAACACTGTACGCGAATGGACTGTGGTTGTTCGGTGGGACTCTACTAGGGTTTTTGCACTTTTTCTAGATTTATTTTAGGATTTAACAGCGTTGTGCTTTCAGTGGCAGAGAACGTTAGCGTGGCGCTTGTGATGACTTCATCAATCTCTAGATCTGCCGGCGCAGTCTTTCGGAGGTGCTCATAGGGGTAGAGTTTGCGTGCGATTTGTTCACAGGGTGAGTGTACGTGCATTGTGAGCATCTATTTGTAATGTGTAATTCGTAAAAATAAATAAATAAATTGGCAACACTGTACCACTAAAATCTCTGCGCCTGATTGCTATGACAAATTTCATTCACAGAATGACAATGGTGACAATACAAATTTCAGTCTACCAACAATAAGACAATTAATTAATTATAGGTGATACTGCTGTTATGTTTATTTATATTTTTCCATATATATAGTTTATGTGTGGACACAAACCTATTCGCTCCGTCCACAAATAAACGTAATTCTTTGACTTCTACGATCTCTGTTTGACCGTCCATCATATTCAAAAAATTTTAATAAATATTATTTATTTTATTATGACTTATTTTATTATTAGAGATATTTTCATGTTGATTTATTTAATTTATTATTTGTATAAAAAATTTAAATAAGACGAATAGTCAAAGAGAAACAGTAGAAGTTAAAGAATTGCGTTTATCTGTGGACAGAGGGAGTAACAAACACTACTCAATTCTTTGGTAGGCAAATTCAATCCGCACACCTGCCTGCAATCTTGGATGGGATTTACAATGGCTGGCCTTTTCTTTGTTACTGGGCTGGCTCATTAATGGCACAAGCCCAATCCAATTCGGCAGAAACGGGGAAGGGAACCAATACGCACGCACGCCCATCTTCTTCCCAACGGCCAGTGGTGCGCAGCCAGCGGCCGCCGTCGAGCGGTGATCTCGTGCAGTCAATCAACGATCAGATTCAGCGAGCTTTCGCTAGCAAGTTTCATGTATTTCCTTGCGCCGTTGTCGCCTCCATGCCCACACCGAGACGCCCTGGCTTCGTTCGCTGGCCTCTCTGCTCCTACGACGGCCGCTTGGAGCAGCTCAGTGCATTCGAGATCCTCAATCCTGGCAATGGCTAAGGTAACAAGTCACTATTAGCTTTTTCTTGTTATTGCTTTGCAAAATCTCAAGTGTCAGTTGTGCTCAGACCCATGCCCACCCATTACACATCCGTTCGCAATGCCTGAGAATACAAATGACATAATTACTTCTTGATAGAATGCTCCTAACTCTGGGGTTTCACCTTATTTTAAATTTTTGTCTCATTGAACTAGAAAAGAACATGTACTGCGGAAAGGACAGAATAGGATGGAACTAAATCATGGCAAGATCATTAGGAATTCAAGCAATATGACTCTTTAAGCTATTACACACAAGCCAACACTTTAAATCTGATGCGTTGCAGATAATTAGCACTACATAGCCAAGAATCCAACAAGTTACTATCAATGCATCAGACACAGATATGGTGGAACATTCCAAAAATGTTTTCATGCAGGCACTATAGAACACTCTTCAACACAGGAGCTAATTTTTTTACTTGAATATTCAGTACATAATGACGATGTATTCTCCATTTTTTATGACACTGGATGACTTCAGAATTCAGATTAGACGAAAGGCTTTGGAGGCATCTGCAGATCCTCCAACCTCCCTGTTAACATGTTCACCACTTTTGTCATTGAGGGTCGATTTTTTGGGTTCCACTGAATGCACCATAGGGCCACCATGGCTAACTGTTTTACCTTTTCTTTCTCTGCTCCAGTCATTTCCCTAGAAAGTACCAAGTCCTGCCCAGTGATTACTCTCTCAAAGATCCACTCTGGGAGGTAAACATCATTTTGGCTATCAACACTTGGGTCTGAGTTCCTCCTTCCACTTAACATTTCTAACATCAGCATGCCAAAACTGTAAACATCAGACTTGTAGGATACCCCACCAAAATTCCGAGAGTATAACTCTGGTGCAATATATCCCATAGTGCCTCTTGCTGCTGTCAAGGTAACGATGCTTTGATCTCTTGCACACAGTTTTGCTAGGCCAAAGTCTGAGATCTTTGGATTGAAGTTGAAGTCTAGCAAGATGTTGTGAGGCTTGATGTCAAAGTGGAGGATGCGTTTATTGCATCCTTGATGTAGGTATTCCATTCCTCGGGCAATGCCTAAGGCAATATCTACCATTTTCTCTGGCACCAGTATTTCGTGGAAAATACTAGAATCATGTGCGAATATATATTTTTCCAGTGACTCATTAGACATGTATTCATAAATAAGGGCACGCCTTGTTCCTTCAGAGCAAAAACCCAGGAGACGCACAATGTTTGCATGGTGGATTAGTCCTATGGTTGAAACTTCATTGATGAATTCTTCCCCCTCTCCTGTAGAGTTCTCTAAAATTTTGACTGCCACAGGCACTCCATTTGGCCTTTGTATACACTCCCAAATCCACCCTGACCTACTTTTTCCTTAAATCGCCTTGTTATCTTCTTAACTTCAGAGAAGCTATACCTTGTGGGTTTTGAGGTGCCATATGTCTTGAGAAACATTTCGACCTTCAAGTGTATCTCCTCATTGTATCTTGTTTTAAGCGAAAGATAGAGTCCAGTGGCCACCATCAACAAAAGAACCACTATTGTGGCGACTGATGATGTAGCTGGCAAGCAAAGAACAGAAAATCGATATAATGTATGGATAATAAGGTATGGATAATAAGGCACCACTTGGGGTTGTTAATGGGTATGAGATAATGTTAAGAGCTATAGTCGAGAAAGGGAAGAATTTGCATGTAATAGATAATTATTTTTATTTTGGATACAAGGAATGTTTGATTAGCAGCAGCACCTGCAATTACTTTGACGCGTGAACCTGCAAACACCAAAGAAGAAAATAAGTCTCGATTGATGGTTTAGTATGAAATGGTGATTTGTTGAGAAAGAAAAGGTAAGATTAATATTTTACTAAAATTAGCTTGCCTTATGTGACCTGCCCCAGCGTGTACAATAAAAGTTCTACTTTTTTTAAGAATGTATTCACTGTATTTGCATGAATATAATGTAAAAGATTAATGCTCCTTACATATATTTTAAACATGTTTGATCAGAAGCAAGGTTCCTTAAGATAAAATACAATTATCAGAGGCAAGTTTATGGTGCCATCTCTGGTGATTAACCAGGTTATAGTCCCTACTCCCTACTACTGTGTCATTTTGCCCCAGTCAACTGTACGCTGAAGTCTCTGAGTCCCAACCTCTCAGAACTACCTGGTTTTCTACTGACAACCAATTCCACATTAGTGTCTGTTCATTCGCTTTATGCTGTGTTCTCTTTCTGCTCTGATAGGTGGTTTTTATCTTGCAAGCATACCACTTTGTACTCTCTTTGTATTCACTTTCAGCAGAGTTGTACACCAATTTGTTTCCTGTTTTAACTTCTTAAGTGTTTTTGTCTATTTTCTTTCTTCGGGCAAATTAGCCTACAATTTTTTTTTCCTTTCTCATGAGCACACAAATTGACTTTTGCAGCTACTTTGGTTGCAGGCTCTACTGATGCTATTATAGCATATGGACAAGGAAGGGTTTCTTGCTAGGACCTATGACGATGTAACCTTAACAATGTCAATGTCAATGTCAAGATGGTAAAGAGAAGCCGATACACCCAAACAATCCTAGCTCAGTTGCCAAGTAAGAAGTAATTTGTGTTCTGAGTCCCAGCCTAAATAAATTCCATTTATCTGGTAATGTCAAAAGTAAATATGTTACATTGTAGGAGTTGCTTTGCTTTTAATTTGTCTTAGTTATGCATTGTGATCCTTACGAAAATGCTCAGTTGTAGTGCAGTAAATTTTGCATGTAAAAGTTTTGGTCACCAATTGCTTTAAAGTGATCATGTGAATTGCCATTATCCTTCACTTAAAAAAAACCATTATCCTCTATCAAGTGGTCATCTGTATTTGATACTGCATTGTCATAATTATCATGTAGAATTCTTAATTCGGCTGTAACAATTTAGTTCCTAATTTGTCTACCTTTTCCCTTAATTAGTTGAAGCATCAGTTTCTGGGTATTTTTTGGTAGTAGTGCCCAACTTTCTATACGTGCTGTAGGTCTGGGCTGTTCGAATGCTTGGAAAAATGGGTCTGACTACTGCTAATCAAGTGGATGTTAATTTATCTCTTTTGTGATTATGATTGGATTGGTTGGCCTTAGTTTGCTTGGGTAAGGCTTCCCAACGAAATGTCCTGAAGTAATACTTTTCAAAATAAGCTGACAATTATCTATGAAATATCTATGAATCACATAGTAGTATATGAGTAGACTGTAGACAGAAATGAACTATGTAAGGACTTGTGATGTAAGACATGATAGAAACATGCGTCTGTATGGATTTTCCCAGTTAGAGATAATACCGTGATTGATGCAGAAGGTTTGATTCCTGTCTGGGCTGAACCCACAGCGTTTCCCATCTTGTCCACACATTGTGCAGTTGAGTGCGATGTCACTATTAACCCAATAGATCGTTGTTATCGAACCTGAGAAATCGAGTATTGTTTCTGCTTGCTCCTTGAATGTTGAATCCTCATTGCGAGCGTCCATCAGAAAGTAGCTATCAGGCACGACCTTGCAATCTAGTGGAAGCACAGACATGGATGCAAAACCATCCACCAAATAGGAGAAGTGGGACGTGCTGCTAAGGCACGAAATCGGGCCGAAGATGGCATTAGCCGCAACATTACTTGGTGTGAACTCTCTTGAGCAGCTTACTATCGTTGCAAATTCAGGACGGCATAACAGTGAGCAGGGGTCCGGGTCCTCACATTTCATAATGCTGCGAGGTAGGGCCACGGACATGAGCTTCTGCTTACAGGAGGAAGATGAGTTTTCCACACGCGGGGCGAGCGTGAGGGTACCTTGCCTGTAATCTATGGCTGTCACTTTGTACTGGATAACCGCTGTAGGGAAAGCCAGAATGGTGTCGTCGCCGTAGCATCCTAGCTTCATGCACGGTGCTCCACAAAATGATGAGGTATTGCTGGATTCGAGCCGGAAAGGGTACCTGATCTCTGGACCATGTTTGCTGCACCGAGATGGTGGGCAGTTGCTGAAGAAGTTGGCATCATCCCACGCCGTAGCCTTGTACGCTCCATCTTTGAGGAGACACAACAGCAGAGCTATGACAAGAAATTCAGTCATCTCCATTTTTAAGTTTCTTTTTCAGCAGTAGGCCGAAGAGATCGGAGGAAGCAGGGCCGAGCCCAGTTGTGGAGTTGGTGTTATTAATTGTATCAATAGTAATGCAGAGGAGGAAGAAGACGTTGAGGAGGTGGAAGCAAATAAGATGCTCTATAAATTTCCATGAAACTTCCGTGTGCTCAAGTTGACTTGGAGTCAACGCTACTCATCAGTCCTGTCTTTGTTCAAGACTTGGAAAAAAGAATTTTTGTCAAAGTCAAAAAGGCGTCTCAAATCATGCCGGGCCTGCCCATTATCAACACTCATGTGCATTTCTTCATCCTTCTGCTAATAGTTTACGCATTTCAATACTTTATTTCCGTGACTGTAGTTTATGCTGCAGATCACTTTGTGCCGTGGATAACAGCTGGTGGCCGAACCAGGGCTTTGCAACTAGTTTCGTGCTCTGGCGTGTCATATTAAAAAAAAAGATAGTGGATGGATGGCTTCGTTAAACAGGATATTTGGCGTGTCAGATTCTTTGCCATTTTGATTCTCCTTATCAGAATTGCCATCCTCGTCTGGTCATCTACATTTCTTTTTAAAAGGACTCCAACAAGCTTTGACGCAAGTTTGTTTTTGAAAGGACGGCAATAGCTTTGACAAGTTTTATTAGAAGGGTATCTGATCTCTGGAGCATGTTTGCTGCACAGAGATGGCGGACACACAGCAGCAGAGCTATGATAAGAAGTCCACTCAACCTTCCATATCAATAGTGACTAAGAAAACAAGGAAGACAAGGAAGTTTTTAAAATAAGTCTGTGTAGTTAAATCACTAATAGCAATTGATGGTAAGGAGAAATTCCAAGTTTCCAGGAAACTTCCTGCTGTTCTCAAGTAAACTCAAAGTCGACGAGTGGAAAGACGACCACAATAAGTCAGAAAGTGCGGTGATGCATGTTATTTTGACTTGGAGAGTATTCGGTCCAAGTCAATAACGCATCTCAGTCATGTCAGGCCTGCTGTTCTCAAATAAGTTAAGCGTCCTTCTCGACTTCTCCATAACCAAGACCCTACCCAGCATTCCTAGAATTCTCTCATGGCGAAATGTGCAGCTGCAGCATTTCTTCATCCTTCTGCATCCTGGCAAGCTTTACTTGTCTTTATTTCTGTCACTGCACTTCGTGCTGCACATGCTGGTGGCCAAGGTCCGTGCCCTCCTTTCTCATGTGGTGATCTTCACAACATCTCATCCCCTTTCCGTAGGCCAGGTGACCCACCCGAGTGCGGTGTACAAGCATACGAGCTGGCCTGTAGCCGCAGCAAGGCTACCATTCGCATCAACACCGGGACATATTTAGTCATCAGCATCAAGTATACTGATCGTTCCTTCTGGGTTGTGGACGCCAACATGGATATGCACAGCAGTTGCCCTCTTCCCCGTTCGGATCAGTTTCCTTACTTCGATTCTAGGGGGTCTTTCTCGAGAAATGGTTTGCATTACCATTCTGATTTGGGCGATGGTTTCAATGACTGGGCATGCTTCATTAATTGTTCACGATCAATAGCAAATAATAGTTGGTACAAGCCAGTCAATTGCCTGAGTGCAAACAATTCCTTTGTGTATGTCATGGCTTATTATTACGCTTGTACAGTCAGGGATCTTGAACCTTCTTGTGGATACTTGGCCATGATCCCCTTCGGTAGCTGGCGTACTATCACATACCTAGAATTAGAGAATGCCAACTATACAGATATCATGCAAAATGTAAGTAAGGGATTCTCTGTTCGATTTCCTGACGATTCTTATTCAGGCCACAATGCTTCTTGGATATTTGAAACATGCCGAAATAATTCTGCCCGGTGACTCTGTGCTCTGCATTGAGTTTGAAACCACTTATCTTGTCGTCTTGATCCCTTTAGAATTTGTTTGTCAAATAATTATCCAAGACTATAGTCTTCCTCCTTTAACTCCTTTTTTTACCATGGTGTCGTGCAGCTACTTCCATGAACAATTATTTGGCACAAGCATCCTGAATTGGACTCGTGCTTTATTTTGGAGTGAATCACATTTTGCACAGTGTGTAAACTCTTACAGTACCCCAAATCATATGTTCCAGAGGGTTGTGATAGCCATTGTATCTTCCGTAAGTGTGGCAAAGTTACATTTTGGTACGTGGAGTTTCCTTCTTTCTAATCATCATGACAGTTTTCAGTAAACTGCATGTCGACTAACTTTATATATTTGCAACTTGTTTGGTTAGTACTATGCAGGATCGTGCTCTCTGTACTGGTAGTATTCACATTCCTTGCCCACCAGTACTGGAAAACAAAGATAACAATCGACGCAGTTGAGAAGTTCCTCCAGATGCAACAAATGCTTGGTCCGATGAGGTTTGCCTACACGGACATCACTGCTATCACTAGCCATTTCATAGACAAGCTGGGTCAAGGAGGATATGGCTCCGTATACAAGGGTGTACTACTCCCAGGCAATATGCATGTAGCCGTCAAGATGCTAGGCCACTCCAACTGCAACGGGGATGAGTTCATCAGCGAGGTCTCCACTATCGGTAGGATCCACCACATCAACGTGGTTCGTCTTGTAGGCTTTTGTGCGGAGGAGATGAGGAGGGCATTGGTGTATGAGTACATGCCCCATGGTTCTCTTGACAAGTATATTTTCTCAGCCGAGAGAAGTTTTTCTTGGGATAAACTCAATGATATTGCTTTGGGCATTGCAAGGGGAATCAACTACTTGCATCTGGGTTGCGATATGCAGATCCTTCACTTTGACATCAAGCCACACAACATCCTTCTCGACAGCAATTTTGTCCCAAAAGTTGCCGACTTTGGCCTTGCCAAGTTGTACCCGAGAGACAAGAGCTTTGTGCCAGCAAGCGCCATGCGGGGAACTATTGGGTACATAGCTCCTGAAATGGTATCTCGTAGCTTTGGCGCCATATCAAGCAAATCCGATGTTTATAGCTTTGGCATGCTACTGCTAGAGATGGCAGGAGGAAGAAGGAACGCAGACCAAAATACAGCCAACTCAAGCCGAGCATACTACCCGGCCTGGGTTTATGACCGTCTAGCTGAACAAGAAGTTGGCGAGATATCTGTTGCTGCAGACATGCATGAGTTGGAGAGGAAACTGTGCATCGTTGGGCTACGGTGCATTCAGATGAAGCCCCAGGATCGCCCGACCATGCGTGAGGTCATAGAGATGCTCGAGTGTGGCACTGATGGGCTGCAAATGCCTTCTAGGCCATTCTTCTGTGATGATGATCATAATATGCCTGCTGCAGGGTCTTTTCACTTCTCATCGGAGCTTACTGAAATCTCTGAGGAAGACGAGTGAAGAAATATTTACTTGTCTTTGTGCTCTGTACTGATAGTATAATGATAAGGTGAGCAGAGCATTAGTTTGTGATACCTGAAATGGCTTGTTGTCTGTGTGTCCTGTTAAGCATTTTCCTGATAGCCCAGTAGTTTTGTTTCCTGTAAAACATTTATGTGATAAAAACCGTGTGTAATTTAACAAGGCATGGTTGGAAGAACCCTTGACTTTGCCCTGATTACCAATATCTGGTGTCTGCATTGGAGACAGAGGTATATGAGAAGTGTATACCTTTGGTTGATTCCCAGGTTAAGGCATCGATGGGATTGATCCTTTACTACCAACAAAATGCCCTGGACCCTGTTGCATCACATTCTTATCAGGAACTTGACTTTTACAGCCTGTTGAAATGCCACTTGCTTGAGTAACATCCACAGGACTCTGGTGCGCCATGTTCCCTCGGCCTAAGTTCTTCATAAGCTTAGCTTGCTGACTGCCTTGATTTCGTTGCTGTTGATTTTGTCTAGGCTGCTGCTGGCCCTGTTGCTTCTTCTGTCTATGTGAAGTAGGGGCTGAAGGCTGATGGGGAAGCACTGGGTTAAGGAGGACGTTCAGCAAAGGCGCAGTGCTATTTCTCTAAGAGGTTGACTTGTGTAAGGGGGTTTATTAGAGATTTTACTCGTCTTCTACAATTGTGTTGTCTGGCACTTTGACTGCCTTGTGTACATAAAACTCTTTTCCTCTACTTAATTGATCGGTAGGGCTCCTGCCTTTTACATCAAAAAATAAAAACCGTGTGTACAGCTTAAGATGGAGATGAGCAAGTAGTATAATCTTGCTGGCCTGGGATGTAATATGCTATACTGGACGGCGGACACTGCAAATGTATTTCCTCGCGATGGATAAAGGAAAAATTGAAAATGCATAGTTAGGCTGTGATCCTTGGCCGATACATGTTTGTTCAATCGATGAAACGCAGTTCGTCGAGGTGAAGAAGCCTTTCAATCCATCTTCGCCTTGGTTCTCCATGGATGCAGTGTGCGAGACGGTGATGGTGGAGGAGATCCTCCCGCGCCTGCTGCCCATGTGCCTCCTCCGCTTTGCTACAACGGCCTCGCCCGCCACCCGCTACTGGCAGCGCACAGGCGTCTTCTTCCAGCCCCTGCAGAAGCCCGAGGAGTCCAACCTGAACCTGGCCTTCCTGCTCGAGGCCAGCGTGGAGGAGAAGGCCTACCTGCGACAACCCGGAGCGTGGCATCGCCATCGTGCACTCTGTTGTGCAGCAGAGGTCACACGCGCAGTCTGCACTACTATGTCTGCAAACCCATGACCTGGCAGTGGGTGGCCCTCCCAGAGCTGCCATTGCCCGTTTCCAACCAACACTATGGGCACCTGATGGTGGAAGAAGACGGCGCCGTCGCCGCCAAGGGCTTCCAAGTGGTGGGCGGTTGGACCTTCGATCCAGTAACATTTTGATAGCACGATGTCTTTCATGATTGAGCAAATTTATCTGTCTTTTATCTATAATCTCGAACGCGCATAAGAGGTGCGTGTCAATATACTAAGAAGAAAACAGGGGAAAAGAGCCCCAAGATGTTACAGAGACAAAGGGCATGTAACCCACCCTTTTTACAAAAAACAACAGATCTAGCTAGTTAAAAAAACACCTACTAAAATTCAACCAGGAATACAAGCCCCTCAATTAAGAGGCCGTTGGTGCTTGGGCAAGGAGAAAAGAAACCCCTCGAGCCCTAGCAAAAGACCACTGTAGTAACTCCTCCCTAAAGGTTGAGATAGAGGTTAGTAAACTTGGGTTGGCTCCATCAAAGACATAACGATTCCGATGATTCCACAGGATCCAAGCACCTAGGATGACAATGGAGTTTAAACCCTTCTTCTCTTGACCTGACACCCTCTTGCTTATTTTTTCCCACCATTCTTCAAATCCCGTGTCCTCTACTTGTGGTGCGAGCTCCTGTAAGCCGAAGCTGTGCAAGATGGCAAACCAAACTTGTTGGGAAAAAACACAAGAAACCAATAAGTGGTCAAGTGTCTCATCAGATTGGTCACATAGTGGACAGATTTCCGGATTTGGGAGGCCTTTTCTTGCTAGACGATCAGCCGTCCAACATTTCTTGTATGCCACTGTCCACATGAAAAATTTGCATTTGTTTGGCGCCCAGCTTTTCCAAATACGTTTCCACGGCCTGAATTGTGTGGAGCCTGTGAAGAGTGCTTCATATGCTGACTTTGCCGAGTACAAACCGGTGGAAGAGAACTGCCATATATGTGTATCCTCTACCTCCGGCTGCAATTCCACATTTTTGTCACACCCAATTTTAAGGATAAAATTAAATGAACCAACTTATGTGCGCCCAGAGATCAATCACATACATAAGCGACAAATTACATAGTACCATCACAAGGTTCAATATATAACGAATAATATCACAGAGTCTTTACATTAATAACAGCGGAATAATATAGATAACTCTCTCGCGGAATCTCCATTCCACAGGGAATAGTTGACTGGTGAACACAATCCTAATAATCCTCAGAAGAATCCTCATAGTCATCTGGTACCCATCCGGGATTTTTATCCAAATATGAAAAATAAAGCAAGCGTTAGTACATGTCGTACTCAACAAGAATAGCACGGGTTCATGAGGCTCAAATAAGGCAAGACACTGGTTGACAGCGGTTGCTTTTAGTTGATCATGTTTTAGCAATTTGAGTAGCAGCAATGGAATATACCAAGAAATAAAATTTGCATGATCATATAAACATGATAATTAATATGGAATAAACATCAATAGAAACTTCAAATAAATCAATATTCAATTAGTTAAATTCCTGTAAGACGTCCAAGGCCGCTCGTGACCGTGAGCACGGCTGATATATCAGTTCTACATTCTGCAGAGGTTGCACACTTTCACCATGAGTCGTGATTCCCATGTGTCAGGGGTTTGCAAGGCCCACACTACACTGCCAAGGTGCATAACAGGGTCTCACTATGAAGTCTTTCAAAAGGCTCTCTAACAAGTTACCAATCAATCCGGGCGCAATGGCAAGGGGCGGTAGAGCCCTCCTTCCAAGTGGCACACACACACAGCAGTACACACAAGAACAGGAGCCGCAAAACAACCAGCTCGGTAAGGAACCTTTCAAGATTAATAGCATGGTAGAAAGTAACTTCCTACTTGACTAAAGCGAGAGCCATATAACCCCCATGGTTGCGCTGTAAGTCCCGGTGTCATACTTACAGATAAGTCCTTAGTCCATATTGCTAAAAAGCATCTTTTAATCTTTATTTCATAATCAATTATTCAAGTTCATAAGATCATGACCCATCAAAGCACTAGCATCACTATTCAAATGCAATCTCATAGGTAACAAGGATCAAGTGATCAAAAGATAGGAATAAATACTAGGGTTGCCAAGGTAGACACATGCATCATGAATTTGGTGATTAAGGTGAATAGGCAACAAGGATGGTCCATGCTATACTTGCCTTGATCAAAGTACTCTGGAGAACTTGGATCCTCCGTGTACTCTTGATCACCAACGTATTGCTCACCGTCTGAACTCGATCACAAAATCACCACACAATCATCGAGGCAATCATACACGAAGCAAACAAGATCTATATTAGAAACAGTACACCAACAGTGGAAAAACAGATTGAAAAGTGTATAAACATAATCACGCGTCGCTACGATTCCAACGATATAAAGATCACGAAAATCGGAGTTCAAACGGGAAAGTTATGAAATAAACAAGTTTTACTTTAATAAAATAATAGATTAAATCTAATCTCGAATTTTAAAAGTTGAAAACATGAGTAACAGTAGCATCATTAGGTAGATTACGAAATTACGAATCTAACGAGACTTGAACGGATCAAATCGGAGCTAAAACGAATAAAATATGGCCGAAATAAACTAAGTGATAAATCTGTAAATATTGAAAACGCCTTTTGAATTAAAACCGAGGAAATACGTTTTCTAAATAGGAAAGCGTAATCTGAAAAATACGCCAAAGGATCGCGGGTTAGAACATTAAAAAGCTCAGGGGCTCTTTTGCAAAAGTGCCGGCGAAAGGGTATCTCTCACTGTGAGCCGTTGGATCGGCCGTGGACGGCGCAGGTAGCTCAGGGAAAAAGAGGGGCGGCCCTGGTCGCCGGAGTCGGGCGGCGCCCGGCCGATTACTCGCCGGCAAGATGGCCAGAGACGGCGTTTTCGGGGCTAGGAAGCTCGGCACACCTCGGGATCTGGTCGGGAAGCAAGAGGAGCTCAAGCCAAACCTATCTATGGTTTCGGTTGCCACAGAGGTAGCTCGGGGAGGTTGCGGCGAGCTAGGTGGTGGAACTATGGTGGCGGCGAAGCTCGGCATCATGGCTATAGTGCACAAAACCGAGGGAGAAGGGGTCGGGAAGGTCCCTGACCTTGCTGCGAAGCTTGGAGAACAACCAATTTCGACGGAGAAGTCTTCCCGAGGAGAAATCGGCGGCGGCGGCGGAGCTCGGGGCGACGGCGGAGCTCGGGGCGGCGGCTAGGGCAAGATTGGAGGGCGTGGCTTGCTCGGGAACTTGTGGGGAGGGACGGCAGGGCTCGGCCGACCTATATAGGGGTGCGAGGGAGGTGTAGGAGAGCTGGACTCGGTTGGGACTCGACCCGGAGGAGGGAGCGCTCGTGTCTCGCGCGGACTCTGACTGGAGGAAGGGGATGGCGCTGGGCAGCGGGCCCTACGCGTCAGCGGCGGGGGAAGAGGGTCGCGGCTTCCTTTTACGGGCCAGTGGAGGCATGCACGGGATGGACTCGTCCGAAAAATCCGGCGGTTGCCTTCTGTTGGAGGCGGCGCTCGTGCTCCGCTCGGACTCCGTCCTGAGGAGGGAGACGACGCTGAGCCGTGGGCCTGACATGTCAGCGAGACCGAGAGGAGGGGAGGCGGGCTGCGCTGAAGCTGGGCTTCGGCCTGGCCGGCTCGGCCCATGCGGAGAAGGAGGAGAGGGGCAGCGCCCTGGGCTGAGGAGAGGGGATGGGCCGGCTCGGCCTGCAGAGAAGGGGAGGGAGTTTTCCCTTTTCTAATTTTCTCAATTCATTTTCAAATTTGTTTTCCAAATGGCTTTTCAAACTAAGTTTTGAACCCTTGCAAAATCCAATCAAATCTCAGGAAATAAATATGTGCAGCGGCATGTATGCAACATAACATGTTTCTATGCCCTAGGGTTTATTTTAATTCACAAAAAATATTATTCTATATATTAAATGCTCAATCAATTGCATAAATAAATCAAATTAAATTCCTATTTCAAAGATTGAAAATTTCCGGGTGTTACAATTTTCAAGTAGGTCCCAAAGCTGTAGGTACTCAAGCAGAACATTAATTGTGAGTGCTCCTTTTAAATCGGAGATCCATCTCCTATTGTTTAAGGCATCAAAAACTGTTCTTCCTTTTGCTCTTATTGCCACTGCAGCAAAATGGTGTGGAAAGGAGTGTTCAAAAATTTTCCTAGGAAGCCATCTGTCAGTCCAGAAACATGTGTTCATGCCATTGCCCACTAAAGACCTCACAGCTACAGAAAAGAAAGCCTTAACTTGACAAGGAGCTTTGATTGGCAAGAAAGCCCATGGTTTGTCTGGTTCTGTCTTTTGCAGCCACAGCCATCTCAATCTCAGAGCCCAACACAAGTATTGGAGGTTAGATATGCCCAATCCACCTAACTCAGTTGGCCTAGTGACTTTTGGCCAAGCAATCAAACAGTGGCCCCCTCACATCTTTCCTTCCTTTCCACAAGAAACCTCTTCTAATCTTGTCAATAGCTTTCAAAGCCCAAGGAGGAAGATCTAGAGCCATTACTAAGTAAATCAACATGGATGTGAGAACAAATTGGACCAGCACCTTCCTACCAGCTTTATTGAGAAGGTCAGCCTTCCACCCTGGCAACTTTTCAGCAAACGTTTCGATAATGGGTTGAATTTGTGCCCTGGTAAGTTTGCAGGGTGAGAGAGGTACACCCAAGTACTTACAAGGGAAATCATAGATCTGACAGGGAAGGTGACCAAGCAGGGTAGAATGATCTTCTTCCAAGCACTGTATAGGGTGGACACTGCTTTTTTGTACATTGGTTCAAAGTCCAGAGGCTTCTCCAAAGAGCTGCAGAATATCCAAAGTAATTCTGATGTCACTCACTGTGGGTCGAAGAAAGACGACCATGTCATCCGCATACAAATAAATCCAGTGCTGCAAGGCTCTCCTTGCTAAGGGCTGGAGGAGCCCTTCATATGAAGGCTTTTGAATCAAAAGACAAAGGACGTCCATCACTAATATGAAAAGCATTGGAGAGAGCGGGTCCCCTTGCCTTAAACCTCGTTGGTGCTTGATCCTATCACCAGGAGAGCCATTTAACAAAATCTGTGTGGAGGAGGAGGCAAGCAGCCCACTAATGATATCCCGCCATATTTGGCCAAAACCGAGGCGCTACAGCACTTCCAGAAGGAAAGGCCAAGAAACTGAATCAAAAGCTTTGGTAATGTCCAACTTCAAGGGAACACACGCTTGTTTTTGCTGGTGTAAAAAACTTGTAGTTTGCTGGACTAACATAAAATTGTCCAAGATGAAACGACCCTTTATGAAAGCGCTTTGGTTAGGTGTAACCAACTGATCCAATCAGCTGGCCAACCTATTAGCTAATAGCTTTGTAACGAGTTTGGCAAAGGAATGAACCAAGCTTATAGGTATGTAGTCCTGTATCCTCCTGGCATCATCCTTCTTTGGCAAGAGCGTGATAAAAGCAGAATTGAGAGATTCAAAGTTGCTGAATTTTCTGCTCCAAATAGCGGACAATGCTGTCATAATGTCATGTTTAATAATGGGCCTGCAAACCTTATAAAACTTGCCAGTAAAGCCATCGGGGCCTGGAGCTTTATCTGTGGGCAAGGAACCAATTATTTTCCAGACTTCTTCTTCAGAGAAAGGTATATCAAGCTCCGACAGGTGAAGAGATTGTGCATTCAGCTCAAACAGATTTACAGAAACTTCTCGATCTATGCTCTCGCCCAAAAGAGTATTATAAAAGTTAAAAATATTCTGCTCCTTATACTAATGCTTTGTGAGAACCACACCCTCATCGGTTGCAAGCTTATAAATGAAATTTTTTCTCTTTCGATACCAGGCAAAGGAGTGGAACAAGGTTGTATTAGCGTCACCCTCACTAAGCCACAGAATGCGGGATCGGCTGCATGCAATTGAGCGTTGGAGGGAAGAAAGAGCCAGGGAGTGAAGTTTGAGTTTATTTCGTAGCCAAAGCTCCAAACCGGAGAGGACCCTATGGTCCTGAGCAATTTCCAACTGGTGCAGGATTTCTCTTGCCAAATCCAGCTGACTACTAACATGTCCAATAGTTTTCTGACTCCAGCATTGAAGGCTCCTAGCTGTGGCTTTGAATTTCTGTACCAGGGTGTTGAAAGGGCAGCTGGTGGGCTGAACTGAGGACCAGGCAGATTCAATAGCTCTCTGAAAACCACCAAGCTTACATCAAAAGGATTCAAAAATGGAACCTAGCCTTATCAGGCTAAACAGCATGCAGTTTTAAGAGGAGGGGGCAGTGGTCGGAACAATCATATGCATAACTCTGCAGTAAGCAATTTGGCAAGAGATTCTCCCGATCAGAGGAGCACAATACTCGGTCAAGCCTGACAAGAGTAGGGGAATCCTGTTGGTTAGACCATGTATATTTACGACCTTGCAGTGGCAAATCCTTTAAATCCAAATCATTAATGACACGACGGAACCTGCCCATCATTGCTCTATTGAGAATTCCATTATTTTTGTCCTCGGCACTTGTAATAAGATTGAAATCCCCAAGAACTACCCAAGGACCATCACAGCCAGCTCTCACATCTCTCAGTTCTTGCAAAAAAAGAATTTTCCTCTCATCTCCTTGAGGTCCATAGACACCAGTCATCCACCAAGAAGGTAAGCCACTTGGAGAAAATTTAACCAAAACAATGTTGTCATCTACCCTGCTAGCACTAGCCAGACCCCACCACTTGCACCAACAGCCAGTAATTCAACCCAATGAGTGAAATCAGAGCCCAACATAGAAAGGATAACACTAGGAGGTAGAACTGCCATTTTCGTTTCTTGCAAACAGACAATGTCCACTCGACAGGAATCCACCAGAGTGCGCATTGCATCTTGGCGAGTTTTTGAAATGAGACCTCGCACATTCCAACATAATATTTTTAAAGGATTCATCATTATAAAAATGGGGATGTCGACCAAACGAACTAGGAGGTCAGACGACTAATGCCGAAGCATCAGCCTCCTCATCCTCTGGAGCCGTCCAACCAAACAGGGCAGCCAGACCTCGAACATGCGAATCAGCCAGAGAACAAGAATCTGTAAAAAGCTTACTGTACTCATCCAGGGCTTGTTGGTCAAAGCCTTCGGTCTCCCCGATGATGTTTAGTGCCCGCATAGCTTTCTTCCTTGATCTTGAGGGGGCAGGTGTCTCAGGCGCCATTCCGGCAATTCGACGACTGCGGCAGGGAGGGGCAGTTGGAGTGCGCGCCCTTGAACGTAGTCCATTTGCACGGGGTGGGGAGGATCCTTCTCGTCTTCAAAGTCACTTTTGATAGGAAGCGAGCACGCGGGTTTGGAGGCGAGCTTTCATGCCTTGGGGGAGACACCGTCTGCTGTTTGCTGGACTGCTGCATCCAGGGAAGGTCCTTTTCGTCGTCGCCGAAAATAAGTCTTCAAGGGTTTAGGAGTTACAGGCATAGCGGGCGTCCCACCAAGGGCGTTCACCAAAGGCGCCGCAGGAACTATGTCCTCGGTGGGCACGAACGAGGACACGCCTTCAACGATGGTGAAAGCCCTAGTTTGGTTTTGATAATTGATGACACCCTAAGGACTAACCTACTTGCTAAATAATGGCTAAGTGTAGGTTATCCTAACCATGGTGAGTGGAGCTAAATGATGTTGATCAAGTGAGCTCAACCATGGATCAAGGTGGATCAAGTGGAGATGATCAAGGAGAAAGAAAAGGACTTAAAAGAGAAGGCAAAGGTACAACCCTAATAGGGTTTTTCTTTTGGTGATCAAGACACCGAGTGGGTGTGATCACATTTAGTGTAGTTAGCCGACTATCAAGGGGAGAAATTGGTTATGGATTACCTTCAAGTGCTCTAGGTTGCATTTCATATGCATTGAACTAACTCAACCTAGAGATTGACTCAAAACCCATGGAAACATGGTTTCAAAAGCTAACACACCGTGCACAATCGTTAGATTCTTTGGTGTTTGCACTTGGGAACAAGGGTTGGAGTGGTAGAAAGGTGTTTGGGGTCTCTCTCCCTCCTGCCGAGCTTGCAAGGTAGGATTCGGCGATTTCTGGAGAAATCGCAATAGAAAAAGAGCTGAGTTTTGAGCATTGGACGCTGGGTTCCTGGAGCGTAGGACCATTTGCTGCATGCGTCCGATGGTCCCCCAGCACTGTTTCATTCTGTAGAAAAGCGTCGGACGGCGTGGTTAGTCCGACGGTAAGCGTCAGACACCGTCTGAGCATTTCTGGAGCTCTCTGGTCGTTTTTGGAAGCGTCGGACGATGGAAATCATTGGTCCGACGCACTCTTAAGGGAGTGTGTGACGGTTGGTCTATCTGGTGACTGCCGTGAGAATCGCATAGTCTGACGAGGTTTGAAGGCTGAGCGTCGAACCATGTGTTCACGGCCTGATGGTGCGTCGTGGCGAGTTCACGCCATGGCACAGTGCGCGGCGAGCTGAGAGCAAGGTGTCAGACGCTGCTGTTTGGTCTGACGTAGAGCGTCGGACAGCGTTCGATGATCAAAATCGTCTGTGTGCTCTCTGAAAGTGTCGGACGCTTGAGGTGAATAGTCCGACGAAAGGAGCGCCCGACTATTGAGAACGTGGCGCGATCAGTGACCGTTACTGATCTGCGGCTGAGGTTAAACTGAGCCGACACGTGGCACAATCGTGTGCGTTGGACGTTGGGCATTGGTCTGACGCCTACCATCCGACGGTAGTGTCCGACGCCACGAAAAGTGGTTTAACGGCTGTTTGAGCGGGGGTAACAGCTAGGATTGCACTTGGGGGTATTTATACTCCGTCCCTGGTCAATTGCTGACTCTCTTGCACATTTGGATCTTTGCCATACACTTTGTGAGCATCCTAAGCCTCCCACTCACTCACTTGTTCATCTTATGATCATCTTTGTGAGTAGAGTGATCCTCAAGCGCATCACTGCTAGTGATTTGTATTCTAGAGCACTTGAGAGCAAGCCATTGCTGAGTTCTTATTCTCTTGGGGCATTGTCGTGTCCCAAGTGGCTTGAAGGTGATTCCGGTGTTGAGTTTGATTGGTGATTGTTCAAGCCCACACCGAAGGTTTGATTGTGAGGGGTTCTTGTGGTTATTCCCCGGTGGAGTGTCAAAACCGACTCTAGTGGATTGTTCGTGGTTGATAGCCACTTCTTTTGTGTTGGTGAGCGGCTCTCGGTGAGGGATTGGCATGTGAAGCCTAGCTCGCAATCCACCAAGGTAGACCGGTGCCACAACGAGGAGTAGCATGACGGCGATCACGTGAACCTCGGTAAAAAATCGAGTGTTCTCTCTTCTCCCCCATCGAGTGAATGATTGGTTTTTCGGTATATCTTTGGTGATTGGCCTTCTTCAATTTTTGTTGATCACATCTTGGTGATTGGATCTTCATGGCAAGTGGACTTCACTTCATCAAGCCCCTCGGTATAGCTTTCTCGTTACCCACTCTCTTGCGCTTATTACTTGTTTAGGTGCTCTCTCCTTAGGTTTCGAAGGAGTGAGTTTCTAGCGATTGTGTGTATACTTGTGAGTAGCTTATTGTGCTAGGTGGCTTGCTTAAAGTACCCTTAGAGCTATTGCTTGGCAAAGCTTCGTTAAATTACTAACTTGTGGACTAGTGCTTTTTAGAAGTTTTTATAGGCTATTCACCTCCTCTATCCTATCCGATCCTTTCAGATGGCAAGCACCGGAGGCACGCCAGGAGAGGCAGTGGCATCCACCGATGCCACAACCCTGTTGGATTCATCCGGCTCTTCGTTAGCAGTGGATGCGCCAGGGATGGCAGCTACAACCTCAGAAGCCACAGCCAAGTTGGTTTCATCTGCCCCCTCATTTGTCAGGGTCATCTGAGGAGGCATGCCGGTAGGGGATGGGCGCGTGGCGATAGGCGGAGTCCCAGCCAAGACATCAACACACCCGGAGCCAGAAGGCTTCTGATGCGGAGTCACGGCCTTAACTGCCACACCTACCAGCCCGGCTGAGGCTACCATGCTCACCAGATCAGGGCCTGGAAGCGGAGCCGTAGCCACGCCCAATTTTTTCATCTTCGAACATGCAGCGACGCCAGCTTCTAGCACGAGGCCCTCAAGGGAAGTAGCTGCCGGACTAGAGATGGCAAGCTCCGGCGAGAAGCACAACAATGCCAGCATCGGAGAGTCGATAGGAATATCCTCAAGCTGGGAGTCCGTGGGAGTTCGCAGGCTGCATCTCTGAAAAACGGGCCTGAGGATTCTCCTTGCTGTGAATGCAGCCCGGCCTAACTAGTAGGGCAACGTCAGCTTCTAGCAGACATAACGGGTCATGCCTCGGGGACTCCTCCACAAATCTTGGCCCAGGCATAATGACGAGGGCCACAAAATCTCCAAGGATTCTCGGCATGGGCGAGATGGACGATGGAATTGAAGGCGCCTGAGTCGCTTCGGGGGCCGAGGGGAGCGTGCCATCGACCTCCGCTTAATTCTCAACCTGGCCGCCAGCCGCAGGTCCCGTGCCCAACCGGAGCTGCACAGGACCTCGCGAAGCGTCCCCTCGAGGCCCGGGACCAGAGGCCCCCTCGTCCTGAGAATCAGAATCACACTGTCTGCGCCGGCGCCGGTGCCCGTCACACTAAGGAGAGGGGGCTGATCGTCGCCAACTCCATGCACCGGCGTCCTTGAGACGGCGATCTTGATTTCATACCTTAACGCCCGTTTCACCGGAGGTGATTCTTCAACATGCACTGGAGGTTCGACGATGTCCAGGTCCATGACCCCTGGGATGAGCTCTAGCAGGGAACTCCAAGCCTTGAGACGGAAGGAGGAATAGTCCCTCCGTTCAACAGTGTCAGGGTGAAGATCCCGCACCCAACACCACTCATCCAGAAGGTGCTCAGCAGTGTCGAGCTCCCAGGCGTGCGCTGGAATGCCGCTCAGCTTGATGTTAACGAGCGAGGGCAGCACCACTGTAGATGCGTTCTTGAACCGTGACCAGCGCTTGAAGACAAGAGTGATCGACTGCAAGCGAAGTGGTCGCCCCTCATCGTAGACTCGATCGGCCGCAGCTTCATCGAGGCAGATCAGGATGCCCTCCTCATGGCTTAGACAGTGAAACACCAGTGAGTCAGCCAGGAGATCATGATGGTGAGCAATCTCAGCCAGGAAAACCTCGGCTGAAAGAGTCACCAGGTCTCCAACCATCGAGACCGAGAGAGCCAAATGCAATTCGTCCTCAGCCCTGGCCATCCTAGCTGAACGGTCGATAACGCGACGGTGCTGGACCGGGGTGTCGGAGGAGGAGGCCAAAGCACGGTCATTGGCAGCCACCTGGGAGGAATCATCATCATCTTCATTCGTCTGGCTGGGAGGCTCATCAGGGCTAGCAGCACCAGCGGCACCAGAGCGCCGCCGCTTCCGGACACAATGACGACGCCTGATCCCCTGTCCATGGACAGCCGCAGCACGTCCTTCCCACCAGCGACAGTCGCAGACTCCATGGCCATCACCTTCTCAGCGACAGGGGAACCAGGCGCCACCTTAGGCCGCCAGACGAAGATAGAGCGAGGCTCTGCCTCGAGACGAACACGCCCACGCCCGGAACAGGCGGACGCCCGGTGCCCTATCACGCGGCACTTGAAGCAGCGAGGCCCAACCCAGCAGGCGGCAGCACGGTGGGAAGGGTCGAAGCAGTTAAAGCACCTCCCCGTGAGGTCCACCGGCGCCGGCCGATGGGGGCCACGCAGCTCCTTCAAGCGCCGCTGACGCGCACGACGGCTTTCTTAGCATTGCCACCCAGGCTCGATAGGGCCAACACGAGCACACACCTGACGGGGACGCGCCCTCAGGACGACCTTAAGAGGTGGCTTCGGGGCGACGAAAGGAGAGGCGCCATTCCGCGAGGCAGCAGGCGAAGCACCGCCCGAAAGCAGCATGTCACGAAACGAAGGGGCGGAAGAGGGACCGTCCAAAGAGGACGTCGGACTCGAGTCGCACCACCTTTCAGACTTGGAACGACCTACCTGTGGCTTGGGAGGCGACGGGGGAGGGTGGGTCGCCGTCGGGCCATGAGCAGGCACCGATGTGGGGCTGGCGGACGGGGGGGGGGGGGGAAGGCGCCGGTAAGGGGAGGAGAGGGAACGTCGCCGGGAAGGGAGGGGAAGCGGTAGCCATCCGTCCAATCCTGAATTTGCATTTTTTTATCTATAATAATGTTAAAGAATTAAGGAGGCTATTGCGTTTCTACCCTTCTTTTGAAGACCAATTGTGATTTTACCATCGCTTTTCGCTCTGTTACATTTTTACCCTTGTTTTGTGAAAACAAAGCTTCACTTTATCCTTACTCTCTGAACAACAGCTAACGGTGTTAAATAGACTTGGGAAGGATAACTTTGTCCTTACAAAAATACCCTTACTTTTCTTAGTTCATTGTAATTTTACCCCTTTTAAAAAAAATTGGCAGCAACATTGGAGAACTTGTTACATTTAATTCCACACAATATGCAAATATAGATAGATAATATCACATCAAAAGAAAGTGTAGCAAAAGTGTAGCAACCATCATCCAACGTACTCAACCATCATCCAACATACACAACCATCTCTATCATCCAACATACAAGTCCAAAAGCGGTAGCTAATAATGAGATATTACATGTTCATTGTCATACATCACACTATTCCTAACAATACAGCCAACCTGCCACCTTCTCTTCCTCTTCCTCTTTCTTTTGTTCCAGCCCCTTCCGCTCCTTCAATTCCTGCACTTGCACTTGCACTTCCCCTCCCTCTTCCTCTTCCTCTTCCTCTTCCTCTTCCTTGTGTTGCAGCCCCTTCTGCTCCTTCAGTTCATACACTTGCGCTTCCTCTTCGTCTTCCCCTTCCCCCTCCACTTCCCCTTCACATGAATGGAGAAAATGGTTTAGTAAACAAATTGACTAAATAATCAAGAGTCATATTCATCTTCATCATCAACTACTTCACCATTAGGATTGAACTCAGGTTCAGAGCAATCATCACCAGAATCAGAGGATGCAACCAACTCACTGTCATAGCTACTATCACTTGGAGCCACAAGTGAATCAGTGTCAGAATGTATGCCCTCATCAACTCCTACGCCCTCCTCATCATCGTCACCTTCACCTTTGAATTTGGTAGCTCTCTTAGTTTTTATGACTCTCTCTCTCTTTTTCATTTGTGTCTCTCTCTTTTTCTTTTGTGGATGTGGGTCTCTCTGCAGTGTTTGTCTCATTGGTGGGCACTTTATTCCTCACAGAAGGGTGGCATCTACGTTTTGTTGGTGAAAACTGCAAAAGACCCTTGAAATCATAAATTTGGGCATTAATATAGACCTTTCCCTTGTCTTTATTGAGTTCAAACCACTCAAGCAACTGCTCATCAGTTTTAATCTCAATAGAAATTCCACTAGAATAATCCTCCAATGCACGCCACAAAGTTATGTATTTTTTGAACCCCATATGTAGTGCTCAGCTATGAAATTAACTAGCTGCACCAAGTCAAAGCTATTCATGTCAACAACTTGAGTAGGCAAGGTTCTACCTTGTTGCCATGTTTTTGGTCCCATATCAGGAAAATTGAAAAATGATAGAACTCTAACAAGAAGCTTCATATCCATGTGATTTGACCCACAAATCATATCATCGAATACACAGTTAACTAAATTGATTTACAAGCAGAATAATTTTGTCCTACAAACTAAAACTAATTTTCCTACAAACTAAATGACAGGAGCTCCAAATCTTACTCAGTGTTTTCGCCAACCTCACATAAATCCATCTCGCGCAATCCCTCGCTAGAAGAGGAAACGGAACAGAACTGAAACTAAGGTTTGGGTGCTCAGTTTCCAACAGAAGATGAGGGGCGGAACGGAAGAGGAGGGGCGGCCATACCTGGTCCGTGCTCTTGGCCGCCAACGCAGCACCTGCCGTTCGCCCGAGCGAGGCCCCTGGCCTCTGTCAGGAGGCCCTTGGCCATCGACGCGGCGCCTGCCGCGCACGTAGGGCCGTGGCCACGGCGACGCGGAGCCCTGTCCGTGGCTACGGGGAGCCCTGGTCACACGTGACTCCAAGCCCTAGCCGCACGTGACGCTCGCCGCCCGCGAGCGCGCCACCCGCACGGACTTCGCGACCTCGATACGGTCGAGGAAAGAACGAGAGAGAGAGAGAGATAGGATACGGTAGAGCAATAAGGGTATTATTGTCTTCAGGTATTGCCGTGAAGGTTTTTTTTTCATTTTTTAGAAACAACTAACAGATCTAAAAAAGGGGGTAAACTGTGATTTCGCTTTCACAAAGTGAGGGTAAAAACATAACAGAGCGAAAAGCGAGGGTAAAATCACAATTGGGTTTCAAAAGAAGGGTAGAAACGCAATAGTCCTAAGAATTAAGCATTTCTTGCATCCTTTTCTTTGTTTCAAAAACTGGCCTCGCACCCATTATATCCTGTACGTGACACGGATTTGTGACACATGCTCATACAAGTTTTAACAATTATGTGTCCCAACGACAGTGAGGGGTCGAACTTTAATATGCATTGAGTTTCATACAACGCGAGCATATTTGCTGCTAGTGTATATAAAAGAGCCCCCAAAAAAATATCTGTCACTGCATCGGTTCCGATTTCAAAATTTTAAGTCGCTTTGACTTTTTTAATATCTAAATCCAAGCAAGTATTCCCTCCGTTCCAAAATATAAGTCTCTTTGTTTTTTTGGTACAAATTGGATTTGGACGTCGAAAAAATCAAAGCAACTTATAATTTGAAATGAAAAGAATACTTGATATCTTAACACTTAGATGTTATTTGTAAAATAGATCTAACATCTAGAAACCATCCAACCATATGTGACATATCGACCTAGGTTAATACAGTTGATAACAACCATCTCGTACCCATGAGACCCTATATCCTTAGTTCCCTCATTGGTAAGGGAATCTTCATTCTGCCTCGCCTTTTATTCTTTTTTATTGTGCAAATATATACTCCCTCCGTATAGAATTTAGATGTCGTTTAGGACAACGACACGATCTTCAAAACATGACTTTGACTTCATATTTCTAAAAACATATTTATTGAAATTGATATATACATACTTTTATGAAAGTATATTTGAAGAAAAATCTATTTATATAGTTTTCATATTTCCAAGCACAATAATTTAAAAGTTATTCATGATTTATATTCCTAATGTTTGACCAAACCTTGTCCAAAATGAGATCCTTTTCCTATACGGAGGGAGTATAAAAGTATAAAAAAATATTGATTCAATACCGAAAAAATATTGTACCCTAGTTTGAAAAATTATTGCCTGTGTAGAGTGTGGTTCTACCGTAGACTTTTGTATTGTTGCATTTGGTGCTGGGCGTAAAAGAGTAATTTCACATACAAGTTAACACAGTTAGATCATCAAACTAACGGAAAGATCAAGAAACAAAGCCAAACTCATTTTAGGGCCAAACAAACAAGTTGAAAAGAAAAGGGCAAAAAAATTAAGCATAATTTTTTTTAACGTAGAAACCCATTCTTTTTCTAGTTTACGGTTTAGGATATCAAATTTGTATATTGAGTAAAACTTCAGTGACATTAGTTGTCTTTTTAGAAACACAACGACATTAGAACAGAACTACATTAATTGAGGTTGGACAAAATATATTTTTCTTTTTAAAGAGTAAATTAGATCTGTTTGATACAGCTCACAACAGCTTTATAAGTTGTTTCGACTTTTTTTTTGCTAAATACCTTTTTCCAAAAAAAAAATCATCGATAAGTTATTTTTCCTCCTCTCACCAAGGGATAAGTTGGCAATAATCTAAAAAAAAGCTTAGCCAGCTATCTCTCTTATTTCTCTCGTAAAATTTTTTGGTGAAACTGTTTTACCGAACAATATTTTTAAAATGGTAAAAAGGTTGCTCATGAGCTGTGCTAAATGGGCCATGGTATTCGGTGATGGGCTACAGGTGTGATTGGCTGCCTGGCTTGGGGGCTAGCCAGGCTTCCATAAACCAACTTGGGCCTGTTTGGTTGAGCCCATTTGCGGTCCGGAGCCAGGCTCCCTGGGAACGGCGGGGGTGCTCGTTTCCGCGGAGCCAGGCTTGGCCCAGCCGCGCGTGGCGCCCCCCTGTCTCCCCGAAGCCAGGGAACAAAACCCTGCCCCCCGCGCCCGTCCGCTAGGGTTACCTTTTCCATTCGACACTCCACCCGCCACCGCTCTCTTGGTGTTCCCTCTCACCCCCTCACTCCTTCTCTCTGCCTCTGTCTCCGGCGGTCCTCGGCGGTGCGCGTCGCGGCGCGCCTCTCTCGGTCCTCGCAGGTGAGGTCTTCTTCGGACCAAGGCCGTGGACGGACGGTGCACTCCTCTTCCTCTTTTGTCGCCCTATTGCCTCTTCCCCTGTTGTTGAAATGTTCCTTCCTTGTAGATCCATTCGGTTACCAGCTACTGTCTGTATTTTTGCTACTTGATCTGTTATGCAATGTTTTCCAAGTGCTATTGTTGATTCTTTTTTGTTCCCGGTACATTATACATTTATATTTATGCTGAGGTCTTTGGATCTGCCTATGATGTTCCTGGATCTGGGTGGCGCTTTTTGTCACAGCCGGTCCACACTTTTTGTCAAATTAGGGTTCATTTCAAAGGGTAGCCCATCGTCAGTTATAATCTGTAGCCCCTGTCTTGCGTAGTCACATGGATGGATTAGTGTTTAGGGTTACTAATTTGCCCATCGCGGCGGTGGATCCGGTTGCGCTTAATTTTTATCGCAGCCGGTTTCATTTCAGATTAGGGTTCATTTCAGATTAGGGTTTAATTTCTAATCTGGTTTTGCTTAATCTTTACCCACTTGATTTGCCTCCACTGGCCGTGGATCTAGGTGGTGCTTCTTTTCTGTCGCAGCCGATCCATTACTTTCTCGGTTCAAGGTTCATTCTTAGAATAGTTCGGTTTTCAATACTAATTTTGGCCCGATGCCTTGTGTAGCTCCATGGATCCTACACTTAGGCGCCGCCGGCTCATCATTAGAGGAGCTTCCATGGTGGTAGTCATCAGTGTCTGGCTGTTTGTTAGATCCAGGCGCATGTCATGCATCAGGAGAGGGATCTCCTACGGATCAATGACTGCCAGGGACCAAGAAAGGATGAACAATCTCAGGTTCATCTATCACAGTGACGACACACACTGTCTTGAACTGCTTAGGATGAAAAAGGCTCCTTTATTCCAGCCGTGTGATCTGTTCATGCAACGGTCTCTACTAAGGGACAACATTCACATCTGTATTGAGGAGCAAGTTGCAATGTTCTTACATGTGGTAGGACATAACCAGAGGTTTAGGGTGGTAAAGCGGACCTTTAGAAGGTCCATCAAAACCATCAGTAGGTACTTCCAGCAAGTGCTTTTTGCTGTTGGTGAACTGAGGGGAGAGATGATCCAACCACCTACTACTTCTGTCCACCCAAGAATTCAAAATAGTAGCAAGTGGAATCCTTTCTTCAAGGTTGGCAGCTTTGTCCATTCTTTCCTACTTTCTTAAGTTTTGTAACATCAACCTAATACAAGGGGTTTCCTAATTCTAGGACTGTTTGGGAGCCATTGATGGTACACATGTCCTTGGTAGGGTGCCTGCCAAACACAGGGAAACTTTCATGGAGAGGAAGCACACCACAACACAGAATGTGCTAGCTGCAGTAGATTGTGATCTAAGGTTTACCAATGTGCTGGCTGGCTGGGAAGGGTCTGCTCATGATGCCCTCATTCTAGCTGGTGCTCTGGAAAGAAATGATGGACTTGCTTTGCCACAAGGTAACAGCAACTACCATCACCTACTTCTATGATTATCCCTACTCATGTTAGGTGGGATGATTAATTCTTGTTCTCCTTCCTCTTTTTTAGGGAAGTTCTACCTAGTAAATGCTGGCTATGCGGTAAGGCCGAGATTTTTGCCGCCTTATCTAGGAACCAGATACCACTTAAGGGAGTATGGTACTAGGAGGCCTCAGAATGCTAGAGAGCTTTTCAATCTGAGACACAGCCCTTCGGGTTACAGTTGAGAGGGCTTTTGGTGCCTTGAAGAATCGGTTCAAGATATTGTATAACAAGCCCTTCCACCCCTACAAGACCCAAGTCAAGCTCGTGCTTGCTTGCTGTATCCTTCACAACTAGATACTCAGGCATAGAGTTGACGACCACGTCCCTCTAGAGACCGAGTGGCAAGCCAACCTCACCCATGAAGCTGGTCCAAATGATGTTGTCATGGACAATGCCACCTGGGCGGCCAAAAGGGATGCATGGGCTCAACAGATGTGGCAAACTAGGCATCTGTTAGTTGGCCAACAGCCCTACTTAGATGAACTCCAAAAGCGTTAGGTCTACAGGTTAGCTGAACTAACGACCTAACTAGCGTATTCACAGTGTACCACCCCCTTGTACCTTCATTTCTTGAGGAACATCACACCATCAGGGCCACGATCAGCAGCATCAGACACTAGCTCAAGTACATCAGCTGGCTCTGGTCCATGGCGAAGACCATTGCCTTGTTCTGGTAAGCAATGCAGACCCGGCGTGCAAGGTGCTTTGTGTTGCGCATCTTTGCATGCATTGCAGCCTTGGCGCTCAGGGCTTGCTCGGTGATCAGCATAGCATCATGAAGGGCATCCTTTGCAAGATCTTCTGCACGCCTAGTGGCCTTCAGTTCCTTCCAGAGCAGTTTGGAGCTGGTAGCAGCTCTCTGTGGTCACTGTTCGTCAACCCACTCAACGAACTAGCACTGGTCCTCCTCAGCCTAGCACCAACAAAATAGATTAAGACAACCAAATAGTAGAAAAAGCAAGAACAACCGTATGAAATACATGAAGGGTTAACCTACTTCAATTGGGAAGCCCAAGAACCTGCGGCCGGTGTTCCTCCCACCCCAGCAATTCTTCAGTTTAGCATACCGTCCCTGCACGCATTTGGGGAGGCACACGGTTCCCATGTCGGACCAATCATCCTCCTGGACCGCGTCGGGAACCACGGAGTCAGAGGTCTCCTACAACATTGACAGGCTAAGCCCTAACTCCAAACTGAAGCATAACATCAAGAAATCAACAGATCTACAAGCGCATTACTTGAATCCCCAAATCGATTACCCATGATTGGACCGAAACCCTAACTGATACACAGTGAATGGGGGATTTGGGTTAGCAAGACCTGCGAATCCAAGAGCGCTTTCTCCGTCGCTGATTTGGTCGGCTCCGACGAGGTCTGGCTTCCTCCGGCGGCGCCAGGTTGACGACGATTGCCGGCCGCAGCAGAGGCGCCGTCATTGCCACCTCGCGGAGCTATCGGGGAGCGCGAGCGGCCACCTGCGCCGATGCGGCCATGGCTACCTTCGGATCCGCCACGCCCTCGAAGGGGAGAGGCAACTGCGGTGCGGGGATCCATCGCCTTCGCTTCGACGCTTGCCGCCGGGCAGTGGAACAGAGAGGAGAGGTAGAGGAGACGGATGAGATTAGCGGTGAGGGAGAGGAACCGATGACCGTCTGAGACGGGGCCCTTTTATTTGACACAGCCGACCGACGGTGGTAAAGCTACCGTGCCAAAGAAGTGGTGAGCACACTCCGCCAGAAGCCCACCAACCAAACACTGGCTACGGGCTCCGATAGACCAAGATGGGCTGCAATGTAGGCAACCAAACGCGAACTGCACCGGGCCAAATGCATTTTCGCGGGCAACCAAACAAGGCCTACTTGGCTTGTATTGAACAGGCCTGGGCTACCCAAGCTAGGATTGCTAGCCAGGACAGGGCAGGCCTGCAAACCAAACACACCCTACGTGACATTAACTTCGGCCTGTGAACATAATTTGTTCAACAAAGAGGTTGCTGGAGCAGCCCGTTCTTTTGATCAATCAACACTTATTTCCAGTTACGAAACAGTATTTTTCTCTCAAAACAAATCATCATCAGCTAAAATCAGCCTTTGCAGCCAAAAGAACAGGGCCGAGTTCAAAGCCATCCACCTCAGCCCTCTACGTATCTACCGGGCCCACCACTCTACCTCTCGGCGCTCCGGCCACCGCTGCGGTGGCGATGAATCAACGGCTGGCCACCATAGTAATCTCCCTTCTCTCCAGGCCCCGGTCACCCCTATGCTATGGTGGGCCATTTCGCTGTCGTCTATGTTCCCAATCATCACCGGGGCGCGAGGGGAAGGGGATTCTGTAAGATTTCAGGAAACGAAGCTACGTCCGTCAAGGCCATTGCCACTATACCATGTATTCCTTGCACTGGCTGCAAGATAGAACAATGGATATGCCTTGACAAATTGATTATGTAAGAGCTTTTCTTCCTAACTCCGAACATCACTTTTGCCTGCAAATGCAATGTTGCTTTGAGCTCGTGTGTTTTTCTGCTTTACTGTAGCATTGGTAGGTCTATTTTAGGAACATGCTAATAATTTCAGCTTTGCAAGATGTAAACAAATCATCTACATGCATTAGCAAAATTGAATTCCCGATAGTGATTTGTATCCTTATTTTCCATGTAAACCTTTCCTAAGCACCTTCAAAATCTGTGGCCACAGATGTTTGTATCTAGTACAGTAGCTTGTCAAACATTTGAAAATAAGCAACTCTCCATGTCCTAGAAAATAATAATGTAACAAAGACAATCCAAAGGCTCAGAACAAATCCTACAGCCATCCCAAGATATAAATACCTCTTGTCTGAATCTGACTGATGTCCATCAAGATAACCTCTAGGTACCTCAGGAGCAGAGCAGTTCCTCAAAAGAGGAAGTCCACACAGGTACCTGTTACCAAAATACGAAGAAGCTGGATCAATTAGTGGCTGCAGCTGATTCCCTGAAGGTATTCTTCCGGATAGGTTATTGTAGGACAGGTTCAGCTTGCTTAACTTGTGATATCTGATAAACTAGAAGGTATTTTTTCAGAGAGTTCATTCCATATCTTCTTCCTGCTCTTGTTCTTCGCCACAGCTCGGAGGTGCTTGATGGCGTCGGTGGCGTTGTCCTTGGTGGTCAGCAGAGCCACCCACATATAGCGAGTGGCGTCGTCGACGAGAAGCAAGAAGTAGCGCCTGCCACTGATGGTCGCAGGTGTCACTGGGCCGCAGAGGTTGCCGTGGACTAGCTCAAGCGGTTCCCATGCTTGGTACTGGGCTTAGGTCGGAAACGGTGCTCGGCGATGCTTGGTGATGACGCACGTGTCGCAGAACTGCCCGACGTGGTAGATCGCCGGTAGCCCGCGCACCATGTCGTCCCTGGACAACCTCCGGAGCGCGTCGAAGTGGAGGTGACCGTAGCGCTCATGCCAGCACCACTCCTCATCATCCTTCCGAGCAGCAAGACAGAGCGGCTTCGCGGTGTTGAGGTGGGAGATGTAGAGGCGGTTGGCGTTGTGCCGTACCTTGACAAGCAGCCACCGTTGACGATCCCGATCCTCAAGATGCCGTCCTCGATCTCCACCTTCGAGCCTCGCTCGTCGAGCTGTCCGAGACTCATGATCAAGTTGTGGAGCGCCGGGATGTAGTAGACGCCGTGGAGCACCCTGTGCTCGCCATCCTTGGCCTCGAGGATGATGGAGCCGACACCTTGAATCTCCAGCTTCGACTTGTCACCGAACCTCACGACTCCCCGAGCCGATGTATCCAAGTCGGTGAAGAGCTCGCGACGCCCGGTCATGTGGTGGGTGGCGCCGCTGTCCAGGTACCAGCCATCAAGCTTCTTACCGTTGCTGCTGACGTCGAGGTAGGCACGTGCACGCGGCTCCTCGAGCTCGAGATCGGTACTCAGTGCTCGGAGGGTCGAAGCTTGAGGCTTGCTGCACCCTTCTTCCTCGATCTCTAGGATGCCGTGGACGAGAAAGGCCGCGCCTTCCCCTTCCACCTCGGCGACATTCACCGCTCCACGCTCCCGGTTTTGCCGCGGATGGGGGCAGTCACGTGCCCAGTGCCCGGTGCGGTTGTAGTTGAGGCAGGTGTCGTCTGGGTTCGCCTTGCGTTCACCAGCCGCACCACCAGCCTTGTCTGCTTATCCTCCGCCACCGGCACCACCGGCTCCGTCGCGTGGCTTGTTCTTCTTGTCGCGAGGACGCCGGCGCCGATCCTTGGACGATCCTGCGCCCTCCTCCTTCTTCTTCTTGTCGAAGGCCCGCCATTGCTCGGCGGTGTAGAGGAGTTTGCCGGAAGCCGCCTCCATCTCCGGCGCGCACTCACGGTCCTGGACCGCCTTGAGCCACCCGGTGACGTCCTCGATTGTGAACGTCCTGAAGTCGAGCATGGTCTCGATCGAATTCACGATCTGCCCAAGGATCTTCGGCATGCACCGTAGGAGCTTCTCCACCGCACGTTCCTCGTTGAAGTCGGTGTCGCCGTTGATCACCATCTGCTCCATCAGGCTGGTGAGGCGCAGCGCGAAGTCCTCGACTTTCTCCCCAGGCTGAAAGGCCAAGCCTTCCCAGTCCCCTCGAAGGTGCTGCAGTGTAGCGCGACGAACGCGCTCTGCTCCAATGTGCCTGGTCGCGATCGCCTCCCAGGCGAGCTTGGCAGACGGCTTGTTGGCGATGGCGGCCCCCAGCTCTGGAGGGACTGCAGCACAGAGGGCCTCCAAGGCCTGCCGATCGTCTGCATCAGACACCTCACCGTAGCGGACTGCCTCCCAAAGTCCGCACGCCTGAAGCTTGACCTTCATCAACAGGCTCCCCTCGTGGTAGTTGGAGCGGGTGAGTAGTGGCCACGTGCCTCCGGCATCGCGGTACAGCTGCATCACCGGTGACAGGCCGCGCCTCCCGCGGCGCCGATCTGGTGACGGCGAGGGACGACGGTGCCGCCCTGGACTCCGTGATCCCTCCCGCAACCCGCCTGCCTCCTCCTGCTCCATCATCTCCGCGCGGATCGCGGCGGCCGCGGCTGCTGCTGCCTGTGCCACCTGCTGCGCTGCTGCCTCGGCGGCGGCGAGACACACCTCACGACTCTCTGGGATCACGGCCTTGCTGCCGATCTTGGAGTCCGAGGGGCTCCTGCTATTCTTGGCTGCAGCTACTGCTGTGGCTACGCGGTCTGCGGAGGTGAAAGCCATGGAGGTGGTGGCGGCGGCGGCGGTGGATTAGGACTCTCTAAAACCCTAGGCTCCGATGCCAATTGTTGGCCACTGATCTGATGGATCAAGGGTGATAGAAAGCTCAGAGGGCAGCTTGGCCGATTGGCCGCTTGGATTGAAAGTAAAGATCACACCGGCTTACAAGTGTTGGTGGCGTGCCCTTGCTTATATGGTAGTGGAGCAGCCAACTACTCCAGCATATTCCTAAGTATAAAGTAGATACTAGCTTAACTTTTAAGTTACCTACCAAAAGCTGGGTAAAAACGTAAAAGTGCAGGAAAGTAAGATACAAGTAGCTAGACTTATCTAACATCAAGCGATGTGAGGTTAGAATCCACAATAGGTGTATATGGAAAAGGCAGTTGGCACTCACGGAGATGAAGGACTCTTAAATTAGAAAGCTTGTTAAGCACTTGAACCCAATCGCCATCTATACTGAGGTTCACACCACTCAGGTCGAGAAACCTTAGGAAAGGGAGACGTGACAGCCATGAGATGTCCTCACTATGCATATTATTTCCATAAAAATTCCAAGTGTTGTCAACGTCAAGATATTGCAGTCTAGAGAGGTTACCAAGATGAGGGAGTCTACCATTGAAATCCGTGGAGGAGAGGTTGAGATAAACCAAGTTCGGCAACGAGCCCAAGAATCGCGGTATCTGTACTGCTTCTCCCCCAAGAAGATTACCGCTGAGGTCAAGATACTCTAGATGATGCAAAGCAAGTAAAGAAGAGCTTATCTTCCCACGCATCCCAAGAGGATAATCGGAGACAATCGGAGGACTAAGTAGATCATCCAGGAAGAAACTGTTGCGGAGGTCGATCTTGAGGACATGGCCCGTGCTGTTGCTGCACTTGATGCCAGTCCACCGGCAGCAGTCATCGCCATCCCAAGAAGCAAGGAGCTTCTGCGGATCGCTTTGGATGCCAAACTTGAAGGAAAGCAGTGCATCCCTCTCATATGGAAAGCACACACCATTGGTCTGTGCAACATAAGTAGAGGACGAAATGGTGGCAGTGGTGGTGATCAGAACAAGCAGGAAACAAAAGATGTCAGCTGCACCCATGGAGGGTACAGGAGTAGCACGAGTTGCTTTGAATTTTCTGGTTTTCCAGCCAACCAGTTTGTACTGCAATATGAGGGGGGTAGGAACAGGCTGTACCCGGCAAACTAGGCAAATGATACACTCACTCGGTCACTTTCCTTTCAAAAAATAAAGACCTTAGAGGTTTAGTCAAAGCCGAACTGTTGTAAGTTTGACCAAATCTATAAAAATATGTATCGATATATTTATGGTACCAGATTGGTATATAGTTTCATAATGTACATATTTTGTGTCATAAAGGCTAATACTTTTCTCTATTAACTTAGTCAGTTATAATTATTTGACTTTTGGGCTATATACATTCACCTATGAATGTAGAGGCCAGTTATTTTCCTTTTATCTGGAATAATAATAAATTAATAATTTTTGACTTTAACTAAACACTATAAGTTTTTTTTCCAGTTTTCAACGGAGGGATTAGGTATTTCATCGAAACTGGGCAATGGAAGTCCCAAACGAGACTGCTCGTTAGTGATATGATTGACCACATGCGACTGAAATATCGTCTTGACTTGGTCGTAGTGAACACACTAGTCAGGAGGGGGGCACGGATGCTTGGAAGAGTAGCGTGCGGATGACATTGTTGGTGGTACGGAGGATGCGCTCAACCTTGCCATTCTGCTGAGATGTGTAGGGACAGGACATTCTAAGAGAGACACCGTGAGTAAGAAAGAATGCGCGGGAGATGGAATTGTGAAACTCGCGACCATTGTCACACTGGACAGATTTGATGGTGCACCCAAATTGAGTTCGAATGTGCGCAAAGAAATTGGAAAGAGCAGAAAAGGTGTTAGATTTAAGGCGAAGGGGAAAGGTCCATACAAAATGAGAAAAATCATCCAGAATAACTAAGTAATATTTGAATCCGGATACACTGAGAACAGGCGAGGTACATACATCACAATGTATTAGATCAAAAGGTTTGGAGACCCGAGAAATAGAGCTAGTAAACGGAAGACGCACATGGCGTCCGAGCTGACATGCATGGCATAAATGGTCGTCGTCAGGCTGACTGCAGACGATCGAAGACGAGTGAGCGAGACGCTGAAGAGCCTCCTTGCCGGGGTGACCGAGACGATGGTGCCAGGTGGATGATGAAGGAGTGGCAACAAGGATGCAGGGAGCGGAAGGCGTCGAAGGTAGCTGCAAGGTGTAGAGGGGCCCCGAGCTGTTACATCGAAGGAGGATGTTCCGGGTACGAAGATCCTTCACAGAGATGCCAGAAGGGTCAAATTCAACAGAAACATGGTTGTCAGTAGTGAATTGACAAACTGAGAGAAGGTTTTTAAGAATGTCAGGGGCAAGAAGGACATTGTTGAGGCGAAATGGACCAGGAATGATCGAGGAACGAGTGCCAACAACAGGAATAGTGGCCCCATTACCGACAACGATGGAGGAAGGAAATAGGGAGGAGAAAGTGGGGGGTAACAATACCCGGGAGTCCGTGCCGCTCGGCGGAGTGAGCGAGACGGTGCTGAAAGCCTGGGTGAGGGACTGAGGGTCCCAAGGTGACCACATCGGAGGGGCCGCCTGAGGAGGAGGTAGTAGCGCCGGTGAGTGGAAACCTGGCCCTGGTGGGGGAGCCAAGTAGCCAGGGGAAGGCGTAACAGCCATCATGACGTGCTCCTGCGAGGAAGGGACGCCGGCGTGTGCTGGTGGTGTGCGAGGACCGCCAGTCATGGGGCCAGGCCACATACGAATGGACTCGGACCACGGGTTGTAGACGGATGGCCAGTGGGGGCTGCCTTGGTGGCCCGAGTTACGTCCGCCGCGGCGACGCCGACCACGGCCGCTGCCAGAAGAGCCCCCACCAGTGGGGATAGTGCCCGGAGGATGGGCGGGCTGTGGAGAGGTAGAACGGGGTGCCGGCACGGTGGAGGGCAGCCGGCTGGACGAGGAGGCGATGAGGGCAGAAGGAGCCGCTGGGGGCTGCACCATGTTGAGCTCGGCGAGGCGAAGATCAGCACGGACGTCCCCAAACGAAGGGAACGGCTTCTGTCGGGTGATGAGTTGAGCCATGAACTGGAATCATTCATTGAGACCCCGCAGGACGTTCAGCACCAAGGTGCGGTCGGTGACTGGTTCGCCAAGATCAGCGAGGGCGTCAGCCATGCCCTTCATCTTGCGGCAGTAGTCATCAACGGAGAGGTCACCTTGAGGGAGGTTGCGGAATTCAGCATCGAGAAGCAAAGCCCGGGACTCTCAGTTCCCCAGGAATTGCTGCTCAACCCCAAGCCAAGCCATCCGAGCAGTGACTCCGTCGTGCTCGTGGATGATGTCGAGGAGGTCGGTGGAGATGCTGTTGAAGATCCAGGAGATGACCACGCAGTCCATGTGGTACCAGGCCGGATCAGTGGGGCGGGAATCATCGCTTAGGACATGGTCCTTCAGGGAGAACCGTCCGAGAACAAGGAGGAGGTAGCCGCGCCACTTGGAGTAGTGGTGGGACTTGAGGTCGAGGACGATGGGCACCAGATACTTGATGTTCTGGACGGCGCAAGCTTGACTGTGCAGGTGCGCAATAGCAGCAGCTTCAGAGGAGACAGAGTGCTCGTCGTCGTCAGGGGCTTCATCGTCATGGAGAGCTTCCTGGCGGAGTCGCTCCTGGATGGCAGCCGCTTGCGCCTCCAGGGCATCAGCCTGCGCGCGTGCTCCTTGGACAGGGCGTCAACAGCAGCGCGGACGCGCTCCTGGGCGGCGGCGACGGACTGGAGGAGCTCCACTTCCTTCTGGAGTTGAGTAGCGCGCTCGGCGTTGGCCGTGCGGGCGGTCGCGGCGTCTTCATCGAGTCGCAAGGTGGCCGCGATGGCGTCATCGCGCATCTGGGCCGCTGTCGCGGCGGCTGCTGCAGTGGAGGCGCCGGTGCTAGAGTCGCCGGTGAGAGGAGGGGGCGCGCCAGCCGAAGCGGCCATGGGCGCAAGCGACGAGGTGGAAAAGAAATGGAGGTGGGCGGGAGAGGGGAGGGTCGGCACAGGAGCCGAGAGGGTTAGGCGTCTGATACCATGTCGGCAGTAATGCCAATGACTTGATTACAGTTGGGATTACACAGGGATTACATATATAGAGATAGAGAGCCTAAGGGATTACATATATATATAGAGATAGAGAGCCTAGGAAGGCGAGCTAGCAGGGTAAATAGGAGTACAGTGCAGTAACTAGCACAATAACCAAAGAGTCACTAACATAGTAAACTATGGTAATCTAACATTCCCTTTCATTGTCATTGGTTGTAGTGAACACACCAGTCTTCCCTTTCATTGTCATAGTGTAAGGTTGACAAATACTCCCATGTTCTTATTGGTATATACTACAGAGTACTGATGTTGTCGTTGTTGTGGTCTGAGATCCTGGACCAGCTGTCCTGCAAAATGTATATTCTTTTTGGTCCTGTTATTCTTCTCGAGTCAAATGTGGTGACCCTTTATGATTTTTTTCCCCTTCAGTCTGCTGATTTCCACGACCAAAAGTTCATAATTATTTTGTTTTTTTTAACGCACGGGGAATCTCCATGATACTCTTAACAGAAGGGTGAGACACCCATGCCGGCCATCGTTAGTCGGAGCAGCCAACCGAGCCCCCACTCGGTCCTCATAATTTATTTTGTTTTTGTAAATTTTTTTATTAACATGCATGTGGCACGTTGTATATCACCTTGATCCATCAGTTCATCTGAAGAAACATTTTGGTTGCCCCGATATCTACTCTCCTTGATCGAGTAAATTATATATGGATGTGGTGCTGCTTCCTTTTCTAATAACTAGAAACCACGCGCGGCAATGCCACGCTCCTGCCTGTTTCGGGCCAGTCCGCGATCCGTGTGCGAGTACATGGAGACCGTCATTGTGGGAAGCAGCTTATGCTTCTCCACTGCTTGGATGATAAGAATGACCTGATTTCTGAATGAGGAAATTACAGGGATAAAAAATGTCTATAATTGAAAATAGTAAACAAAACAATACTACCTATTCAAATTTAGCTTATTCAAATTATGCAACTATAGTGGCGCTGCATAAAACAGTATAGTAGTAAACAATACATGGATTTATTTCGACATATGCTCCATCATGCATGTCCTTGTCAACTCCTGCTTTTTTTTTTTCGGAGTTACATATACTTCCATTAATTTGCAGAGATGCTTTCCGTGAGCACCTTAAAAACGTTATTATCATGCAAAGTACCAAAGAGCCCATTCTTGTCATTTTTGGAAAATGTCTTGAGTACTAATGTCTATCCTTTTAAATGTCTGGACAAGAACTAGTACATGCAGTTTTTTAGAATCTGTTTATGCAAGAATAGCGAGGCATACATAATGTTTTATACTTGACAATAAATAATGTATCATTATACCTCAGGTGAATATAGCCCTGCTAACGGGGTGGGTTGAAACGGGCTTTTCGGGGCGGATTTTATTCGGAAGGTGTATATACGGGTGAAACGGGTTTTCCTAACTTACGGGTCGGGGCAGGTCGGGTTCACAGACAAACGGTTGGGGCGGGTTGTGTTGTGAATGGCAGTTGCGCTGCGAAATGTGTTGGTTGGATAGTTGAGTGGTGGGATGGGGCGGTTGGTGAGTAATAATTTCAGGTCAGATCGGGTTAGCAAATTGTCTAATAAACAATGGAGCGGGTTTGGGGTGGGTTTAGCCCCGTTAGCAGGCTTAGGTGAATATGGCCTATAAGAGTTGGGGCAGGTCCAGCTGTTCCATCTAAAGTTATTTCCTTTTGATGCTTGAAAATGCCAACAAAATATTTGTGGTCTTTAGCTCTGCTGATAAAAAAAAGGATCGAACCAGAAGGCGAGTACCATCAGTCTATGTTTCTTTTTGGTCCAATATTAGCTATTAAATGCACAATGTTTAACCGTTGATGAAAGCTACAATTTTAGCTTTATTTAACAGGCCCATTGGAAGTGCAAGAGCTGGACATTATATTTATGAAATTTTTGAAGCAATACAAGGATGTAGATGGAACCGACTAATCAAAGGAGCAAACCACCAGCTTAAAGTTCTGAACTTTCCGTGTTCATACTACTTTTTATCCTTATCACTTCCGAGTTTTGATCACTTATAAGTTATAACTCTTATGCGTGGTTTTGCAGTAACAGACTCCAAAGTGCTCAAATAGCTGCCTTGTAGTGAAGGAAAATGGAAAGTAAGACTTTAGTAGTGCTATTCAAATCTTCAATTATGTAATGTTCAGTGTTGGGTGCCTAAAATTAGGGGTACCCCATTTAAACAAAGAAATACCCAATCTCCAGAGAAACCCAAGCCCAAATCCCTAAACTAACGGTCCTCCGTCACATAAGGCAAACCAGGGAACAGGTGCGCGTCTCTGGACCCGCTTCCAAACTCACCCGAGGGACCCTCGGGCGATATTTTCTGTCTCGCCAAAGCCTCTAGCGAACATGCTTGGGAAGGGACACCCTTGAGCACTATTCCCTGCTTCGCCGGAGCCCCCCGTGTGACATCATCACCATCCCTTGCACCCGAGGGAACTACTCTATCCTTTGGGCCGCTTTGCATGCGGGCACCGTCACATCATGTGGGCTCATGCGCACGTCTATCGTATGATCCACCGCGTAAGACCTGACACGGCGTTAGACTGCCTCTCCCTTGCCCACATTGCCACAAGAGCCGATATGACCGGACACTATTCTGCTTGACACCTCACTCTCTGTGTAGTGATGCAATCAGGATACGACATCTATCAACTCCCAGCTCTCGTACCCACACTCTGGTCAAGGTAGGGACAACGAGCACTATGCTACCAACTCTTCCTATTGTGCAGGTCATTCATCCGAGCGCCCATCCTTCAGGCAGACCATCCACGGAGGCCGGTATGTCTGAGGGGTAGCGCCCATGCTCGTATATTACCAGCAGGACAACGCCCCTATCCCTTTGGGTGATGATGCCCACAGGGATAAGTACGCTTGAGGGGTGAAGCCATGCCTAGACAGTACCAACACGCCGAGCACTGCATCAGACGGGTAAAGTCCACCTCCCTACAGCAAAAGAGTACGCCTCAAGGATAAAAACCATGCTACTACAGTGCCGGGCCACTCCACCAGAAGACGACGGACGTCCGACCCCTCGGGGAACCTCCTCCGTGGAGTCGAGCCTCTGGTCGGTGGTGGTTGCTACCGGTGTGGCGAAGATAGTTGTAGGTGGCCAGAATGTCGTGGCCTCCATCCCCTTCGGCTTATGTGCCATTGGTCGGCTGGTGTGGGGAGATTGGAGGCTGCGCTGGAGAGGGCTGCACGCTCCTGTTTATGGTCATGGCTGCGGCTGCGATAAGGTAAGTAAGAGTTCAAGCATATTTTTGGCAGTGTGCCGCAAAGGTAAAACCCTAGTGCTAGTACAGCAAAACCGAAGCAGTTAATGGTAAAGGTTCAAGCGTCGAGTCGAAAAGTCATAAACTAAGAAAAATAAGGTTTGTGTATCCAAGCAGCACAATGTTGAAATTAAGGGCAGGAACGACCGGTTCTATAGTGGTTTCAGGCAACTTTTCTGCACTTTTGAGAACCTAATTCCATTTAGAAAACTAACACTATTGGCTTGGACAGAAAGGAGAGCACAAAATGAAAGGAACGCCAAGGGGGAAAAACTTCCTACTGCATGTTATTCTTTCCCCAATTCTAACACTGAAATCTTGCAGCTGCTTTGGTGAGCACTGAGCAGCAAAAAGCTGGGTGATCCAACACCCAAGATATGATCAGCACTGCAGTCGCAATCAGATGCAAACGCAATGAGCAGGGGGCCATCCCGGCATAAATGGAGACCAAGTGTAAATTTAAAATGGGCCCTAGCAAGAATTATATGGATTTTAGCTGTACAAGTAGCGGCAAGAGGCTTTGACTATTTGTGAACACTGGTTGCATGACCTGCCCATAGCTCCTTTTCTAACATTAATTTCTCTGTTTTTTGATTAATTTCGCTGTTTTTTGTGTTTCTGGTAATTAATTCGATTCATATTTTCTTGCTCATTTGCAAAAGAAGTAGCTTTGATCTTAACACTTTATGCCTCGACAAGTTAATACACATGAACAAGTAAGGTAGAAAAACAAAATTGGGATATGCCTTATATATACAAGAAGTCAAGAACGGCCCTGCAATGAGATTGTCTGGATAAAAAAGCAGCGAGATATTTTCCCCCTACCTAATGCCATTGGGTCAGTAGATTTGCTCTCCTAGAAACTCAGCCTGTGCTGTAAGTGGCAAATTCTCTACGAGATCAAGCATAACCATCCCTAAAATGTATGAAATGCTCTAGAACTGCGTCCAGTCAGCAGTACAAGCGACAAGCGGCATTGTGGCAAAAGAAAGTTACCCACCCTATTGTGTTTTTGTGGGCTATCAGCCTTTGTGAAGCAATCATGGCAATTGTCAGCTAGGCGTGCTTTCTACGTTTGTCAACTCAAACAACGCCCACCTACAAATGACCCCTTTTTAGCGGGGTGCAACTTCTACCAATAGATCGATTGCGAAGAAATGTTCGACCAGAGCATCATGTCGTTTCCTTACAACCCTTGGAATAGATGCCCACATTCTGAGTTTGTCCGATTGGTTACGCCACCGCCAAACCCTCCAGAAATGACAGATGAAGAGAAGGTTGACGCTTGTCAGCACCAGCGAGCCAATCATCCTAGATGCCACTGTGGATTGTCGACGGTAATCCAACTCCCTAGCAAGGACGGCTTGTTTACTCCGTTCTACCGTTGTGGATTGTGTGATGAACTGATGATGTAAGTGCTCATGCAATGAATCAGTTTCGGGAGCTCCATTGTGTGTTTGACATTATAACATTATTCTATGAACAAATTGGTTTTCAGAGAGAGGTTGCCCATCTTGTGACTTCAAGGAGTTCAACTATGGACCAAAATCACATTGGTCTTCTGAGTATGAATTCTTAGAGTTTGAAGCAGGCATAAAGCCATGGCCATGCACAAAGATATCAGACCGTAAGTGCAAGAGTGGCATCAACGCTCGTGAATGTGTTGTCCCCTCTGAGCTAGATACGGATTCTACTGCGGCAATGCTTATGGAGGGCCATCAGAGCTATGGGTGAGTTTGATGAACCGTTCAAATTACAAAATGAACATACCACACAATTATGTTTGCTAATTGATTTTTATTCGTTTAGGCGGGGAGGTCATGCAATTGGGCGTACTTCCCTGGTCGTGGGGAGTTAATAGAGAGTTTGAAGGCCTGTATCCATTCACATCTCGAACAAGACAGGAAGGCTTTGTTGCGGCAGGCGAAGCAGATGGAGGTGAGGAGACAGTACGGTGTACAGTTGCAACATGGAAGACATAGAACAAGCTACTTGTTGACTTTCGTCGAGTGATGAAACAAAAGATCAATGTGCTATATCACGAGAACGAGCTCATCAGCTTCTGCCGACAAAACAAGGAAGCCTACGACCATATGGAAGCGGAGGACGAGAGGGAGATTGCCTTCTTCCACCGGACGGTCATCGAGAGCAGTAGGCCTTTGCGTCGTTATCTTTGTGAGTACTTCATCTGTAAATTGTTTATTTGTGTGCATCTTCATACATTTGTTGGCAATGAGGAATTGTGTCCTTGTTATAGTTTTCGATGACTCACCCAACAACGGACATCTCCCTGGCCCCATGGAGGAAGATGATGAAGACGACCGTGTCAATGACATTGACGAAGATGTTGGTGACAACTTTTTCGATCCTAACTATTAGGATGTGTTGGTGTGTATGGTAGGTTCATGACTGGTGTGTTCCTTCTTTTGTCCAAAAGCAGCCCAGTCCGAAGATCTTTTGCAAGATCCGTAATGCTTGACAATTGTTAGTTCATGAGTGTTCAGTTGGAACTAAGTTTGACTGATATGTTGCTTCTTTTGTGCAAAAGCAACCCGGTCCATAAATATTTTGATAATGCCGATCTGTTTGGCATTTGGTAGTTTGCCAAAGAATTATAACGACTTTACTTCAGACGTAACCTTAAAATGGAACATGTGCTTGTAAAGGAGCCTGAGTTTACCATTTGTTCATGCTATGGCGACCAACTTTAAGTGTTTGTTGTCTGTGAATTGGTTGGTTGGCTGAGAAATACTAAATGAAAATAAATCGTGTCTATTGTGTCAACAACTCAACATTAAGCAATGGATCATTCATCAGGTGCTCCCACAACACTACGCAGGCAGGGCTGTCGAGTGTTGATGATAGTTATTGTTCATTTTTAACCATCAATTAAACATGAATCAAGGGCATAAATCAATCCACAACATATGTATAGGGTTTGATTCTAAAAAGTTCCACAAGTTTTGGTGTTCTCACTTGTTTTGCAGGATATTCAATTTTTCATCAAATAAAAGTATCTCAAATGATTAATTTGGAGTTCACCATTGCGTAGAGCGTGCTGATTGAAACAGACCTATAGTTTGCTATTTTTGGAGCTCGGAATAAAAAGCTATGAAATTTGCAAGGGCATCGACTGGAAAAGGTTCTAGAGGACACTAGAGAACGACACGACGAAGTGGACCGCGAGATGCCGCCAGGTGGGATCGCACGAGGACCCAGGTCCACCTGGAAGCTCCTCCTCCTTCGCACGAGGGCCCTCCACCGCCTTAGGATTTGCATCTTCGCCATTGATCAAGGTCGGTCTTGAAAGGTCCTTTTTTGGTTCCGGTAATTGAGTGACAACTTAGGTGGACTAATATGTGTATGAGTATTACACAAGTGATTAGTCCACTGGTACATGTGTGTGAGCAAATATGCCATGGAAGTGAAAAGGGTTTGGAGAGAGTTGCTTAGCTCACACATGCTGTAGGAGGAGCTGAACGCATGAGGCATGACATGGAATCATGTGTCTAGGTGGAGAAGATCAAGACGATACTTGGCGTCGACGGATCGGTTGCAAGTGTGAAGGGCAAGCTAGTGGGCTTGCCACTGATGGACCAACGCAACGGTGAAGAGCAAGCAAGTTAAGGATCAATAAACCAAAAGCCATGTGATGATATGAAGTGGATCATATCATTCATGAGGTGTGAATCTTAAAGATATGTCATGAGGGACATGGCTTTAGAAGAAGCTCCGCCGTTGGATTTTTTTTTTTGGATAGGAGATAGGAGTGGCTAGGACATCTTCTCCGAACTTTTGGTTTAGGATCCCCTGAATGGATTTTCTTGGAAAAGCCTTTTTTCAAGAGGGGAGCCTAAGAGAAGATCAAATTCAATGATGGCATGGATGTGGAAGTTTTAGTGAACCTCGGTTTTGTTAAGAATAAATGGCACGGGCCCTACCAATCCCACAACACTCAAGAATGATCTCTGACAAACTTTTTGAAAAGTTTGTCACCCGGGACTAGCGGCTTACTACCCAAAAGGGTTTCCGCAAGGGAATATGACATGAAATTAGTCCCGAATTTGAGGTTGTGCAGGGCTTCTATGGAAATTCCCTTTAACGAACAGTAACGATTGAGGAAGGTGAAAGAATCTAAATTGCTTTAGAAGAGCGTTTCACTTCCCTCAACCATTCATTTGATGGTTCTATGTTTCAGGAAATTTCCGTAGAAGGAAAAGTAATTTTCTCTGGCCAAGAAATGTTCGAGGTTTTCCCAAAAATTCTTGAATTCATGATTCGGGTGAGGGATCATGAGTCGAATTTAGGGATTTGGAATTTTGGATTCGGCTGATGAGGGCTCCTCAAAACTTGACATGCTCTTTTTATGGAGGGGGTTAGGTCCTACAACGGGAGAGGCATGTTTCTCTTGGATGTGATCAAGGATTTTCCTCTATTTCGTCGTAGTTTTGCATGAAAATGACCCTCCAGCGATCATGTCAAGGCATAGGGCATTTTTGCATGAACCTCCAATCTAGCGGCTCCTCCATTGTGCAGCTTTGTTTATTAAAAGCAAACAGTTCTTTCTATACACATATTGTCTGTTTTCTCTCCCTCCTGTGTGCCTATGATATGAGTAATACATATCTATTGGTCCCTACTACAAAATCATGTATACTGTGCGTTTGTTGGTTGTGGGGGGATAATAACAGCCCATCATTTTGAGTTGGCTAGGTTTGGATGTATGCGCAGTTGTTTTGTTGCTAGATTTGATGGATGTGTATATTCTAGTACTAAGTGTTTCATGTATACCGGTACTTGTTTGGAATCTGCTGCCTGTTTTTTACCACACAAATTGAAATACTTCCTGTGAAATTTATTTTTATGTTCGGGGGTTCATAAAAATCAGCTTCGTTTCAATGCAGAGCCTAAGAGTGTTTAGAAACATATCAGCATAATCATCAACATCATAATATGGTTGGCCAATCTAAAACTGCTTACCATGTGGATATGCTAATGAAGCAGAAGACAATCTTGACTTTTGAACTTCTATTATGTTGTCCTTTGTTTTAGTGATTTGTGCGAGCACCCACCACATTTTTGTCCTTGTCCTTTCATAGAAAGAAATTGCCTTTTGTGATTTGTGGCTACACATTTAAGATATTTGTACTTGTCCTCCTATAGAATTTGTTTTAATCTGTTAGTTGTGAATTGTGAAGCACACACCACATTTTGTCCTTGTCCTTTCATAGAAAAAAACTTTTTTTTGTGATTTGTGGTATAACATTTCAGATATTTGTCTGTCCTCCTATAGAAAAAAATTGTAATATGTTACTTGTGATTTGTGCCAATAAAGACACCACAAGCTCCACTCCTACTTCCTTCAAATATTATCTCCCGTGTGTGGGTCAGGCCAATTGGCTTGGACCTGACGACTGGCTAGCTCTCTTCTTCGTGACCCACTCACGCTCTCTCCTCTCTCACTCTCATCATTATTTATGCATGTGCTGTCAGATTGGGCTTCACAAGACTATTTCCCTCATCATATGATCTGTTGCCTTATTGTTAGTTGCCGACATAGAGAAAACATATTTGTCCTCGTCTCCCTATAGAAAAAAATGTTTATTATGATTTGTGTCAACACATGTCAGTTTATTTTTGTTGTATTAACATAGAAACAAATTTGTAGTTTGTTGAATTTGATTAACATAAACTTGAATATGTCCTTGTATTTCCAAACTTTAAATTGTCAATTGTCTTTGTGCCAACACTGATTAGTTTTTGGTGTTTCGGTTTGTTTTTGTGTAGATACAGATCTGATCAAGTACAAGTTAACTCTACTTGCAACAGGCTTCACATGCACGAGCTAAGATTCTTTGGTTAGGGAGATCATGAGGAAGAATGACTCCTTCCTTATCAAACATTTTGGCAACCACAATGGCAAGGTTCAGTTTAGTACATAGCCCAACAATCTACATAATATTCACTGCTACAAGGACTCTGCTTAGCGTCTGTTTACTAGCCTGTTCATTGAGTTTTTAATGCTATCATCGACACTGATAGGTTGCTTTTTAGGCCATGCAAACAAGAAGATCATGACATTGCTGCCAGCCAGTGGTATGGAGATTGTTGTGGTCCTCTAAACAACCAAAACAAACAAGCAAAGCAAGACTGACACCCTCTATGACATGTCTGTCAGGCGGAAGGAATTCCACAAGATGTCCAAGGTGGTAAAGAACTAGGTATAGAACAACTTCATCCAATGCTCAATGTTTTATGTGTTTGAGGCCTCTGATATAGTTCTAGATGAAGCTGATTTGAGTATAGAATGCAATTTTGTCTGACTATATATCAGAAAATTTAGGAAGCATTCTTGATTATTAAGGTACACCATGAAAAACATGATCTGGTTTTTCTGATTTTTGGTGCTATGATACGTACACCTTGAGATATAGGCCTCAATGGCTCAGGGTATTACAATGGCATCACAAAACATAAAGATATTGTTTGTTTAAGCACTGTTGGGCTTCTCTAATTGCATATATATTGTCAGGCTTTTCTATTTGCACACATATACATTAGAATTGCATTATCAAAGTGTAATAGTTGCACTAATAAAAATGTGCAATTTTCTTATGTATGATCTGAATTGTTCAACATCATTTAGACAGTTCATTCTTTACTCAGTACAAATGATTATGCCTTCATTGTTATGCAGTGCATAATGTCTTCTATCTTAACTTGAGTGTATTTAACAAATAATGAAATACTAATCCCACTATGAATTTGCAGTACCAGGCAATAGTGTCCTCAACAAATCATAAGAAATGTGATAAAACTAAGGGAATGGTGATGCACTCAATATAGATTGTTGTTGACATCAAAACATCATTAAATAGATATATGTCTTCAACAGATCATCACATAATGAAAGTTTGATGCGTTCATTACAGATTGCTATTTCAATCATTAGAAAAGAAAGCTGGACATAAACTAAAGAGAAGACCAAATTGTACATGTAAGTATCCACTTCTGGTTCATAGTTCTCCATATCCTATTTTGCCCGATAAATCTGTGTTTCTCCTCTATTTGTTTTCTCTCTGATTTGTGTTTTCTCCATCTAATTCCTCTGAATCTATTTCTTTCCTGCAGCAGTTTAGGAGGGCAGATTCCGTCTCTTTCTGTGTTTTTTGGCCGACTGTGTAAAGCAAAATTCAATCTGAAGAAAATGACCCACGTTTATTCATCCGGTACACCTTAGCAAGCTTAATGGGTTTTTTCCAGACCCGCTAGGCGTGGATCTATGTACCAGGTTTGGTTGCGGACCCATTTTGTATGCTCCACGTGACTAGTGTCTATAGTTTGTCTCACTAGGATGTTATTCTGACAGCCACTAGCTGTTGCTTGATATAGTAAGATCCACATAGTTTATTTATGGACACAAACCTAACAAACACTACTCAAATTCTTTGGTAGGCAAATTCAATCCGCACACCTGCAGTCTTGGATGGGATCTACAATGGCTGGCTTTTCATTAATGACACAAGCCCAATCCAATTCGGCAGAAACGTTAAGGGAACCAATAGGCACGCCCATGTTCTTTCCAACGGCCAGTGGTGCGCCGCCAGCGGCCGCCGTCGAGCGGCGACCTCGTGCAGTCAACCAACGATCAGATTCAGCGAGCTTTCGCTAGCAAGTTTCATGTATTTTCTTGCGCCGTTGTCGCCTCCATGCCCACACCGAGAAGCCCTGGCTCGTTCGCTGGCCTCTCTGCTCCTACGACGGCCGCTCGGAGCAGCTCAGTGCATTCGAGATCCTCAATCCTCCATGGCAATGGCTAAGGTAACAAGTCACTATTAGCTTTTTGTTGTTATTGCTTTGCAAAATCTCAAGTGTCAGTTGTGCTCAGACCCATGCCCACCCATTACACATCCGTTCGCAATGCCTGAGAATACAAATGACATAGTTAATTAATTACTTCTTGATAGAATGCTCCTAACTCTGGGGTTTCACCTTATTTTGAATTTTTGTCTCATTGAACTGGAAAAGAACATGTACTGCGGAAAGGACAGAATAGGATGGAACTAAATCATGGCAAGATCATTAGGAATTGAAGCAATATGACTCTTTAAGCTATTACACACAAGCCAACACTTTAAATCTGATGCGTTGCAGATAATTAGCACTACATAGCCAAGAAACCAACAAGTAACTATCAATGCATCAGACACATATATGGTGGAACATTCCAAAAATGTTTTCATGCAGGCACTATAGAATACTCTGCAACACAGGAGCTAATTTTTTTACTCGAATATTCAGTACATAATGACGATGTATTCTCCATTTTTTATGACACTGGATGACTTCAGAATTCAGATTAGACGAAAGGCTTTGGAGGCATCTGCAGATTCTCCAACCTCCCTGTTAACATGTTCACCACTTTTGTCATTGAGGGTCGATTTTTTGGGTTCCACTGAATGCACCATAGGGCCACCATGGCTAGCTGTTTTACCTTTTCTTTCTCTGCTCCAGTCATTTCCCTAGAAAGTACCAAGTTCTGCCCAGTGATTACTCTCTCAAAGATCCACTCTGGGAGGTAAACATCGTTTTGGCTATCAACACTTGGGTCTGAGTTCCTCCTTCTACTTAACATTTCTAACACCAGCATGCCAAACTGTAAACATCAGACTTGTAGGATACCCCACCAAAATTCCCAGAGTATAGTGCCTCTTGCTGCTGTCAAGGTAACGATGCTTTGATCTCTTGCACACAGTTTTGCTAGGCCAAAGTCTGAGATCTTTGGATTGAAGTTGAAGTCTAGCAAGATGTTGTGAGGCTTGATGTCAAAGTGGAGGATGTGTTTATTGCATCCTTGATGTAGGTATTCCATTCCTCGGGCAATGCCTAAAGCAATATCTACCATTTTCTTTGGCACCAGTAGTTCCTGGGAAATACTAGAATCATGTGAGAATATATATTTTTCCAGTGACTCATTAGGCATGTATTCATAAATAAGGGCACGCCTTGTTCCTTCAGAGCAAAAACCCAGGAGACGCACAATGTTTGCATGGTGGATTAGTCTTATGGTTGCAACTTCATTGATGAATTCTTCTCCCTCTCCAACAGAGTTCTCTAGCATTTTGACTGCCACGGGCACTCCATTTGGTAGCTCGCCTTTGTATACACTCCCAAATCCACCCTGGCCTACTTTTTCCTTAAATCGCCTTGCTATCTTTTTAACTACAGCGAAACTGTACCTTGTGGGTTTTGAGGTGCCATATGTCTTGAGAAACATTTCGACCTTCAAGTGTATCTCCTCATTATATCTTGTCTTAAGTGAAAGATAGAGTCCAGTGGCCACAAGTGACAGAAGAACAACTATTGTGGCAACCGATGATGTAGCTGGCAAGCAGAGAACAGGAAATCATTATACTTTGTCTGGATAGGAAGGCACCACTTGGTGTTGTTAATGGTTATGAGAAAATGTTAAGAGCCATAGTTGAGAAAGATATGAACTTGTGTGGATAAATAAGGAATGTTTGATTAGTAGCAGTACCTGCAATCATTTTGACGTGTGAACCTGCATACACCAAACAAGAAAATAAGTCTCTATTGATGGTTTAGTATGAAATGGTGATTTGTTGAGAAACAAAAGACAAGATATAATATTTTAGTACAATTAGCTGCATGATGTGACCCCGCCTCCAGAGTGTACAATAAAAGTTCTATTTTTAAGAATCAATATACTGTATTTACATGGATATAGTGTAAAAGAGTAATGCTCCTTACATATTTATTTGCATGTTTGATCACAAGCAAGGTTCCTTAAGAGAAAATGCAAATATTAGAGGCAAGTTTGTGGTGCCATCTCTGTGATTAACCAAGTTATAATCCCTACTCCCTATTATTGTGCGTCATCTCTGGTGATTAGCCAAGTTATAGTCCCTACTCCCTATTAGTGTGCGTCGTTTTGCCCCAGCCAACTGCACGCAGCAGTCTCGAGTCCCAACCTCTCAGAACTACCTGGTTTTCTGTTGATAACCAATTCCACATTAGTTCTTTTATACAGTGTTTGTTCTCTTTCTGCACTATAATCCCTTTCACTGCCCACTCATATGTGGTTCTTGTAAAGGTACCACTTTGTATTCACTTTCCTATCATGTTTCCTGTTTTCATTCATAAGTGTTTTCGTGTATTTTCTTTCTTCAGACAACTTGCCGTACAAATTTATTTCCTTTTTTCAGGACCACACATCATTGACATTTGCAGCTACTTTGGTTGCAGACTCTACTACTGCTGATATAGCAATAATCTTAGTGACAAGATGTAGAGCAAAGCTGATAGACCCAGACAATCATAGCTCAGTTTAGTAACGTTTTCTGAGTCCCAGCCTAAATAAATTCCTAAATAAATTCCATTTATCTGGTAATCTCTAACTAAATATGTTACATTGTAGGAGTTGCTTTGCTTTTAATCTGTCTTATTTATGCATTTTGTGATCCTTACGGATATGCTCAGTTGTAGTCCAGTAAATTTTGCATGTAAAAGTTTTGGTCACCAATTGCTTAAATTAAGGTGATGATGCGAACTGCCATTATCATCTATCAAGTGATCATCTGTATTTGAAACTTCATTAAAATAATTATCACATAGAAATTCCTAACAATAGTGTTATGTGCTTATTTTAACTTTGGCTTTACCAATTTAGTTTCTAATTTGTCAAACTTTTCCCTTAGTTAGTTCAAGCATCGTTTTATGTGTATTTTTTGTAGTAGTGACCAACTTTCTATATGTACATGTACTGAAGGGCTTTTCTGTTCAAATGCTTGAAAAAATGGGTCTGACTACTGCTATATCAAGTGGATGTTTATTATTTATCTCTTTTGTGATTTTATTAATTAGACTGGTTGGCATTATAAAATAGGCTGCAATACTACATTAAGGGAAATTTTGTTGTGGGACACCGAAGAAACATGTAATTTGCTAGTGTACACCGCCAATATTGAAATTTGTTGGTGGACACTACAAGTTCGGGGTTATTTGCCGAAAGACACTGCACTGTTTATTTTATTCATATTTCAGTTTTGGGGAGAGAGAAGGTTGAGAAAATATCTAAATTGCTCTCGTCTTTGACCTCTAGCCGTTCACGGAATCACAGGTTATTTAGTGTAACACACCGCCACGGCACCGACGCCACCAATTTGGTAGGGGAATCTGTCGGGCCACGCGTCATCAACTGCTGGTCCTCTCCCTCGTGCGCCACCTCCCGCCCGGGCCCAGCAGCACGCAGTGACGAGCAAGATGAGGGCATGGCCTCGCCGGGGATGGTGGCCATGGCCTAGGGTGAGCGCGGCCTGGCCAGGGGCTCGCGACATCTTCAGGACGGACGTGGCCTCGCGGATGGCAGCCACGGCCTAGGGGCGTGCACAGCCGCGCGACCTCACCAGGGGCGAGGCCATGGCGGACGATGGCCACAGTTGGGGGCGGGCGTGTCCTCGCCAAGGGCTCACAACTTGGACAGAGGAGCGCGGCCTCGCCGAGGATGGGGGCGCAGCCTCGCCGTGCAGCGTGTAGCCATGGTGGATCTCGCCGGCGTGCATGGCCTAAGCGGAGGGAGCGGCTGCGCTGGCGGCTTGCAGCTCCGCAGGCCAGCAAGCGGCCGCCTCAATGCCCCCCACACCCCCTCCCCATCCCCACGCGCACGCACAGCCCTCAGCGGACATAGGTGGAAGATTGCTCAAGGGCCATTTTGGTCTATTCACCGCCCTTCCTTTCTCCTGAACCACGAAAATGAATAAAGTAATCATGATTTTATAATGGCACTGGGTATATTTTTGAGTTGGCGGGCTCCAGCGGCATATTTGATGTTTCTCCAGTGTACCACGACAAAAATCATACAGTGATTATCTATGACAATATAATTATCTACGAAATTTCACAGAATCATATAGTAGCATCTGAATAGATATGAATCAATACTGTAATGACTTGTAATGTATGATAGGATCAGACATACCGTGATTGATGCAGAAGGTTTGGTTCGTGTGCGGGCTGAACCCACAGCGTCTCCCACCTTGTTCACATCGTGTGCAGTTCTCTGCATAACTTGAAGATGTCCAATAGAATGTTTTGAAACCTGTAAGATATGATAGAAATGAATAATGTAAGGAGTCCTAATGTAAGATATGATAGAAACATGCGGCTGTATGGATTTTCCTAGTCAGAGATAATACCGCGATAGATGCAGAAGGTTTGATTCCTGTCTAGGCTGAACTCACAGCGTCCCCCAGCGCGTTCACACAGTGTGCAGTTCGCTGCGTAATAAGCTGATGGGTGATACGTCCAGTCGATTGTTGTCGAACCTGAGAAATCTAGTATTGTTTCTGCTTGCTCCTTGAATGTTGAATCATCATTGAGAGCGTCCATCAGAAAGTAGCTATCAGGCACGACCTTGCAATCTAGTGGAAGCACAGACATGGATGCAGAACCATACACCAAATAGGAGAAGTGGGACGTGCTGCTAAGGCACGAAATCGGGCCGAAGATGGCATTAGCAGCAACATTACTTGGTGTGAACTCTCTTAAGCAGCTTACTATCGTTGCATATTCAAGACCGCACAGCAGTGAGCAGGGATCCGGGTACTCACATTTGATACTGCTGCGAGGTAGGGATACGGACACGAGCTTCTGCTTGCAGGAGGAAGATGAGTTTTCCACACGCGGGGCGAGCGTGAGGGTACCTTGCCTGTAATCTATGGCGGTCACTTTGTGCTGGATAACGGCTGTTGGGAGAACCAGAATGGTGTCGTCGCTGTAGCATCCTAGCTTCATGCATGGTGCTCCACATAATGATGAGGTATTGCTGGATTCGAGCCGGAAAGGGTACCTGATCTCCGGACCATGTTTGCTGCACCGAGATGGTGGGCAGTTGCTGAAGAAGTCGGCATCATCCCACGCCGTGGCCTTGTACGCTCCATCTTTGAGGAGACACAACAGCAGAGCTATGACAAGAAATCCAGTCATCTCCCTTTTTTGGTTTCTTTTTTAGCAGAGCTTTGAAACAACAACAGGCGGAATGGAAAGGAGGAAGAAAAGGTTGAGGAGGTGGAAGCAAATAAGATGCTCAATGAAACTTCCGTGTGCTCGAGTTGCCTTTTAGTCAACGCTGCTCATCAGTCCTGCCTTTGTTGAAGACTTAGAAAGAAAGAAGTTTTGTCCAAGTCAAAAGGCATTTCAAATCATGCCGGGCCTGCTATGCTTAAATAACTAATAACTGTTATAAAACATGTTGCCAGCAGTTAGGACCTTCCCCTCTCCATCTCTCACGATTAACATAGTAGATGAAAGTAGAACAAGTAGACACAAGATGTAGGGAGACTATTCTTTATTTCTCTGAATATTGGTAATTACAACATAGAGCTCCCATGTATATATAGTCCTGCCAAGGTCTAAGAGTTTCGGTAAGAGCCCACATACAAATGGACTAGGATTAGAATTCCTTCTTTTCCTTTCCTTCTAGGACAGAGTCCGTATGTTTTATAACACTCCCCCTTGGGCGATTACCACGATATGCACATGCCTCATTAAAAAAAACTCCATCCGAAAACCCAGTGGGAAAAACGGTTCTTAGAGAAAAGAGTACATCACATTCGTTAATTGCATTGCACATGTTGCCTCATTAAAAACCTTGTGTGAGAAACATTCGAGTAAAAACTCACATAGGAAAAAGAGTACAACATTTAACCTTTCCGGTCATATATATATTCTTCAAGATATTCTATTCTTCGTGAATAGATATTGATCTTCATAATTTATGCATAAACTTCAATGTTTTAGCAAATATGATCTACTTGATCTTTATAATTCTAGTGGTTTCAATTACCTGCAAGGTAAATTCAATAAATTGCTCCCCCTCATAAAACCGTCCTTTGAATTTCATTATTCAAACCACACTTTTTATAAATGCGTGCTTAATTAATGGTATGCGGTACCATAAAATCATATCTTTCAAAAAGTTGGCTCATAATTCTTCCATGAATTATATGGGTATAACAAAGAGCAATATGCTTCATGCATAATAACCACTTATTAGTTGTGCAAAACAAATAAAAATTTATCCTTCAAGGTAATAAATCCTTTCAGAGGATTATGGGGGTAAAAAAACTTTATATTAAATATCTTCTAGATAGTAGAACAAACTTATAGTTCTTTCTTAGTTGATTTTTAAACTTATAAATCTTTAGGATTTTGATTGTACTACTAAGTAATAAATCCAGTCTTGCATTTAGCATTTAGGGGATAATTCAATTGCCAAAATCACCATTATTCTTATACCTTCTATGGTATTTAGAGGATATTAAAACTTCATTGCTAGCTTTAGAATATGCACTTTTCTAAGTGTTTGTATGACACCTTCATGGTGTTTTAAACTTCCTCACTATTTTTCTCTCGGGTCTATATTCATTTCAAAGATTAATAGTGCAAGATTCGACTGGTAAATCCTTCATGGATTAGTTCCTTCAAGGATGTTCTCACTCTACTACATGAGAGATTATTAAGTGATATACACAATGAGATTGCGTTATTTATTATAAAATCATTTGATGACTGTTCCTTCTAGGATATGCTCTTCTTGAGACTTTAATATTCATTCATGAATATATTCTACCTTAGACTTCATAATACTTGAATGAGATTTAATTTTCATATGTTGCAATTTATATTCTTCAGGAATTATATAGATCTTCATAATCCATTTATTAACTGCATATTTAATATTCATTCATTTCATTTGCCAGAGATATAGCAGAACATTTATTCTTCTTAATAGGAGATTCAACCTCAATTGCTTTCATCATTGACCCGATATAATCGCTACAGGCGATTTTGCCATGGACTTTGTTTCCGGATCCGGGTTCTCATAAGAGAAACATTTACAATTATAGAGGTAGCGTTGTCGACAACTATTATTTTCTCCTAATATTCTCATAAATGAGATTGTTTTGTCTCTTCGTTTTTTCCCAAACAAGAGATGATTTGTTGTTCTGCATACCCAACACTAATGTTGTGCGCGCTTAATGTGTTGGATTTCATCTTCATGATGATCCTCTTCATGAGGTGCTTAAACTTCTTCATGAGTTGTTCTTTTCATGAGAATGGAGGAGTTTTATTTTATTTCTATTCAACAAGTATACGCTTAAATTAGAACCCACAGGCGTCCCCGTAGATTTTAACTTGATAGTATACAATATTTAGTTTACTACTAGTAAACAAAACTTCTGGTTTATAACTCCAAGTTACTCCTCTCATTTCTAAAAATATCTGGCATATACTCCACTTCATACTTCACAAGGGTTGTATTCCTGCTTCAAGCTTCAAGGAATATTTTCTCTAGATCGTTTTCTTTCTGCGGAAATAATATTTGGCATTCAAAATAGGCTTTCTCTCCCCCTAATGCCAATATTAGATCTTTAATAGCATACTTCAATAGATATCCCTTATCATGGGCTTAAAATAATCAAATTCATGTATCTCCAACTGCAAGTGGAAGCATATATAAAATACACAACATTCACTTACCGAATTTTCGAATTACCATTAATGCAAAATTCCCTTAATGCATTATCTTCATAAATCCCAAATCGTCATAAAGTGTGTTATCCATCATCTTAATTCCACAATTATACAGCCCACCATTTTGCATATTAACTCACTCCCCCTGATTTTAGGCTACTTGGCCATAGACCAATCTATTGCTTATGCATGTAACGCATTGAAAGTAACTTAATTTTTAGTTCAACGAGAACCATATAGACATAGCATGCTGGCTAGTCAATTTAATTATGAGGGAAGTACAAAAGTAAGCTCAACAAGAGCACAACATAGTGATACACATTCATGTGTACTGTGGAATATTGATATTCAGTCTAACATAGTAGATAACAACAAAATGCAAAGCTGCAAGCTTATTTAAAATCAGTGTAGTAGAGAAAGTTAACTCGGCTGAAAGGGACGCGGGCAAAACTTCAAGTCTTGATACATGCACATAAAGATAGATTTAGTAAGGGTATGTCTAATAAATATATATATTACCCATATTTTCTTATGTCTTTACCCAGAATTTCTCTCCTTTTTCATACCATAGTTACTTCGAGTAGTAATATGCTTCTTACATCATCTATGAATAATCACTTCTGATGCTCCATAGAATCCAATTATACTTCTAGTATTTATTGGTTATGGCATAAAATTCACATACATAGGGTAGAACAAAACTTCTAGTTCTCGGGCTAAAAATATTAAATACTTTAGAATTATACTATTTCTTGGCGAAGTTTGTCCTTCTAGGAACAATTTATATGCCATTATAGTCCAATTATTCATGTGCATCTAGGAAATTCAGTTTCCATTCTACCTACATGGTAGTGGTACACAAAGAACTATAACCTTCATGGTTAATTGAGACTTCTTTCTGTGGATAAAATAATAAAAAATTATTTAGATAGGCAATAGGCAATTGTTTATATGTGAAACATATAAATCTAATTTATTCCATGAGAAATTATCACATGTTACTTCATGTAACAATTGTAACTAAGAATATTAAATATTTCATATTAGTCTTCAAGCTAATAAATTAACCATTAATCACTTAATTCAACGGGAATTAAAACTTAATGCACCACTGCCACTACTATTAATACTTCAGGATATAAATTCAAAAGAAATAAATCTATAAGCACATGATTTAAGTTCTTCTTAAAAAAACTCTTAAATATTCCAAATAATATCATTCCCGCATGTCTTAACTTCTATACTTGACAAGCGGTAGCTTCATGCTCTATATTCAATTGTTATGATATATAATCACAAACCTTCAAGTGTGTAACATACGCAAGCCACATATTTAAAGTTATTACAATTGACAATATCCTATTTTATAAAGCTGTCTAAAAGTTTAACTCAATTTCTGTTTGAGTAATGGTAAATTTATATACTTCATGTATTACATTGCTCTATGATATTCTATACACAAGAGATATTTCTTCGAGAATATGCATTGATAAAATCTTATTTACCATCTTGTCTTCTAGACATTTAGTATAGAGCTTCAAGCTATTATTTATAGAGCAGCATTATATCTCAATCTATAGACATTTATGCTTAAAAAAATTCAACTTTCAATGCAACATGATATTCTGTAATTATAATTTGGGATTTTACTCATGTAGTGAGTCCCACGATGCCTTAATTTGTTACTTCTCATGGCCAAAAAGTCATTCTAGAGAATAATTATCACTACACTTCAATGGTAGTCAAATATCCTACATGGATTTAATAATGACCGTAACAAATAATTATTCCATTCATAACAAGTTTAGGATATTCTTTTTTTTTCATGAAAGTATGCATATATCATTACAATAAAATCATGTGCATATAGGTTTACTGCACGTAAACAAGGATTTTACTATTAAAATAATTTTCTTCCAGAAAATCAGGTTACTTGTGGTATATATAGCTGCGAGCCTACTGGTTTAGCCACGGTGATGAGCTACATGCAACATCAAGTTAACAATTCGTCATGCATGCTGAAAACTTCATGTTTCTAAACAAATCAACTGTTTGTCCGATCTACCAGTATGATCAACGGGATCAATTTACTAGATAGTATTCAGTACAACTTCATGTCATTATTTTCGAAAGCCCTTCAAAACTAGGAAGAACAAACCATATACGGATGGCGAGTAAGCAGCATTCAGGCTGGATTGTGCGATGACATATGAGTCACTGCGTGCAGGCCGGTGGCAGTGCATGCTAGCATCTGGGCCTGAGCAGGACACAAGAGCACGGAGTGTTACAGGTGATGTCCATGTGTCTATGGTACATGTAACATAATCAAATTCGACTCGATTTCACCGGGTACAAAAATCTTAGCGAATTGCTTTCTTGCAACTCAAGTACGGTCACCTTCTAGGTATGTTCTGGTGACCTGTAAGGATGCGTTACAGTTGCTAGCTTCTTACGTGACTGCTAGTCCGTATACATATTGGACCGTATTGCATATTTTTTTTCAATTTAATAACAATACGTCGATGCCTGCTAGACTATTTTACATAATTGGCATCGTCGACGATGCTACATGCATCGCTCGATTTTATTCGCTTCTATGCAAATTTGTCACCACTATCAGCTTCTATGCTACTGGCCGACAGCTTCCAATGCTGATGGCATGATGAATCTTGAATTTTTATGTGTATATATTCACTATTCAAGTATGCATGCATATATATGTTCCAAGCATATGTACTTCCGGTATAATTCAACGTGCATAATTTGAGTAGGTAGATTGGTTAGATGGTTGGCGTAAGCATTCTTCAAGATATTTTCCGTACCTTAACTGGATGCCAATTTGATCTACGTCACATGCCGCGTAGGGCAGTAATTAGTAGATACATACCGCGTAGGGCGTTTGACATTGTCGTAGATCTGCCTGCTTGACGAAGATGGTGCATGTCGATGTAGTGCAGATTAGTTGCAGAGGTAGTAGTTCCGTTCCGCTAACAACGTCAAGGATGTCGATGTCGTCGAAGTAGTCACAGCAGGGATGTCGTCATGAGCGTTGATGACAAAGATCTGCGGCGGCTTCAATGTCGATATCGACGTAGAGCTTGTCGTGCTGATAACGTGTTATAAAACATGTTGCCAGCGGTTAGGACCTTCCCCTCTCCGTCTCTCACGATTAACATAGTAGATGAAAGTAGAACAAGTAGACATAAGATGTAGGGAGACTATTCTTTATTTCTCTGAATATTGGTGATTACAACATAGAGCTCCCATATATATATAGTCCTGCCAAGGTCTAAGAGTTTCGGTAAGAGCCCACATACAAATGGACTAGGATTAGAATTCCTTTTTTTCCTTTCCTTCTAGGACAGAGTTCGTATGTTTTACAACAATAACTATGGACAGCAGCAGAGCTATGGCAAGAAATCCACTGAAGCTTCCATAGCAATAGTGACTGAGAAGAAGAGGAAGACAAGGAAGTGTTTTTTTAATTAAGTCTGTGTAGTTATTTAATACTAATTGCAATTGCACGGTGAGGAGAAATTCTAAGGCCCTGATGAGTTTGCGACCAAAATTTGCCATTCTAAAAATTTGGCAAGCCAAAGGCATTCCCTAATTTTTGGCATGGCAAATTTTAAAAGCCAACAAATCAAAACCTATTTCCACGAAACTACCTGCTGTGCTCAAAGTAAACCCAAAGTCAATAAATGGAAGGAAGACCACAAGTCTTCGGTCCAAGTCCATAACGCATCCCAGTCATGTCTGGCCGGCTGTTCTCAAATAACTTAAGCGTCCTTCTCGACTTCTCCATAACCAAGACCCTACCCAACATTCCTAGAATTCTCTCATGGCGAACTCATGTAAGGCTGCAGCATTTCTTCATCCTTCTGCATCCTGGCAAGCTTTGCTTGTCTTTATTTCTGTGACTGCAGTTCGTGCTGCAGATGCTGGTGGCCAAGGTCCGTGTCCTTCTTTTTCTCCTGTGGTGATCTTCACAACATCTCGTCCCCTTTCCGTAGGCCAGGTGACCCACCTGAGTGCGGTGTACAAGCATACGAGCTGGCCTGTAGCCGCAGCAAGGCTACCATTCGCATCAACACCGGGGCATATTTAGTCATCAGCATCAACTATACTGATCGTTCCTTCTGGGTTGTGGATGCCAACATGGATATGCACAACAATTGCCCTCTTCCCCGTTCGGAGCAGTTTCCTTACTTCGATTCTAGGGGTTCTTTCTCGAGAAATGGTTTGCATTACCATTATGATTTGGGCGATGGTTTCAACGCCTGGGCATGCTTCATTAATTGTTCACGATCAGTGGCAAATAATAGTTGGTACAGGCCAGTCAATTGCCTGAGTGCAAACAATTCCTTTGTGTATGTCATGGTTAGTGGTTATTACGGTGATTGTACAGTCAGCAATCTTGAACCTTCTTGTGGATACTTGGCCATGACCCCGTTTGGTAACTGGCGTGCCATCGGAGACCCAGATTTAGAGAATGCCAATTATACAGATATCATACAATATGTAAGTAAGGGATTCTCTGTTCAATTTCCTCACGATTATTATTCAGGCCACAATGCTTCTTGGATTTTCGACACATGCCGAAATAATTCTGCCCGGTGAGTCTGTGCTCTGCATTGAGTTTGAAACCACTTATCTTGTCGTCTTGATCCCTTTAGAATTTGTTTGTCAAATAATTATCCAAGACTATAGTCTTCCTCCTTTAACTCCTTTTTTTACCATGGTGTCCTACAGCTACTTCCATGAACAATTATTTGGCACAAGCATCCTGAATTGGACTCGTGCTTTATTTTGGAGTGAATCACATTTTGCACAGTGTGTAAACTCTTACAATACCCCAAATCATATGTTCCAGAAGGTTGTGATAGCCATAGTATCTTCCGTAAGTGTGGCAAAGTTACATTTTGGTACGTGGAGTTTCCTTCTTTCTAATCATCATGACAGTTTTCAATAAACTGCATGTCGACTAACTTTATATATTTGCAACTTGTTTGGTCAGTACTATGCAGGATCGTGCTCTCTGCACTGGTAGTATTCACATTCCTTGCCCACAAGTACTGGAAAACAAAGATAACTATCGACGCAGTTGAGAAGTTCCTCCAGATGCAACAAATGCTTGGTCCGATGAGGTTTGCCTACACGGACATCACTGCTATCACTAGCCATTTCAGAGACAAGCTGGGTCAAGGAGGATATGGCTCCGTATACAAGGGTGTACTACTCCCAGGCAATATGCATGTAGCCGTCAAGATGCTAGGCCACTCCAACTGCAACGGGGATGAGTTCATCAGCGAGGTCTCCACTATCGGTAGGATCCACCACATCAACGTGGTTCGTCTTGTAGGCTTTTGTGCAGAGGAGATGAGGAGGGCATTGGTGTATGAGTACATGCCCCATGGTTCTCTTGACAAGTATATTTTCTCAGCCGAGAGAAGTTTTTCTTGGGATAAACTCAATGATATTGCTTTGGGCATTGCAAGGGGAATCAACTACTTGCATCTGGGTTGCGATATGCAGATCCTTCACTTTGACATCAAGCCACACAACATCCTTCTCGACAGCAATTTTGTCCCAAAAGTTGCCGACTTTGGCCTTGCCAAGTTGTACCCGAGAGACAAGAGCTTTGTGCCAGCAAGCGCCATGCGGGGAACTATTGGGTACATAGCTCCTGAAATGGTATCTCGTAGCTTTGGCGCCATATCAAGCAAATCCGATGTTTATAGCTTTGGCATGCTACTGCTAGAGATGGCAGGAGGAAGAAGGAACGCAGACCAAAATACAGCCAACTCAAGCCGAGCATACTACCCGGCCTGGGTTTATGACCGTCTAGCTGAACAAGAAGTTGGCGAGATATCTGTTGCTGCAGACATGCATGAGTTGGAGAGGAAACTGTGCATCGTTGGGCTACGGTGCATTCAGATGAAGCCCCAGGATCGCCCGACCATGAGTGAGGTCATAGAGATGCTCGAGTGTGGCACTGATGGGCTGCAAATGCCTTCTAGGCCATTCTTCTGTGATGATGATCATAATATGCCTGCTGCAGGGTCTTTTCACTTCTCATCGGAGCTTACTGAAATCTCTGAGGAAGACGAGTGAAGAAATATTTACTTGTCTTTGTGCTCGGTACTGATAGTATAATGATAAGGTGAGCAGAGCATTAGTTTGTGATACCTGAAATGGCTTGTTGTCTGTGTGTCCTGTTAAGCATTTTCCTGATAGCCCAGTAGTTTTGTTTCCTGTAAAACATTTATGTGATAAAAACCGTGTGTAATTTAACAAGGCATGGTTGGAAGAACCCTTGACTTTGCCCTGATTACCAATATCTGGTGTCTGCATTGGAGACAGAGGTATCTGAGAAGTGTATACCTTTGGTTGATTCCCAGGTTAAGGCATCGATGGGATTGGTCCTTTACTACCAACAAAATGCCCTGGACCCTGTTGCATCACATTCTTATCAGGAACTTGACTTTTACAGCCTGTTGAAATGCCACTTGCTTGAGTAACATCCACAGGACTCTGGTGCGCCATGTTCCCTCGGCCTAAGCTCTTCATAAGCTTAGCTTGCTGACTGCCTTGATTTCGTTGCTGTTGATTTTGTTTAGGCTGCTGCTGGCCCTGTTGCTTCTTCTGTCTATGTGAAGTAGGGGCTGAAGGCTGATGGGGAAGCACTGGGTTAAGGAGGACGTTCAGCAAAGGCGCAGTGCTATTTCTCTAAGAGGTTGACCTGTGTAAGGGGGTTTATTAGAGATTTTACTCGTCTTCTACAATTGTGTTGTCTGGCACTTTGACTGTCTTGTGTACATAAAACTCTTTTCCTCTATTTAATTGAGCGGCAGAGCTCCTGCCTTTTACATCAAAAAATAAAAACCGTGTGTACAACTTAAGATGGAGATGAGCAAGTAGTATAATCTTGCTGGCCTGGGATGTAATATGCTATACTGGATGGCGGACACTGCAAATGTATTTCCTCGGGATGGATAAAGGAAAAATTGAAAATGCATAGTTAGGCTGTGATCCTTGGCCGATACATGTTTGTTCAATCGATGAAACACAGTTCGTCGAGGTGAAGAAGCCTTGGTTCTCCATGGATGCAGCGTGCGAGATGGTGATGACGGTGATGGTGGAGGAGATCCTCCCGTGCCTGCTGCCCATGTGCCTCCTCCGCTTTGCTACAACGCCCTCGCCCGCCACCCGCTACTGGCAGCGCACAGGCGGCCAACCTGAACCTGGCCTTCCTGCTCGAGGCCAGCGCGGAGGAGAAGGCCTACCTGCGACAACCCGGAGCGTGGCATCGCCATCGTGCACTCTGTTGTGCAGCAGAGGTCACACGCGCAGTCTGCACTACTATGTCTGCAAACCCATGACCTGGCAGTGGGTGGCCCTCCCAGAGCTGCCATTGCCCGTTTCCAAGCAACACTATGGGCACCTGATGGTGGAAGAAGACGGCGCCGTCGCCGCCAAGGGCTTCCAAGTGGTGGGCGGTTGGACCTTCGATCCAGTAACATTTTGATGGCGCGATGTCTTTCGTGATTGAGCAAATTTATCTGTCTTTTATCTATAATCTCGAACGCGCTGAAGAGGTGCACGTCAATATATTAAGAAGAAAACAGGGGAAAAGAGCCCCAAAATGTTACAGAGAAAAAGGGCTTGTAACTCACCCTTTTTACAAAAAAACAAAAGGTCTAGTTAGCTAAAAAAAAATACCTGCTAAAATTTGACCAGAAATACAAGCCCCTCAATTAAGAGGCCGTTGGTGCTTGGGCAAGGAGAAAAGAAACCCCTCGAGCCCCAGCAAGAGACCACTGTAGTAACTCCTCCCTAAAGGCTGAGATGGAGGTTGATAAACTTGGGTTGGCTCCATCAAAGACACAACGATTCCGATGATTCTACAGGATCCAAGCACCTAGGATGACAATGGAGTTTAAACCCTTCTTCCCTTGACCTGACACCCTCTTGCTTCTTTTTTTCCCACCATTCTTCAAATCCCATGTCCTCTACTTGTGGTGAGAGGTCCTGTAAGCTGAAGCTGTGCAAGATGGCAAACCAAACTTGTCGGGAAAAACACAAGAAACCAATAAGTGGTCAAGCGTCTCATCAGATTGGTCACATAGTGGACAGATTTCCGGATGTGGGAGGCCTTTTCTTGCTAGACGATCAGCCGTCCAACATTTCTTGTATGCCACTGTCCACATGAAAAATTTGCATTTGTTTGGCGCCCAGCTTTTTAAAATACGTTTCCACGGCCTGAATTGTGTGGAGCCTGTGAAAAGTGCTTCATATGCTGACTTTGCCGAGTACAAACCGGTGGAAGAGAACTGCCATATATGTGTATCCTCTACCTCCAGCTGCAATTCCACATTTTCAAGTAGATCCCAAAGCTGTAGGTACTCAAGCAGAACATTAACTGTGAGTGCTCCTTTTAAATCGGAGATCCATCTCCTATTGTTTAAGGCATCAAAAACTGTTCTTCCTTTTGCTCTTGTTGCCACTACAGCAAAAAGGTGTGGAAAGGAGTGTCCAAAACTTTTCCCAGGAAGCCATCTGTCAGTCCAGAAACATGTGTTCATGCCATTGCCCACTGAAGACCTCACAGCTACAGCAAAGAAAGCCTTTACTTGAGAAGCAGCTTTGATTGGCAAGAAAGCCCATGGTTTGTCTGGTTCTGTCTTTTGCAGCCACAGCCATCTCAATCTCAGAGCCCAACACAAGTACTAGAGGTTAGATATGCCCAATCCACCTAACTCAGTTGGCCTAGTGACTTTTGGCCAAGCAATCAAACAGTGCCCCCCCTCACATCTTTCCTTCCTTTCCACAAGAAACCTCTTCTAATCTTGTCAATAGCTTTCAAAGCCCAAGGAGGAAGATATAGCGCCATTACTAAGTAAATCAACATGGATGTGAGAACAAATTGGACCAGCACCTTCCTACCAGCTTTATTGGGAAGGTCAGCCTTCCACCCTGGCAACTTTTTAGCAAACTTGTCGATAATGGGTATAATTTGTGCCCTGGTAAGTTTGCAGGGTGAGAGAGGTACACCCAAGTACTTACAAGGGAAATAAGAGATCTGATAGGGAAGGTGAGCAAGCAGGACAGCATGATCTTCTTCCAAGCACTGTATAGGGTGGACACTGCTTTTTTGTACATTGGTTCGAAGTCCAGAGGCTTCTCCAAAGAGCTGCAGAATATCCAAAGTAATTCTGATGTCACTCACTGTGGGTCGAAGAAAGATGACCACGTCATCCGCATACAAAGAAATCCGGTGCTGCAAGGCTCTCCTTGCTAAGGGCTGGAGGAGCCCTTCATATGAAGCCTTTTGAATCAAAAGACAAAGGACGTCCATCACTAATATGAAAAGCATTGGAGAGAGTGGGTCCCCTTGCCTTAAACCTCGTTGGTGCTTGATCCTCTAACCAGGAGAGCCATTTAACAAAATCTGCGTGGAGGAGGAGGCAAGCAGCCCACTAATGATATCCCGCCATATTTGGCCAAAACCGAGGCGCTGCAGCACTTCCAGAAGGAAAGGCCAAGAAACTGAATCAAAAGCTTTGGTAATGTCCAATTTCAAGAGAACACGCGCTTGTTTTTGCTAGTGTAAAAAACTTATAGTTTGCTGGACTAACATAAAATTGTCCAAGATGAAACGACCCTTTATGAAAGCACTTTGGTTAGGTGTAACCAACTGATCCAATTGGCTGGCCAGCCTATTAGCTAATAGCTTTGTAACGAGTTTGGCAAAGGAATGAACCAAGCTTATAGGTATGTAGTCCTGTATCCTCGTGGCATCATCTTTCTTTGGCAAGAGCGAGATAAAAGCAGAATTGAGAGATTCAAAGTTGCTGAATTTTCTGCTCCAAATAGTGGACAATTCTGTCATAATGTCATGTTTAATAATGGGCCAGCAAACCTTATGAAACTTGCCAGTAAAGCCATCGGGGCCTGGAGCTTTATCTGTGGGCAGGGAACCAATTGTTTTCCAGACTTCTTCTTCAGAGAAAGGTATATCAAGCTCCAACAGGTCAAGAGATGGTGCATTCAGCTCAGACAGATTTACAGAAACTTCTCGATCTATGCTCTCGCCCAAAAGTATATTATAAACGTTAAAAATATTCTGCTCCTTATCCTCATGTTTTGTGAGAACCACACCCTCATCAGTTGCAAGCTTATAAATGAAATTTTTTCTCTTTCGATACCTGGAAAAGGAGTGGAACAAGGTTGTATTAGCGTCACCCTTACTAAGCCACAGAATGCGGGATCGGCTGCGTGCAATTGAGCGTTGGAGGGAAGAAAGAGCCAGGGAGTAAAGTTTGAGTTTATTTCGTAGCCAAAGCTCCAAACCGGAGAGGACCCTATGGTCCTGAGCAATTTCCAATTGGTGCAGGATTTCTCTTGCCAAATCCAGCTGACTACTAACATGTCCAATAGTTTTTTGATTCCAGCATTGAAGGCTCCTACCTGTGGCTTTGAATTTCTGTACCAGGGTGTTGAAAGGGCAGCTGGTGGGCTGAATTGAGGACCAGGTAGATTCAAAGCTCCCTGAAAACCACCAAGCTTACACCAAAAGGATTCAAAATGGAACCTGGCCTTACCAGCTGAACATCATGCAGTCTTAAGAGGCGGGGGCAGTGGTCGGAACCATCAGATGCATAACTCTGCAGTAAGCAATTTGGGAAGAGATTCTCCCAATCAGAGGAACACAATACTCGGTCAAGCCTGACAAGAGTAGGGGAATCCTGCTGGTTAGACCATGTATATTTACGACCTTGCAATGGCAAATCCTTTAAATCCAAATCATTAATGACACGACGGAACCTGCCCATCATTGCTCTATTGAGAATTCCATTTTTTTTGTCCTCAGCACTTGTAATAAGATTGAAATCCCCAAGAACTACCCAAGGACCATCACAGCCAGCTCTCACATCTCTCAGTTTCTTGCAAAAAAAGAATTTTCCTCTCATCTCCTTGAGGTCCATAGACACCAGTCATCCACCAAGAAGGTAAGCCACTTGGAGAAAATTTAACCGAAACACTGTTGTCATCTACCCTGCTAGCACTAGCCGGACCCCTCCACTTGCACCAATAGCCGGTAATTCAACCCAATGAGTGAAATCAGAGCCCAACATAGAAAGGATAACACCAGGAGGTAGAACTGCCATTTTTGTTTCTTGCAAACAGACAATGTCCACTCGACAGGAATCCACCAGAGTGCGCTCTGCATCTTGGCTAGTTTTTGAATTGAGACCTCGCACATTCCAACATAATATTTTTGAGGATTCATCATTATACAAATGGGGATGTCAACCAAACGAACTAGGAGGTCAGACGACTAATGCCGAAGCATCAGCCTCCTCATCCTCTAGAGCCGTCCACCCAAACAGGGCAGCCAGAGCTCGAACATGCGAATCAGCCAGAGAACAAGAATTTATAAAAAGCTTACTGTACTCATCCAGGGCTTGTTGGTCAAAGCCTTCGGTCTCCCCGATGATGTTTAGTGCCCGCATAGCTTTCTTCCTTGATCTTGAGGGGGCAAGTGTCTCAGGCGCCACTCCGGCAATTCGACGACTGCGGCGCGGAGGGGCAGTTGGAGTGCGCGCCCTTGAACGTAGTCTATTTGCACGGGGGGTGGGGAGGATCCTTCTCGTCTTCAAAGTCACTTTTGATAGGAAGCGGGCACGCGGGTTTGGAGGAGAGCTTTCATGCCTTGGGGGGAGACACCGTCTGCTGTTTGCTAGACTGCTGCATCCAGGGAAGGTCCTTTTCGTCGTCGCCGGAAATAAGTCTTCAAGGGTTTAGGAGTCATAGGCATACCGGGCGTCCCACCAAGGGCGTTCACCAAAGGCGCCGCAGGAACTATGTCCTCGGTGGGCACGAGCGAGGACACGCCTTCAATGATGGTGAAAGCCCTAGTTTGGTTTTGATAATTGATGACACCCTAAGGACTAACCTACTTGCTAAGTGATGGCTAAGTGTAGGTTATCCTAACCATGGTGAGTCGAGCTAAATGATGTTGATCAAGTGAGCTCAACCATGGATCAAGGTGGATCAAGTAGAGATGATCAAGGAGGAAGAAAAGGACTTAAAAGAGAAGGCAAAGGTATAACCCTAATAGGGCTTTTCTTTTGGTGATCAAGACACCAAGTGGGTGTGATCACATTTAGGGTAGTTAGCCAACTATCAAGGGGAGAAATTGGTTATGGATTACCTTCAAGTGCTCTAGGTTACATTTCATATGCATTGAACTAACTCAACCTAGAGATGGACTCAAAACCCTTGGAAAAATGGTTTCAAAAGCTAACACCATGCACAATCGTTAGATTCTTTGATGTTAGCACTTGGGAACAAGGGTTGGAGTGGTAGAAAGGTGTTTGGAGTGTCTCTCCCTCCTGCTGAGCTTGCGAGGCAGGATTCGGCGTTTTTCTGAGAAATCGCAATAGAAAAAGAGCTGAGTTTTGAGCGTCGGACGCTGGGTTCCTGGAGCGTCGGACCATTGGCTGCATGCGTCCGACGGTCCCCCAGCACTGTTTCCTTCTGTAGAAAAGCGTCGGACGGCGTGGTTAGTCCGACGGTGAGCGTTGGACGCCGTCCGAGCATTTCTGGAGCTCTCTGGTCGTTTCTGGAAGCGTCGGACGATGGAAATCATTGGTTCGACGCACTGTTAAGGGAGCGTCCAATGGTTGGTCTGTCTGGTGACTGCTATGAGAATCGGACAATCCGACGAGGTTTGAAGGGTGAGCGTCGGACCATGTGTTCACGGTCCGACGGTGTGTCGTGGCGAGTTCACGCCATGGCACAGTGCGCGGCGAGCTGAGAGCAAGGTGTCGGACATTGCTGTTTGGTACGACGCAGAGCGTCAGACAGTGTCCGATGATTAAAATCGTCTCTGCGTGCTCTCTGGACGTGTCGGACGCTCGAGGTGAATAGTCTGACGAAAGGAGTGTCCGACGATTGAGAAAGTGGTGCGATCAGTGGCCGTTAGTGATCTACGGCTGAGGTTAAACTGAGCTGACACGTGGCACGATCGTGTGTGTCGGACGTTGGACATTGGTTCGACGCCTACCGTCCGACGGTCGTGTCTGACGCCACAAAAAGTGGTTTAACGGCTGTTTGAGTGGGGGTAATGGCTAGGATTGCACTTGGGGAGTATTTTATACTCCCTCCCTGGTCACTTGCTGACTCTCTTGCACATTTGGATCTTTTCCATACACTTTGTGAGCATCCTAAGCCTCCCACTCACTCACTTGTTCATCTTATGATCATTTTTATGAGTAGAGTGATCCTCAAGTGCATATTGCTAGTCATTTATATTCTAGAGCACTTGAGAGCAAGCCATCGCTGAGTTCTTATTCTCTTGGGGCATTGCCGTGCCTCTAGCGGCTTAGAGGTGATTCTGGTGTTGAGATTGATTGGTGATTGTTCAAGCCCACACCGATGGTTTGATTGTGAGGGGTTCTCGTGGTTATTCCCCGGCGGAGTGCCAAAACCGACTCTAGTGGATTGCTCGTGGTTGATAGCCACTTCTCTTGTGTTGATGAGCGGCTCCCGGTGAGGGATTGGCGTGTGAAGCCTAGCTCACAATCCACCAAGAAAGACCGGTGCCACAACGAGGAGTAGCGTGACGGTGATCACGTGAACCTCAGTAAAAAATCGAGTGTTTTCTTTTCTCCCCCATTGAGTGAATGATTGGTTTTCCGGTACGGTGATTGGCCTTCTTAAATTTTTGTTGATCATATTTTGGTGATTGGATCTTCGTGGCAAGTGGACTTCACTTCATCAAGCCCCTCGGTGTAGCTTTCTCGTTACCTACTCTCTTGCACTTATTACTTGATTAGGTGCTCTCTCCTTAGGTTTCGAAGGAGTGAGTTTCTAGTGATTGTGTGTATACTTGTGAGTAGCTTATTGTGCTAGGTGGCTTGCTTAAAGTACCCTTAGAGCTAGTGCTTGGCAAAGCTTTGTTAAATTACTAACTTGTGGACTAGTGCTTTGTAGAAGTTTTTATAAGCTATTCACCCCCCTCTAGCCTATCCGATCCTTTCAGATGGCAAGCACCGGAGGCACGCCAGGGGAGGCAGCGGCATCCACCGATGCCACAACACTGTTGGATTCATCCGGCTCTTCATCAGCAGTGGATGCGCCAGGGATGGCAGCTACAACCTTAGAAGCCACAACCAAGTTGGTTTCATCTGCCCCCTCATCTGTTAGGGTCATTTGAGGATGGGCGTGTGGCGACAGGCGGAGTCCCAGCCGAGACATCAACACACCCAGAGCCAGGAGGCGTCCGATGCGGAGTCACGGCCTTAACTGCCACACCTACCAGCCCGGCTGAGTCTACCACGCTCACCAGATCAGGGCCTGGGAGCGGAGCCATAGCCACGCCCAATTTTTTCATCTTCGAACATGCAGCGACGCCAGCTTCTAGGATGAGGCCCTCAAGGGCAGTAGCTGCCGGACTAGAGATGGCGAGCTCCGGCGAGGAGCACAACGATGGCGAGCTCCGGTGAGGAGCACAACGATGCCAGCATCGGAGAGTCGATAGGAATATCCTCAAGCTGGGAGTCCATGGGAGGGAGTCCGTGGGAGTTCGCAGGTTGCATCTCTGAAAAACGGGCCTGAGAAACCTCCTTGCTGTGAATGCAGCCCGGCCTAACTAGCAGGGCAACGTCACCTTCCAACTAGCCTTCCAACGTCACCTTCCGGACACGATGCCGATGCCTGATCCGCTGGCCATGGATAGCCGCAGCACCCACGTCCTCCCCACCAGCGACAATCGCAGATTCCATGGCTGTCACCTCAGCGACAGGGGAACCAGGCACCACCTTAGGGCGCCAGACGAAGATAGAGTGAGGCCCCGCCTCGAGACGAGCATGCCCACGCCCGGAATAGGCGGACTCCTGGTGCCCTATCACGCGGCACTTGAAGCAGCGAGGCCCAACCCGGCAGGCGGCAGCATGGTGGGAAGGGTTGAAGCAGTTAAAGCGCCTCCCCCTGAGGTCCACCAGCACTGGCCGACGGGGGCCACGCAGCTCCATCAAGCGCCGCTGACGCGCACGGTGGCTTTCGTAGCATTGCCACCCAGGCTCGACAGGGCCAACACGGGCACACACCTGATGGGGACACACCCTCAGGACGACCTTAAGAGGTGGCTTCAGGGCGACGAAAGGAGAGGCGCCGTTCCGCGAGGCAGCAGGCGAAGCACCGCCCGAAAGCAGCACGTTGCAAAACGAAGGGGCGGAAGAGGGACCGTCCGAAGAGGACGTCGGACTCGAGTCGCACCACCTTTCAGACTTGGAACGACCTACCTGTGGCTTGGGAGGCGACGGGGGAGGGTGGGTGGCCGTCGGGCCATGAGTAGGCACCGACGTGGGGTTGAGGGAACATCGCCGGGAAGGGGAGGGGAAGCGGTAGCCATCCGTCCAATCCTCAGTTTGCATTTTTTATCTATAATAATGTTAAAGAATTAAGAGGGCTATTGCGTTTCTACCCTTCTTTTGAAGACCAATTGTGATTTTACCCTCGCTTTTCGCTCTGTTGCATTTTTACCCATGTTTTGTGAAAACAAACTTCACTTTACCCTTACTCTGTGAACAACAGCTAACGGTGTTAAATAGACTTGGCAAGGACAACTTTGCCCTTACAAAAATACCCTTACTTTTCTTAGTTCATTGTAATTTTACCCCTTTTTAAAAAAATTGGCAGCAACATTGGAGAACTTGTTACATTTAATTCCACACAATATGCAAATATAGATAGATAATATCACATCAAAAGAAAGTGTAGCAAAAGTGCAGCAACCATCATCCAACGTAATCAACCAACATCCAACATACACAACCATCTCTATCATCCAATATACAAGTCCAAAAGCGGTAGCTAATAATGAAATATTACATGTTCATTGTCATACATAACACTATTCCTAACAATACAGCCAACCTGCCACCTCCTCTTCCTCTTCCTCTTTCTTTTGTTCCAGCCCCTTCCGCTCCTTCAATTCCTGCACTTGCACTTGCACTTCCCCTCCCTCTTCCTCTTCCTTGTGTTGCAACCCCTTCTGCTCCTTCAGCTCATACACTTGCGCTTCCTCTTCGTCTTTCCCTTCCCCTTCCCCTTCCCCTTCCACTTCACATGAATGGAGAAAAATGGTTCAGTAAACAAATTGACTAAATAAAGAGTCATATTCATCTTCATCATCAACTACTTCACCATCAGGATTGAACTCAGGGTCAGAGCAATCGTCACCAGAATCAGAGGATGCAACCAACTCACTATCATAGCTACTATCACTTGGAGCCATAAGTGAATCAGTGTCAGAACCCTCATCAACTCCTACTCCCTCCTCATCATCGTCACCTTCACCTTTGGATTTGGTGGCTCTCTTAGTTTTTATGACTCTTTTTTTGGCTCTCTCTTTTTCATTTGCGTCTCTCTCTTTTTCTTTTGTGGATGTGGGTCTCTCTGCAGTGTTTGCCTCATTGGTGGGCACTTTATTCCTCACAGAAGGGTGGCATATACGTTTTGTTGGTGAAAACTGCAAAGAACCCTCGAAATCATAAATTTGGGCATTAATATAGACCTTTCCCTTGTCTTTGTTGAGTTCAAACCACTCAAGCAACTGCTCATCAGTTTTAATCTCAATAGAAATTCCACTAGAATAATCCTCCAATGCACGCCACAAAGTTATGTATTTTTTTGAACCCCATATATAGTGCTCAGCTATGAAATTAACTGGCTGCACCAAGTCAAAGCTATGCATGTCAACAACTTGAGTAGGCAAGGATCTACCTGGTTGCCATGTTTTTCATCCCGTATCAGGAAAATTGAAAAATGATAGAACTCTAACAAGAAGCTTCATATCCATGTGATTTGACCCACAAATCATATCATCGAATACACAGTTAACTAAATTGATTTACAAGCAGAATAATTTTGTCCCACAAACTAAAACTAATTTTCCTACAAACTAAATGACAGGAGCTCCAAATCTTACTCAGTGTTTTCGCCAACCTCGCATAAATCCATCTCGCGCAATCCCTCGCTGGAAGAGGAAACGGAACGGAACTGAAACTAAGGTTTGGGTGCTCAGTTTCCAACAGAAGACGAGGGGCAGAACAGAAGAGGAGGGGCGGCCATACCTGGTCGGTGCTCCTGGCCGCCGACGCAGCACCTGCCGTTCACCCGAGCGAGGCCCCTGGCCGCTGTCGGGAGGCCCTTGGCTGCCAGCGCGGCGCCTGCCACGCGCGCGTAGGGCCCTGGCCGCGGCGACGCGGAGCCCTGTCCGTGGCTACGGGGAGCCCTGGTCACACGAGACTCCAAGCCCTAGCCGCACGTGACACTCGCCGCCCGCGAGCGCGCCACCCGCACGGACTTCGCGACCTAGATACGGTCGAGGAAAGAACGAGAGAGATAGGATACGGTAGAGCAATAAGGGTATTATTGTCTTTAGGTATTGCCGTGAAGGTTTTTTTTTTGTTTTTTCATTTTTTAGAAACAACTAACAGATCTAAAAAAAGGGGTAAACTGTGATTTCGTTTTCACAAAGTGAGGGTAAAAACATAACAGAGCGAAAAGCGAGGGTAAAATCACAATTGGGTTTCAAAAGAAGGGTAGAAACACAATAGTCCTAAGAATTAAGCATTTCTTGCATCCTTTTCTTTGTTTCAAAAACTGGCCTCGCACCCATTGTATCCTGTACGTGACACGGATTTGTGACACATGCTCATACAAGTTTTAACAATTATGTGTCCAACGACAGTGGGGGGTCGAAGTTTAATATGCATTGAGTTTCATACAACGCGAGCATATTTGCTGCTAGTGTATATAAAAGAGCCCCCAAAAAAATATCTGTCACTGCATCGGTTCTGATTTCAAAATTTTAAGTCGCTTTGACTTTTATCCAAATCCAAGCAAGTATTCCCTCCGTTCCAAAATATAAGTCTCTTTGTTTTTTTGGTACAAATTGGATTTGGATGTCGAAAAAATCAAAGCGACTTATAATTTGAAATGAAAAGAATACTTGATATCTTAACACTTAGAGGTTATTTGTAAAATAGATCTAACATCTAGGAACCATCAAACCATATGTGACATATCGACCTAGGTTAATACAGTTGATAACAACCATCTCGTACCCATGAGGCCTTATATCCTTAGTTCCCTCATTGGTAAGGGAATCTTCATTCTGCCTCGCCTTTTATTTTTCTTTATTGTGCAAATATATACTCCCTCTGTATAGGATTTAGATATCGTTTAGGACAACGACACGATCTTCAAAACATGACTTTGACTTCATATTTCTAAAAAAATATTTATTGAAAAGTGATATATACATACTTTTATGAAAGTATATTCGAAGAAAAATCTATTTATATAGTTTTCATATTTCCAAACTCAATAATTCAAAAGTTATTCATGATTTATATTCCTAATGTTTGACCATACCTTGTCCAAAATGCGATCCTTTTCCTACACGGAGGGAGTATAAAAGTATAAAAAAATGTTGATTCAATACCGAAAAAATATTGTACCCTAGTTTGAAAAATTGTTGCCTGTGTGGAGTGTGGTTTCATTTTAGGGCCAAACAAACAAGTTGAAAAGAAAAGGGCGAAAAAATTAAGCACAATTTTTTTTTAACGTAGAAATCCATTCTTTTTCTAGTTTACGGTTTAGGATATCAAATTTTTATATTGAGTAAAACTTCAGTGACATTAGTTGTCTTTTTAGAAACACAACGACATTAGAAACAGAACTACATTAATTGAGGTTGGACAAAATATATGTTTCTTTCTAAAGAGTAAATTAGATCTGTTTGATACAGCTCACAACAGATTTATAAGTTGTTTCGACTTTTTTTTTTGCTAAATACCTTTTTCCAAAAAAATCATCGATAAGTTATTTTTCCTCCTCTCACTAAGGGATAAGTTGGCAATGATCTGAAAAAAAAGCTTACCCAGCTCTCTCTCTTATTTCTCTCGTAACCATATAAAATTTATTGGTGAAACTATTTTACCGAACAATATTTTCAAAACGGTAAAAAGGTTGCTTATGAGCTGTGCTAAACGGGCCATGGTATTCTGTGATGGGCTACAGGTGTGATTGGTTGCCTAGCTTGGGGGCTAGCAAGGCTTCCATAAGCCAACTTAGGCCTGTTTGGTTGCCCGGCCGGCCCCCTTAGCCAGGCTCCAACAAGCCCATTTACGGTCCGGAGCCAGGCTCCCTAGGAATGGCGGGGGTGCTCGTTTCCGTAGAGCCAGGCTTGGCCCAGCCGCGCGCGGCGCCCCCCCTGTCTCCCCGAAGCCAGGGAACAAAACCCTGCCCCCCGCGCCCGTCCACTAGGGTTACCTTTTCCATTCGACACTCCACCCGCCACCGCACTCTTGGTGTTCCCTCTCACCCCCTCACTCCTTCTCTCTGCCTCTGTCCCCGGCGGTCCTCGGCGGTGCGCATCGCGGCGCGTCTCTCTCGGTCCTCGCAGGTGAGGTCTTCTTCAGACCAAGGCCATGGACGGATGGTGCACTCCTCTTCCTCTTTTATCACCCTATTGCCTCTTCCCCAGTTGTTGAAATGTTCTTTCCTTGTAGATCCATTCGGTTACCGGCTACTGTCTGTATTTTTGCCACTTGATCTGTTATGCAATTTTTTCCAAGTGCTATTGTTGATTCTTTTTTGTTCCCGGTACATGATACATTTATATTTATGCTGAGTTCTTTGGATCTGCCTATGATGTTCCTGGATCTGGGTGGTGCTTTTTGTCGCAGCCGGTCCACACTTTTTGTCATATTAGGGTTCATTTCAAAGGGTAGCCCATTGCCAGTTATAATCTGTAGCCCCTGTCTTGCATAGTCACATGGATGGATTAGTGTTTAGGGTTACTGATTTGCCCGTCGCGGCGGTGGATCTGGTTGCGCTTAATTTTTATCGTAGCCGAACAACCATTTCTGTCAGGCTAGGGTTTCATTTCAGATTAGGGTTTCATTTCTGATCTGGTTTCGCCTAATATTTACCCACTTGATTTGCCTCCATTCGCCGTGGATCTGGGTGGTGCTTCTTTTCTGTTGCAGCCGATCCATTACTTTCTCAGTTTAGGCTTCATTCTTAGAACAGTTCGGTTTTCAATACTAATTTTGGCCCGATGCCTTGCGTAGCTCCATGGATCCTACACTTATGCGCCGCCGGTTCATCATTAGAGGAGCTTCCATGGTGGTAGTCATCAGTGTCTGGCTGTTTGTTAGATTCAGGCGCATGTCACGCATCAGGAGAGGGATCTCCTATGGACCAATGACTGCCAGGGACCAAGAAAGGATGAACAATCTCAGGTTCATCTATCACAGTGACGACACACCTGTCTTGAACTGCTTGGGATGAAAAAGGCTCCTTTTTTCCAGCTGTGTGATCTGTTCAGGCAATGGTCTCTACTAAGGGACAGCATTCACAGCTGCATTGAGGAGCAAGTTGCAATGTTCTTATATGTGGTAGGACATAACAAGAGGTTTAGGCTGGTATAGCGGACCTTTAGAAGGTCCATCGAAACCATTAGTAGGTACTTCCAGCAAGTGCTTTTTGCTGTTGGCGAAATGAGGGGAGAGATGATCCAACCACCTGCTACTTCTGTCTACCCAAGAATTCAAAACAGTTGGAAGTGGAATCCTTTCTTCAAGGTTGGCAGCTTTGTCCATTCTTTCCTACTTTCTTAACTTTTGTAACAACAACCTAATACAAGGGGGTTCCTAATTCTAGGACTGTTTGGGAGCCATTGATGGTACACATGTCCTTGCTAGGGTGCCTGCCAAACACAGGGCAGCTTTCATGGGGAGGAAGCACACCACAGCACAGAATGTGCTAGCTGCAGTAGATCGTGATCTAAGGTTTACCAATGTGCTGGCTGGCTGGGAAGGGTCTGCTCATGATGCCCTCATTCTAGCTGATGCTCTGGAAAGAAATGATGGACTTGCTTTGCCACAAGGTAACAGCAACTATCATTACCTACTTCTATGATTATCCCTACTCATGTTAGGTGGGATGATTAATTCTTGTTCTCCTTCCTCCTTTTTAGGGAAGTTCTACCTAGTAGATGCTGTCTATGCGGTAAGGCCGGGATTTTTGCTGCCTTATCGAGGAACCAGATACCACTTAAGGGAGTATGGTACTAGGAGGCCTCAGAATGCTAGAGAGCTTTTCAATCTGAGACACTCAACCCTTCGGGTTACAGTTGAGAGAGCTTTCAGTGCCTTGAAGAATCGGTTCAAGATATTGTATAACAAGCCCTTCCACCCCAACAAGATGCAAGTCAAGCTCGTGCTTGCTTGCTGTATCCTTCACAACTGGATACTCAGGCATGGAGTTGATGACCATGTCCCTCTAGAGACCGAGTGGCAAGCCAACCTCACCCATGAAGCTGGTCCAAATGATGTTGTCATGGACAATGCCACTTGGGCGGCCAAAAGGGATGCATGGGCTCAACAGATGTGACAAACTAGGCATGGGGCTACTAATTAGTTATTCTATTCAATGGTGTTTTATCTTTTTATGTATCCTATTTGATGTAAGAACAGATGCTTCATAGTGAGGTTGATCCCTAGGACAATGATGCATGTTATCTGCTATGATCTACTGCTGGATATTTGAATTTTAATAATTGGTTGATGCTATGCATGGCTGAATTCTGTCTATAATTTTTTTTCCAACTACAGTGATGCATTATTGTGGCCTTCCTCATTTTGGCTTTATTAATGGATGGTATGCAAGCTGGTGCTGGTGAGGAACCTATGCAGCACGTTACAAATAAGTTTTTAAAATAAGTTGCAAATAGAAAAGAACATGCCAAGTAGTATATCCATCATGTTATAAAGTCAATAAAGATTGGATCAGTTCCACTAATTCAGCACGGAGCACATGGCCAGCCTGCAACAATTGTTGATCTCGGTTTTCAGTGGACTGCAACAGATTCAGGCGTTGGCATGTCTTCCTGCCTGCAACGACCAAGCTGCTGATTTCCTTCTTTTTCTAGGAGAGCTCGATCTTTCTGGTGGAAATGGTGATTTCGTGCTCGCTGATAGCCGACTCAACTGCTTCCAGTTCTTTTCTCAGTTGGTCTCGTTTCGTTTTCAGTGTTTCCAGTTCTGTTTCAGCTGTGCCGATTGAAGATTTGAGCAGCCTGGCTCGATCGGCTAATCCAGTGGCCTCTTATCTGTTGGCCGATTTATTGTTCCTCAGTTGTTCAAGCTCTGTCAGGTTCCCATGAGCAGTGATAATCCCTGATGCTGTAACTTTAAGATCATCGAGTCTCTGCAGGGATTTTAAGGTTGTCGGATTGGTTTGCTACTGGACAAGTTCGACTATTTGATCAACCAGTCCGGGATTGGAGGCCAGAGCAACTAGATCACCCTCTAGGTGGGGTAGAAGTGCACTTAGCCGATTGCTAAAATCTGGCTATGAAAGCTTCTCGGAGGAAGAGGCAAGTTCGTCTCTATCGCAGAATTCTTCTATGTCAAATGAATAGCCGGAAGACGAAGGCTTCGGTACGTGCAATACATACATTCTCTCATCAGAAAGGGTACAATATAGATTAATTGTTTCTTGGCAGAGACAGGATACCTGAATGAGGCCTGAGGTCTGTAGGGTTGATGCCGATGTTGCTTGTTCGACTAAGACAGTTTTGTCTCCTGCGGCATGCGGATCCTCAGCTGTCATTGTCTCGGGCAGATGGGTTTCTGCAAACCAGGAGTAAGAGCAGTATGGAAGTAAGGATAATTGCTAACAGCCGAATAGGGGTTACCTGGATTCCTCTCAGGGAGAGACTCCTCTTCTTCAAGGTTCACCCAGACTTCGTCGGAAGGGCTGTTCGGCTGTATTTTTGAAAAGAAGATTTGGTCAACCAGGGTATCTGCGTCGAGAAGAGAAAAGCCCAACGAGTAGTACCTGAGTTTTGGCTCCTTCTTCCTGGATCCCTTCTTCTTGAGCAGCTGACTCTTCATGGCCGGTGGATTCTGGTGATTCTTCGACCTGTTTCTCTCCTAAGATATCTTGAATCGGCTGAGGTTTCACCTGGTAAAGAGCCGATTTAGGGATCAGAGCATACTGCAGTAAAGGAAGGTCGATGCCAGTTCTGGATACCTGAACTTTTCTTGTCGAACGGCGTTTCTTGGGTGTTTGCTTTTGAAGCTGAGATGCAGCTGGTCGTTTTGAGGCAGAAGGGGTGTCAGTATAGCAGGGCCTGACATTAGTTGTCGCAGCGTTGGTGCTCGAGAACCTAGCCTTGCTGTCGGACAAGGGGGATAGTATTCCACTTGCTCTGGTGGATTGGATGATGAGTCCTGCGAGAAACATCTGTCAGGTAACATGTTTGACTAGAGCCATTTTTACTGGAATTGGCTGAGAACATTTACTCCTCGGGAAGATTTGAAGTTCGAGTCCAGGGCTCTGCACTTGTCATGGACAGTCTGGCAGAATAGGTGAGCGTGCCATCACTGCCACCAGTCATCAAAACTCTGATGGGTGATGCAGACTTGATTCCACGGTTTCAGCGAGAATGTGGGCAGGTTTGCTCCAAGTTGAAAAATTCTGCCAGCCTGAAGGAGCTCTATAACATTCTCCCTGGGTTTCAAGGTACTCAAGAAAGGGAGCTGAGGAGCCAATTGGCCAAAGCCTAGCTGTCTTGCCGCTATGTTTGGGTGATAAAATTCATAAGAGGGATAGCTAGTTGGCTTGCCGCTTGCGCTCCGAAGGTGTTTGAAGTCTACTGGCAAGGCACAAGGTTTTATGATTGTATTCAGGATTCTGGTAGCCTCATCATCAGAGCACCCATTGTTGAACTTGAAGCTGGAGGGTGCTGGAAATTCATCTTCATCCTCATAGGGGAACCAGGTAGTAACCTTTGGTCCCAAGCCCCTGTATAATGTTTCCACCATGTTGCCCTTTGTAGTAGGGACGGTTATGGCAGAAGCAGCTTCACCATAGCTTTGACAGCCTCTTGTTTTTGGATCCTCTTCCTTTGAGTACTCGGTGGACGGAAAGCTGAGGTCCTGGAGTTGTGTTCTTACCAGCTTGTGCAGATACAGGTTGAGCCACAGCTGTACTAGCCACCAAGGGCCTGTTATGCATTGTACTTCTTCACCTATGATCAAGGAGCTGAACACCTGGTTCATAAGCCTGTATGCTGCACCCAACAGGAGTTTGCCCAGGGGGATGGAGTGCCCTTGAGCCAGTTTCTCTGCCAAGACCGGATAAGGGTATGCTGGTCCGGCAGTGACACCACAGAACACGAATCTCTCAAGCCACATGGTCAAAAACGCGACGTGTTCTTTCTCGCTGACGGAAGAAGAGGTTTTCTGGTGGTGTTGAACATAGCCACTCCACCCTTTGTATGTGTCCAGCTTTGGGAAGTACGGGTCCTTCTTGCCACTGGTGCAGAGATCCCAGAAGTCATACGATCCAGTGATTTGAAGCCCGGTGAGCATGTGGATATCGCCCAGGGTAATGGTTTTGTGGACCGTCTCCGAATACAAAAGCATTCAGGGAGTTGGACCAAAAGTGACTGGCGGCTATCAGGAGCGGTTCATTCTTTGCCATCTCTCATAATGATAGATCAAGACATTGGCTCAGATGGCGCATCTCCCAGTCCGCGCGTTTCTTCGTCGCGACGCGGTGGAACCAGTTCCTCCATCCAGCAGGTACGCTCGGCCAGTTTCTGAAGGACTTGGCCCAGGAAGAGGCGCCCATCATGGAGCTTTGGAATGGGAACTGGTTGGTTTCTTGAACGATGAAATCTTTGGGGACCGGATCGCCCATCGGACCCAGTAGTAGGAGTTGGGGTTGTCCATCAGCGGAATCAGAATATCGTTCCTCAGTGCCAAGATTTGAAACTCGTATTCAGTAAGGTTGAAGAGGGATTCACAAATCAGGAGGTGGATCGATGAAATTGATACCTCGGGGACCTCGGATGGAGTCGCCATTAGCTCAGGGATGGCTTGACGGCGGCGAATCGAAGCTAACGGTGGCGGATTGAAGCCCGTGGCGGAAATTGCGACGGTTTAGGGTTTCGTTTTTGTGCGAAAGTTTGAAGCGCCGAGAGGGAAGCTGCAGTTTGACTATTTGAAAGGCTCAAGCGCTAATTTCGGAATAAACCAGTTTATTCCAAAATTGGGGGGCATGTGTTAACACCAAACTTTGGACTGGGAGCCGATAGCCGATACTAGAGGAAGATAGCCGATCTCGGAAGCAGATTCCGTCCAGCGGAAGGAAGGAAACAGCCGATTGCACGGTGAATCGGTTATCGGGCCAAGGTGACAGGAGGCGAGCAACGTCAGTATTGATGACGTCATCCAGAGTCCACACCGCCAGGGTGCGATCATGATCGGAGTCCATTATGGAAAGGAAAGGTTGGACTCCATGTTACCTTAGATATAGGATAGTTTGTTAGTTTCCTTATCTATTGATAAGTTGTAATTCGACTAGGACTCTATCTTCTTACGCTCAGGGTATAAATATAAGCCCTCAGCCATTAGAAAACACACACAACATCAATACAACACAACTTTCGGCTCCGGCCAACAAACCCTAGAGTCAGTCGAGTCCGGCGAGTTACTTCATCCAGGCTGGGTGTCATCCAGTGGACGCAGGCTTGCTTGTAAATATCGTCAACCCCCTGTTAAACTATGTCTTTTTAGCGTCATCCAGTGGACGCGGAAGCATGGTGGAGGTCCTTGCTAAGCTCTGTTTCTTTGGCGTCATCCGGTGGACACGGGAAGCATAGTGAGTCAAGGATGATTCACGCTGGTTTACTCGATCAATCTGTGTTAACCGTCATCCGGTGGACGAGATGCAGATTAGGACGGTTTTCACGCGCGGATTAGTTATTGATTCGTGTTTGTTTGCTTGATTAATCTATTAGTTAATGTCATCCGGTAGACAGGCTATAGATTGAGATAGTTTGCATGCATGGATTAGTTATCGGCTCTAGCTAAATATGGCAATTTAGTTAGATTCATTAAGTTATCAGTATTATTTGTTTAAATTGATTTACCTTATTATAACAATATCTTTGCCCGATCAAGATTGATAGATTTGGCCTTAGATTTACTTGAATCTGATCGTCGTTTATGTTTTTTTATGCTTATCCATGCTTACATCGGCTAATTCCCTATTAATCTTGTTCGTTACATGTTATGCGTTTGGTTCTAGTTGAGACATAAGTGGTTCTGAGGTTATCATAATCTTATTTTCGTGTCATTGGTTAAGCATAATGTCGTCCGGTGGATGTTATGTATTAAGTTAAACTGAGTGTCATCCGGTGGAACCGGTTTAACCTGAACAAGGTTCGCTAGATTAGACTTGCTTTAATTTGAGGTCTGTTTATGACTACGCTAGCATTCGTTCGTGCTTCATGGACCCTGCATCGGCTAAAAAGACGATTCAGTTGTGCTTTCACGAATAGATCGTGCATATAGACTTATTTGGATATCAAACGATCTAGCTTTGTTTGCTGGGTTTGTTGAAACCCGCTGGCCGTTAGACCAGGTGAACGCAGACTTGGTGAACTTAGCGAAGAGGGTTTACTAAAGCCGCTGGCCTTCTAGACCAGCTTTAGTAGATCTCTGCTTGTTTGACGTACAGATCAGATCTGTATACGTGATCTATTTTCTTTTGTACACATTAACCGAATTGATCGGCTAGCACGTTATTATCTTCATATGAATATCCTGATAGTCGTTTTACTTCATTATTATACTATCGGTTCATAACATGACGAAATCGGCTTTCTAGTCGGTCTCCGATTATACTGGCTCTTTGAGCCGTACAGTTGGAACTATCTGGACTCACCAGTTAGTTCCGCCTTGTGTTACTGATTATCTCTGTTTCCTTGTCAATTGCAGGTCAAATTGACTGGCACGCTTGGGTGTTACCGACACTTCCAGGCCGGGTCCGAAGCTAGCTGGATCTGCGAGAGCTCTACTGCTTTCAAGGGTCGTTTCCGGCTTCGCTGGTGTGTTGGGCTTAGGGAACCACTTTTTGCGCCAACACAAACATAATATTTTTGAAGGATTCATCAGTATACAAATGGGGATGTCAACCAAACGATCTAGGAGGTCAGACGACTAATGCCGAAGCATTAGCCTCCTCATCCTCTGGAGCCGTCCACCCAAACAGGGCAGCCAGAGCTCGAGCATGCGAATCAGCCAGAGCTTACTGTACTCATCCAGGGCTTGTTGGTCAAAGCCTTCGGTCTCCCCGATGATGTTTAGTGCCTGCATAGCTTTCTTCCTTGATCGTGTGGGGGCAGGTGTCTCAGGCACCACTCCGAAAATTCGACAACTGTGGCATGGAGGGGCAGTTGGAGTGCGCGCCCTTGAACGTAGTCTATTTGCACGGGGAGTGGGGAGGATCCTTCTTGTCTTCAAAGTCACTTTTGATAGGAAGCGAGCACGCGGGTTTGGAGGTGAGCTTTCATGCCTTGGGGGAGACGCCGTCTACTGTTTGCTGGACTGCTGCATCCAGGGAAGGTCCTTTTCGTCATCGCCGGAAATAAGTCTTCAAGGGTTTAGGAGTTACAGGCACAGTGGGCATCCCGCCAAGGGCGTTCACCAAAGGCGCTACAGGAGCTATGTCCTCAGTGGGCACGAGCGAGGACACGCCTTCAACGATGGTGAAAGCCCTAGTTTGGGTTTGGTAATTGATGACACCCTAAGGACTAACCTACTTGCTAAGTGATGGCTAAGTGTAGGTTATCCTAACCATGGTGAGTGGAGCTAAATGATGTTGATCCAGTAAGCTCAACCATGGATCAAGGTGGTTCAAGTGGAGATGATCAAGGAGAAAGAAAAGGACTTAAAAGAGAAGGCAAAGGTATAAACCTAATAGGGCTTTTCTTTTGGTGATCAAGACACCGAGTGGGTGTGATCACATTTAGAGTAGTTAGCCGACTATCAAGGGGAGAAATTGATAATGGATTACCTTCAAGTGCTCTAGGTTGCATTTCATATGCATTGAACTAACTCAACCTAGAGATTGACTAAAAAACCCTTGGAAAAATGGTTTCAAAAGCTAACACACCATGCACAATCGTTAGATTCTTTGGTGTTAGCACTTGGAAACAAGGGTTGGAGTGGTAGAAAGGTGTTTGGGATCGGACGCTGGGTTCCTGGAGCATCGGACCATTGGCTGCATGCGTCCGACGGTCCCCCAGCACTGTTTCCTTCTGTAGAAAAGCGTCGGACGACATTGTTAGTCCGATGGTGAGCGTCGGATGCCGTCCGAGCATTTCTGGAGCTCTCTGGTCGTTTCTGGAAGCATCGGACGATGGAAATCATTGGTCTGACGCACTGTTAAGGGAGCGTTCAATGGTTGGTCTGTCTGGTGACTGCTGTGAGAATTGGACAGTCCGATGAGGTTTGAAGGGTGTGCGTCGGACCATGTGTTCATGGTCCGACAGTGCGTCGTGGCGAGTTCACGCCATGGCACAGTGCGCAGTGAGCTGAGAGCAAGGCGTCGGACGCTGCTGTTTGGTCCGACGCAGAGCGTCGGATAGCGTCCGATGATCAAAATCGTCTCTGCATGCTCTCTGGAAGTGTCGGACGCTTGAGGTGAATAGTCTGACAAAAGGAGCGTCCGACGATTGAGAAAGTGGCACGATCAGTGACCGTTAGTTATCCGCGGCTGAGGTTAAACTAAGCTAACACGTGGCACGATTGTGTGCGTCGGACGTTGGACATTGGTCCGACGCCTACCGTCCGACGGTGGTGTCCGACGCCATGAAAAGTGGTTTAACGGCTGTTTGAGTGGGGGTAACGGCTAGGATTGCACTTGAGGGTATTTATACTCCCTCCCTGGTCACTTGCTAACTCTCTTGCACATTTGGATCTTTGCCATACACTTTGTGAGCATCCTAAGCCTCCTACTCACTCACTTATTCATCTTATGATCATCTTTGTGAGTAGAGTGATCCTCAAGTGCATCATTGCTAGTGATTTGCATTCTAGAGCACTTGAGAGCAAGCCATCGTTGAGTTCTTATTCTCTTGGGGCATTGCCGTGTCCCTAGCGGCTTGGAGGTGATTCCGGTGTTGAGATTGATTGGTGATTGTTCAAGCCCACACCGAATGTTTGATTGTGAGGGGTTCTTGTGGTGTGTGAACCCTAGCTCGCAATTCACCAATGAAGACTGGTGCCACAACGAGGAGTAGCGTGACAGCGATCACGTGAACCTTGGTAAAAAATCAAGTGTTCTCTCTTCTCCCCCATCGAGTGAATGATTGGTTTTCCGGTATATCTTTGGTGATTGGCCTTCTTCAATTTTTTTGATCATATCTTGGTGATTGGATCTTCATGGCAAGTGGACTTCCCTTCATCAAGCCCCTCGGTATAGCTTTCTCGTTACCCACTCTCTTGCGCTTACTACTTGTTTAGGTGCTCTCTCCTTAGGTTTCGAAGGAGTGAGTTTCTAGGGATTGTGTGTATACTTGTGAGTAGCTTATTGTGCTAGGTGGCTTGCTTAAAGTACCCTTAGAGCTAGTGCTTGGCAAAGCTTTGTTAAATTACTAACATGTGGACTAGTGCTTTGTAGAAGTTTTTATAGGCTATTCACCCCCCTCTAGCCTATCCGATCCTTTCAGATGGCAAGCACCGGAGGCACGCCAGGGGAGGCAGCGGCATCCACCGATGCCACGACCCTGTTGGATTCATCCGGCTCTTTGTCAGCAGTGGATGCACTAGGAATGGCAGCTACAACCTCAGAAGCCACAGCCAAGTTGGTTTCATTTGCCCCCTCATCTGTCAGGGTCATATGAGGAGGCATGCCGGTAGGGGATGGGTGCGTGGCGACAGGCGGAGTCCCAGCCGAGACATCAACACACCCGGAGCCAGGAGGCGTCCGATGCGGAGTCACAGCCTTAACTGCCACACCTAATAGCCGGCTGAGGCTACCACGCTCACCAGATCAGGGCCTGGGAGCGGAGCCGTAGCCACGCCCAATTTTTTCATCTTCGAACATGCAGCGACGCCAGCTTCTAGCATGAGGCCCTCAAGGGCAGTAGCTGCTGGACTAGAGATGGTGAGCTCCGGCGAGGAGCACAACAATGCCAGCATCGGAGAGTCGATAGGAATATCCTCAAGCTGGGAGTCCGTGGAAGGGAGTCCGTGGGGTTCGCAGGCTACATCTCTGAAGAAGGGCCTGAGGAACCTCCTTGCTATGAATGCAGCCCGCCCTAACTATCAGGGCAACATCAGCTTCCAGCAGACATAACGGGTCGTGCCTCGGGGACTCCTCCACAAATCTTGGCCCAGGCATAATGACGAGGGCCTCCAAATCTTCAAGGATTCTCGCCATGGGCGAGACGGACGATGGAATTGAAGGAGCCTGAGTCACTTCGGGGGCCGAGGGGAGCGTGCCATCGACCTCCGCGTAATTCCCGACCTGGCCACCAACCGCCGGTCCCATGCCTAGCCGGAGCTGCACAGGACCTCACGAAGCATCCCCTCGGGCCCTATCCCGAGAATCGGAATCACACTGTCTGCGCCGGCACCAGTGCCCGTCACACGAAGGAGAGGGGGGCTGATCATCGCCAACTCCATGCATCGGCGTCCTTGAGACAACGATCTTGATTTCGTACCTTAACGCCCTCACCGGAGGTCATTCTTCAACATGCACTGGAGGCTCGACGATGTCCAGGTCCATGACCCCCGGGATGAGCTCCGGCAGGGAACTCCAAGCCTTGAGACGGAAGGAGGAATAGTCCCTCCGTTCAACAGTGTTTGGGTGAAGATCCCGCACCCAACACCACTCATCCAGAAGGTGCTCAGCAGTCTCGAGCTCCCAGGCGTGCGCTGGAATGCCGCTCAGCTTGATGTCAACGAGCGAGGGCAGCACCACTGCAGATGCGTTCTTGAACCACGACCAGCGCTTGAAGACGAGAGTGATCGACTGCAAGCGAAGTAGTCGCCCCTCATCGTAGACTCGATCAGGGAGGATTAGGATGCCCCCTCATGGCTTAGACGGTGAAACACCAGCGACTTAGCCAGGACATCGAGATGGCGAGCAATCTCAGCCAGCAAAACCTCGATTGAAAGAGTCACCAGGTCTCCAACAATCGAGACCGAGAGAGCCAAACGCAATTCGTCCTCAGCCCTGGCCATCCTAGCTGAACGGTCGATAATGCGACGGTGCCGGACCGGGGTGTCGGAGGTGGAGGCCAAAGCACGGTCATTGGCAGCCACCTGGGAGGAATCATCATCATCTTCATTCGTCTGGCTGGGAGGCTCATCAGGGCTAGCATCACCAGCGGCACCAGAGCACCGCCGCTTCCGGACACGATGACGACGCCTGATCCGCTGGCCATGGACAGCCGCAGCACCCACGTCCTCCCCACCAGCGACAGTCGCAGACTCCATGGCCATCACCTTCTCAGTGACAGGGGAACCAAGCGCCACCTTAGGCTGCCAGACGAAGATAGAGCGAGGCCCCGCCTCGAGATGAACACGCCCACGCCCGGAATAGGCAGACGCCTGGTGCCCTATCACGCGGCACTTGAAGCAGCGAGGCCCAACCCGGCAGGCGGCGGCGCGGTGGAAATGGTCAAAGCAGTTAAAGCACCTCCCCCTGAGGTCCACCGGCACTGGCCGACGGGGCCACGCAGCTCCTTCAAGCGCCGCTGACGCGCACGGCGGCTTTCGTAGCATTGCCACCCAGGCTCGACAGAGCCAACACGGGCACACACCTGACGGGGACGCGCCCTCAGGACGACCTTAAGGTGGCTTCGGGGCGACGAAAGGAGAGGCGCCGTTCCGCGAGGCAGCAGGCGAAACACCGTCCGAAAGCAGCATGTCATGAAATGAAGGGGCGGAAGAGGGACCATCCGAAGAGGATGTCGGACTCGAGTCGCACCACCTTTCAGACTTGGAACAACCTACCTGTGGCTTGGGAGGCGACGGGGGATGGTGGGTGGCCGTCGGGCCATGAGCAGGCACCGACGTGGGGCTAGCGGACGGGAGGGGCGCCGGGATGGGGAGGAGAGGGAACATCGCCGGGAAGGGGAGGGGAAGCGGTAGCCATCCGTCCAATCCTTAATTTGCATTTTTTATCTATAATAATGTTAAAGAATTAAGGGGGCTATTGCGTTTCTACCCTTCTTTTGAAGACCAATTGTGATTTTACCCTCGCTTTTTGCTCTGTTGCATTTTTACCCTTGTTTTGTGAAAACAAAGCTTCACTTTACCCTTACTCTGTGAACAACAGCTAATGGTGTTAAATAGACTTGGCAAGGACAACTTTGCCCTTACAAAAATACCCTTACTTTTCTTTGTTCATCGTAATTTTACCCCTTTTAAAAAAAATTAGCAGCAATATTGGAGAACTTGTTACATTTAATTCCACACAATATGCAAATATAGATAGATAATATCACATGAAAAGAAAGTGTAGCAAAGTGCAGCAACCATCATCCAACGTACTCAACCGTCATCCAACATACACAACCATCTCTATCATCCAACATACAAGTCCAAAATCGGTAGCTAATAATGAGATATTACATGTTCATTGTCATACATCACACTTATCCTAACAATACAGCCAACCTGACACCTCCTCTTCCTCTTCCTCTTTCTTTTGTTCCAGCCCCTTCTGCTCCTTCAATTCCTGCACTTGCACTTGCACTTCCCCTCCCTCTTCCTCTTCCTCTTCCTCTTCCTCTTCCTTGTGTTGCAGCCCCTTCTGCTCCTTCAGTTCATACACTTGCGCTTCCTCTTCGTCTTCCCCTTCCCCTTCCCCTTCCCCTTCCACTTCACATGAATGGAGAAAAATGGTTCAGTAAACAAATTTACTAAATAATCAAGAGTCATATTCATCTTCATCTTCATCATCAACTACTTCACCATCAAGATTGAACTCAGGGTCAGAGCAATCGTCACCAGAATCAGAGGATGCAACCAACTCACTGTCATAGCTACTATCACTTGGAGCCACAAGTGAATCAGTGTTAGAATGTATGCCCTCATCAACTCCTACGCCCTCCTCATCATCGTCACCTTCACCTTTGGATTTGGTAGCTCTCTTAGTTTTTATGACTCTCTCTCTCTTTTTCATTTGTGTCTCTCTCTTTTTCTTTTGTGGATGTGGGTCTCTCTGCAGTGTTTGTCTCATTGGTGGGCACTTTATTCCTCACAGAAGGGTGGCATCTACGTTTTGTTGGTGAAAACTGCAAAGGACCCTCGAAATCATAAATTTGGGCATTAATATAGACCTTTCCCTTGTCTTTATTGAGTTCAAACCACTCAAGCAACTGCTCATCAGTTTTAATCTCAATAGAAATTCCACTAGAATAATCCTCCAATGCACGCCACAAAGTTATGTATTTTTTTGAACCCCGTATGTAGTGCTCAGCTATGATTTTAACTAGCTGCGCCAAGTCAAAGCTATGCATGTCAACAACTTGAGTAGGCAAGGATCTACCTTGTTGCCATGTTTTTGGTCCCATATCAAGAAAATTGAAAAATGATAGAACTCTAACAATAAGCTTCATATCCATGTGATTTGACCCCACAAATCATATCATCGAATACACAGTTAACTAAATTGATTTACAAGCAGAATAATTTTGTCCTACAAACTAAAACTAATTTTCCTACAAAGTAAATGACAGGAGCTCCAAATCTTACTCAGTGTTTTCGCCAACCTCGCATAAATCCATCTCGCGCAATCCCTCGCTGGAAGAGGAAACGGAACGGAACTGAAACTAAGGTTTGGGTGCTCAGTTTCCAATAGAAGACGAGGGGCGGAATGGAAGAGGAGGGGCGGCCATACCTGGTCCGTGCTCCTGGCCGCCGATGCAGCACCTGCCGTTCGCCTGAGTGAGGCCCCTGGCCGCTGTCGGGAGGCCCTTGGCCGCCGACGCGGAGCCCTGTCCGCGGCTGCGGGGAGCCCAGGTCACACGTGACTCCAAGCCCTAGCCGCACGTGACGCTCGTCGCCTGTCACACCCAATTTTAAGGATAAAATTGAATGAACCAACTTATGTGCGCCCAGAGATCAATTACACACATAAGCGACAAATTACATAGTACCATCACAAGGTTCAATATATAACGAATAATATCACAGAGTCTTTACATAAATAGCAGCGGTCTAATAATTATAATCTCTCGCGGAAGCTCCAATTCACAGGGAAGTAGTTGACTGATGAACCACAATCCTAATAATCCTCAGAAGAATCCTCATAGTCATCTGTTACCCATCCGGGATTTTTATCCAAATATGAAAATAAAGCAAGCGTAAGTACATGTCGTACTCAACAAGAATAACATGGGTTTATGAGGCTCAAATAAGGCAAGACACTGGTTTGACAGCGGTTGTTTTAGTTGATCATATTTTAGCAACTGAGTAGCAGCAATAGAATATACCAAGGAACAAGATTTGCATGATCATATAAACATGATAATTAATATGGAATAAACATCAACAGAAACTTCAAATAAATCAATATTAAATTAGTTAAGTTCCTGTAAGACGTCCAAGGCCGCTCTTGACCGCGAGCACGGCTGATATACCAGTTTTACACTCTGCAGAGGTTGCACACTTTCACCATAAGTCGTGATTCCCATATGCCAAGGATCATGACTCCCATGTCACCTCACCAAGGAAGTGCGGCAGGGTACACTATGAAGTCTTTCAAAAGCCTTCCTAACATGCCACTAATCAATCCGGGCGCAATGGCAAGGGGTGGTAGAGCCGTCCTTCTAGGGGCACACACACGTAGCAGTACACACAAAGACAGGAGCCTCAAAACAACCAGCTCGGCAAGGAACCTTTCAAGATTAACAACATGATAGAAAGTAACTTCATACTTGACTAAAGTCAGAGCCATATGACCCTCATGGTTGCGCTGTAAGTCCCGGTGTCATACTTACAGTTAAGTCCTTAGTCCATGTTGCTAAAAAGCATCTTTTAATCTTTATCTCATAATTAATTAATCAAGTTCATAAGATCATGGCATCATCCAGCGCTAGCATCACTACTCAATGCAATCCCATAGGTAACAAGGATCAAGTGATCAAAACTTAGGAATAAATACTATAGTTGCCAAGGTAGATACATGCATCATGAATTTAGTGATTAAGGTGAATAGGCAACAAGGATGGTCCATGCTATACTTGCCTTGATCAAAGTGCTCTGGAGAACTTGGATCCTCCGTGTACTCTTGATCACCTACGTATTGCTCACCGTCTGAACTCGATCATAAAATCACCACACAATCATCGTAGCAATCATACACGAAGCAAACAAGATCTATATTAGAAACAGTACACCAATAGTGGAAAAACAGATTGAAAAGTGTATAAAAATAATCTACGCGTTGCTACGATTCCAACGATATATAGTTCATGCAAATCGGAGTTCAAACGGAAAAGTTATGAAATAAACAAGTTTTACTTTAATAAAATAATAGATTAAATCTAATCTCGAATTTTAAAAGTTGAAAACATGAGTATCAGTATCATCATTAGATAGATTAGAAAATTACGAATCTAACGAGACTTGAACGGATCAAATCGGAGCTAAAACGAATAAAATATGGCCGAAATAAACTGAGTGGCAAATCTGTAAATATTGAAAACATATTTTTTTAATCTAAACCGAGGAAAATACGTTTTGTAAATAGGAAAGCGTAATCTGAGAAATACGCCAAAGGACCGCGGGTTAGAACATTAAAAAGCTCAGGGGCTCTTTTGCAAAAGTGCCGGCGAAAGGGTATCTCTCACAGTGAGCCGTTGGATCGGCCGTTGACGGCGCAGGTAGCTCGGGAAAAGAGGGGCGGCTCTGGTCGCCGGAGTCGGGCGGCGCTCGGCCGATTCCTCGCCGGCAAGATGGCCGGAGACGGCGTTTTCGGGGCTACGAAGCTCGGCACACCTCGGGACCTGGTCGGGAAGTAAGAGGAGTTCAAGCCGAACCTATTTATGGTTTCGGTTGCCACAGAGGTAGCTCGGGGAGGATGCGGCGAGCTAGGTGGCGGAACTATGGTGGCGGCGAAGCTCGGCATCATGGCTGTAGTGCACAAAACCGAGGGAGAAGGGGTCGGGAAGGTTCCAGACCTTGCTGCGAAGCTTGGAGTACAACCAATTTCGACGGAGAAGTCTTCCCGAGGGGAAATCGACGGCGGCGGCGGAGCTCGGGGCGACGGCGGAGCTCGGGGCGGCGGCTAGGGCAAGATTGGAGGGCGTGGCTTGCTCGGGAACTTGTGGGGATGGACGGCAGAGCTTGGCCGACCTATATAGGGGCGCGAGGGAGGCGTAGGAGATCCGGACTTCGGGAGATTCGATGGTTAGGATACGGTCGGAGGCAGCAGTCGTGCTCGGTTCGGGCTCTGGCCGGAGGAATGAAACGGCGCTGTGCCATGGTCCGACGCGTCAGTGCCAGTAGGAGGGAAGGGGAGAGGGTCGCGGCTTCCTTTTACGGGCCGTGGAGGCGTGCTCAGGACGGACTCGTCCGAAAATTCCGGCGGCGGTCGGTTGGACATCGAGTCCTGCTCAGACTCCAGAGGAAGGAAGGGGACGACTCTGAGCAGTAGGTCCCGCATGGCAGCCAAAGGAGAAAGGCGCCTGCGCAAGGAAGATGGGGCGGTCTGCCGACGCTCGGGCGGCCTTCTGCCCAAGCGGGCGAAAAAGGAAGAGGGGATATTTCCAAATACATTTGAATATTTCCAAATCTCAATAAAGTGCAAATCAAACAAAAATATCATCGAGCAGCATGGATGCAACAAATCATGTTTCTAAATCCTATGATTTATTTTAATTGCTAAAAGCTATTATTTGCTAGGTTAATATGCCAAACAATTGCATAAATAAATCAATTTGTTCCTACTTTAATAAAAGCAAATTTTAGGGTGTTACATCGCCCGCGAGCGCGCCACCCACACGGACTTCATGACCTAGATACGGTCGAGGAAAGAACGAGAGAGAGATAGGATACGGTAAAGCAATAAGGGTATTATTGTCTTTAGGTATTGCCGTGAAGGTTTTTTTTTCATTTTTTTAGAAACAACTAACAGATCTAAAAAAAAGGGGTAAACTGCGATTTCGTTTTCACAAAGTGAGGGTAAACATAACAGAGCGAAAAGCGAGGGTAAAATCACAATTAAGTTTCAAAAGAAGGGTAGAAATGCAATAGTCCTAAGAATTAAGCATTTCTTGCATCCTTTTCTTTGTTTCAAAAACTGGCCTTGCACCCATTGTATCCTATACGTGACACGGATTTGTGACACATGCTCATACAAGTTTTAACAATTATGTGTCCCAACGATAGTGAGGGGTCGAAGTTTAATATGCGTTGAGTTTCATACAACGCGAGCATATTTGCTACTAGCGTATATAAAAGAGCCCCCAAAAAAATATCTGTCACTGCATCGGTTCCAATTTCAAAATTTTAAGTCTCTTTGACTTTTTTAATATCCAAATCCAAGCAAGTATTCCCTCCGTTCCAAAGTATAAGTCTCTTTGTTTTTTCGGTACAAATTGGATTTGGATGTCGAAAAAAATCAAAGCGACTTATAATTTGAAATGAAAAGAATACTTGATATCTTAACACTTAGATGTTATTTGTAAAATAGATCTAACATCTAGAAACCATGCAACCATATGTGACATATCGACCTAGGTTAATACAGTTGATAACAACCATCTCGTACCCATGAGGCACTATATCCTTAGTTCCCTCATTGTTAAGGGAATCTTCATTCTGCCTTGCAAATATATACTCCCTCCGTATAGGATTTAGATGTCGTTTAGGACAACAACACGATCTTCAAAACATGACTTTGACTTCATATTTCTAAAAAAATATTTATTGAAAAGTGATATATACATACTTTTATGAAAGTATATTCGAAGAAAAATCTATTTATATAGTTTTTCATATTTCCAAACTCAATAATTTAAAAGTTATTCATGATTTATATTCCTAATGTTTGACCAAACCTTGCCCAAAATGAGATCCTTTTTCTATACAGAGGGAGTATAAAAGTATAAAAAAATATTGATTCAATACCGAAAAAATATTGTACCCTAGTTTGAAAAATTATTGCCTGTGTGGATTGTGGTTCTACCATAGACTTTTGTATTGTTGCATTTAGTGCCGAGTGTAAAAAAGTAATTTCACGTACAAGTTAACACAGTTAGATCATCAAACTAATGGAAAGATCAAGAAACAAAGCCAAACTCATTTTAGGGCCAAACAAACAAGTTGAAAAGAAAAGGGCGAAAAAATTAAGCACAATTTTTTTTAACGTAGAAACCCATTCTTTTTCTAGTTTACGGTTTAGGATATCAAATTTGTACATTGAGTAAAACTTCAGTGACATTAGTTGTCTTTTTAGAAACACAACGACATTAGAAACAGAACTACATTAATTGAGGTTGGACAAAATATATTTTTCTTTTTAAAGAGTAAATTAGATCGTTTGATACAGCTCACAACAGCCTTATAAGTTATTTCGATTTTTTTTTTGCTAAATACCTTTTTCCAAAAAAAATCATCGATAAGTTATTTTTTTCTCCTCTCACCAAGGGATAAGTTGGCAATAATCTGAAAAAAGCTTACCCAGCTCTCTCTCTTATTTCTCTCGTAACCATATAAAATTTATTGGTGAAACTGTTTTACCGAACATTATTTTCAAAACGGTAAAAAGGTTGCTCATGAGCTATGCTAAACGGGCCATGGTATTCTGTGATGGGCTACAGGTGTGATTGGTTGCCTAGCTTGGGGGCTAGCCAGGCCTCCATAAGCCAACTTGGCCCTGTTTGGTTGCCTGGCTGGCCCCCTTGGCCAGGCTCCAACAAGCCCATTTAAGGTCCAGACCCAGGCTCCCTGGGAACGGCGGGGGTGCTCGTTTCCGTGGAGCCAGGCTTGGGCCAGCCGCGCGCGGCGCCTGCCCTGTCTCCCCGAAGCCAGGGAACAAAACCCTGCCCCCCGCGCCCGTCCGCTAGGGTTACCTTTTCCATTCGACACTCCACCCATCGCCGCTCTCTTGGTGTTCCCTCTCACCCCCTCACTCCTTCTCTCTGTCTTTGTCCCCGGCGGTCCTCGGCGGTGCGCGTCGCGGCGCGCCTCTCTCAATCCTCGCAGGTGAGGTCTTCTTCGGACCAAGGCCGTAGACGGACGGTGCACTCCTCTTCCTCTTTTGTTGCCCTATTGCCTCTTCCCCTGTTGTTGAAATGTTCTTTCCTTGTAGATTCATTCAGTTACCGGCTACTGTCTATATTTTGGCTACTTGATCTGTTATGCAATGTTTTCCGAGTGCTATTGTTGATTCTTTTTTGTTCCTGGTACATGATACATTTATATTTATGCTGAGTTCTTTCGATCTTCCTATGATGTTCCTGGATCTGGGTGGCGTTTTTTGTCGCAGCCGGTCCACACTTTTTGTCATATTAGGGTTCATTTCATAGGGTAGCCCATCGTCAGTTATAATCTGTAGCCCATGTCTTGCGTTGTCACATGGATGGATTAGTGCTTAGGGTTACTGATTTGCCCATCATGGCAGTGGATCTGGTTGCGCTTAATTTTTATCGCAGCCGAACAACCATTTCTGTCAGGCTAGGGTTTCATTTCAAATTAGGGTTTAATTTCTGATCTGGTTTCGCCTAATCTTTACCCACTTGATTTGCCTTCACTGGCCGTGGATCAGGGTGGTGCTTCTTTTCTATCGCAGCCGATCCATTACTTTCTTGGTTTAGGGTTCAATCTTAGAACAATTCAGTTTTCAATACTAATTTTGGCCCGATGCCTTGCGTAGCTCCATGGATCCTACACTTAGGCGCTGCCGGCTCATCATTAGAGGAGCTTCCATGGTGGTAGTCATCAGTGTCTGGCTGTTTGTTAGATTCAGGCGCATGTCACGCATCAGGAGAGGGATCTCCTACGGACCAATGACTGCCAGGGACCAAGAAAGGATGAACAATCTCAGGTTCATCTATCACAGTGACGACGCACACTGTCTTGAACTGCTTAGGATGAAAAAGGCTCCTTTTTTCTAGCTATGTGATCTGTTCAGGCAACGGTCTCTACTAAGGGACAGCATTCACAGCTGCATTGAGGAGCAAGTTGCAATGTTCTTACATGTGGTAGGACATAACCAGAGGTTTAGGGTGGTAAAGCGGACCTTTAGAAGGTCCATCGAAACCATCAGTAGGTACTTCCAGCAAGTGCTTTTTGCTGTTGGTGAACCGAGGGGAGAGATGATCCAAGCACCTGCTACTTCTGTCCACCAAAGAATTCAAAATAGTAGGAAGTGGAATCCTTTCTTCAAGGTTGGCAGCTTTGTCCATTCTTTCCTACTTTCTTAACTTTTGTAACAACAACCTAATACAAGGGGGTTCCTAATTCTAGGACTGTTTGGGAGCCATTGATGGTACACATGTCCTTGCTAGGGTGCCTGCCAAACACAGGGTAGCTTTCATGGGGAGGAAGCACACCACAACACAAAATGTGCTAGCTGCAGTAGACTGTGATCTAAGGTTTACCAATGTGCTGGCTAGCTGGGAAGGGTCTGCTCATGATGCCCTCATTCTAGCTGATGCTTCGGAAAGAAGTGATGGGCTTGCTTTGCCACAAGGTAACAACAACTACCATTACCTACTTTTATGATTATCCCTACTCATGTTAGGTGGGATGATTAATTCTTGTTCTCCTTCCAACTTTTTAGGGAAGTTCTACCTAGTAGATGCTGGCTATGCGGTAAGGCCAGGATTTTTGCCGCCTTATCGAGGAACCAGATACCACTTAAGGGAGTATGGTACTAGGAGGCCTCAGAATGCTAGAGAGCTTTTCAATCTGAGACACTTAGCCCTTCGGGTTACAGTTGAGAGAGTTTTCGGTGCCTTGAAGAATCGTTCAAGATTTTGTATAACAAGCCCTTCCACCCCTACAAGACCCAAGTCAAGCTCATGCTTGCTTGCTGTATCCTTCACAACTGGATACTCAGGCATGGAGTTGACGACCATGTCCCTCTAGAGATTGAGTGGCAAGCCAACCTCACCCATGAAGCTGGTCCAAATGATGTTGTCCTGGACAATGCCACCTGGGCGGCCAAAAGGGATGCATGGGCTCAACAGATGTGGCAAACTAGGCATGGGGCTACTAATTAGTTATGCTATTCAATGGTGTTTTATCTTTTGATGTATCCTATTTGATGTAAGAACAGATGCCTCATACTGAGGTTGATCCCTAGGACAATGATGCATGTTATCTGCTGTGATCTACTGCTGGATATTTGAATTTTAATAATTGGTTGATGCTATGCATGGCTGAATTATGTTTGTAACTTTTTCCAACTACAATGATGCATTATTGTGGCCTTCCTCATTTTGGCTTCAGTAATGGATGGTATGCAAGCTGGTGCTGTTGAGGAACCTATGCAGCAGGTTCCAGACGAAGTGCTAGCAGCAGGTGGCAATGCTGCACCTCCAAGACTGCAGTAGACTCCAGAAATGTCTGGGTTCATCCTCAGGCGTTTTGCAGAGCTGGTTGCTAAAGGAGTCCGCACTGATAAGGGTTTCAAAGACTACCACGTCAATACTGTTGCAAAACACCTTGCTGATTTCGCAAATCTGCAAGTGACAGGGACTCAAGTCTACAACCACCTTCGCAAGTGGCGGTCAAGGTGGGTGAAATCTGCAGGCTGAAGGAGCTGAGTGGAGCCAATTGGGAAGAGGATCTGTGCATGATAACCCTGGAGGAGGAGCACTACAATGGACACGTTAAGGTAAAACTGTCATTGTGTTTACTTCCTAGCAGAAACTATTCATTGTTTTGTTCATACTCCTAACCATCTCTCTTCTAAACTATGCAGGATCATCCCAAAGACGCTGAATTCCTCAATGTGCCGCTGGTGAACTACTCTCAGATGCAGAGGATCTTTGGATGTGGCGTCGCTACTGGAAGATTTTCCATGGGATCCAGTGAGCCTCTAGGACAGCCAGCTGAGTAGGACACCATCGACTTGTTCGCTGATGCACTAGAGCTAGTGAAGGAAGACACCCCAGCACCCAAGAGTGATGAGAAGAAGAATGGGAAGCGCAAGAGAGCTCTGAGTGAAGAAGATATTGCTCTCATGACAGCTATGACTAATGCAATCTGGGGACTGAGCCATGCTGTGAGTGAGGGGAACCACTATGAGGCAGCACCTGGCATTTACGAAGCAATGATGAGTGTGCCAAACCTCAGCCATTCTGAGCTGATGAAATGCCTCAACTATCTGATGAAGAACAAGGGTAGCGCCATGGTGTTCGTGGGAGTGCAACCAGATGACCAAGAGCTATGGTACAGGACCCATCTGAGTGGCTAGGGTTACACTGCAAGGTAGCTGACTACTTTTTGATGCCGCGCATACCAACATCTGACCACCTAACTCCTTTTTTGTAACTAGCAATGCCTAATAGTTAACTTAGGTTCATGGTGGGGTCCTGAAACATTTGGATGTGGATCATAGTTTGTAGTGTTCATGGTAGGCATTTCCAAAACAGTATACATGGATGCCATGCATTGGTGGTTGGTGGTGGCTTTTCCAAAACATTTGGGGGAAACCTATTATGCGGGCAATGTTTGCTGATTAATGATGTTCTTATTTCACTTCTCCTATTGTGTTTTGATGCTGTCTTTGCTGTTATGCTTTCACTATTGTGCTGTTTGTTTTGGTTTTCCCAGTATCCTTCAATCTGGTGCTGTGTGTTTGTTAATTTGGGATGTGTTTGCTGGGGTTAATGAATCTGGTGCTCCTTTAATTTGAAGGATGAAGTGGTACGTCGTCTTCAAGGGTCACAAACCGGGGGTGTACAACACGTGGGAGAGTTGCAACGCCCAGGAATCAGGTTATCACAGCAACCTGTACCAGGGATACAAGTCCAAGGAAGAAGCAGAAGTGGCATTTGCAAGATACATGGCTTATGAAGCAAGGGCAGAAGCAATAACGCAGGTAGTCAACGAAGCTACAAGGCATTTGCACAAGGAGAAGATGCAAACCCTACCACAAGCACTCAGCTGGTTGATTTCGAAGAACTGCATCATAGCATCACTAGTTGTTGTAATGGCAGTCCAGTTTGTTATTATTTGTAAGTGTTGAAGCAAACTCAACAAATGTAAACCTTCAATTAATTGGGCATAACTGGATAGTAATATTGACTTGAACAGTTGACATTGCAACTTATAATATTAAGCCCAAAATCTATAGTGTTTGTTTCGGATCCATATTACACGAACCATAACTGTTAGGCCGATGTTGACATCTACTAACGTCGCCCAATATAACTTTATAACCTTTAACACTAGGGACGTGATTAGAAGATGTATAGTATTTAATTAACTGGTCATTAGCAACTAGCCACTTATCTATTACCAACATTCTTTAGCATGAACTGGGTTGTCAATCCTAATTATATATGCTAAGAATAAATAAAGGTTTTACATATTATTCTATGTGACTAGGCAAAAATATAAATAAATATAAACTAATAACAATTCTGCAAGCGGACAGATAATTATACCATTGTAGCATTTTACCTATGAGTTCTACCAGGTTGTCGATTAATATTTATACCACTTGGAAGGACTTGGATAAACTACAATATATTATATTGATAACCACTATATACAATGAATAAGTGAAATTACCGATGTCATATACTCTACTCATAACAGGTAGAGGTTACAAGATAATAAAGACAAAAAGGGTGATAAGTATGATCAAGCATCATTAATAAACATAAACATCAAAGCACTTTCTAGTCATTGTAATAGCTAGCTAATGGATAAACTAAGGAATTAATATCTAAGGTAATTCTATAACTACGTCAACAAATAACTCTAACTAGTGCAATTACATGTAGCAATCATTGTCAGATTAGTCCTATATCATGATCACATGCAAAGGGCATCATCTAGGAAAGGTGTGAAATAGAGTCATCACCCAACTTCGCGACCGTGCCTGCTTGCCTACATACAGGGGGTGGACTACAGAGGAATCAACGTAGCTGTCACCTACGCGAACTACCACACGACCTGGCATATCAGGGTGCACTCGCAGATAAATGAAATATCTAGACACCACGTCTACACATTGTTCATCATCTACCCAACAACTGTTTGGATAAACGCTATACGAGCAATTACATGAATTCAATAAGATCAAACCAACTATACTAGACATATAATTAAAGTAGACAAAGACTAATGCAATCAAGAACATATGAACTATGAAGAATAATGTTTCCCTAATCATAATGAAGAATACAATAATAGAGAAAGAAACAGAACTATACCGAACTCTGCGCTCCAGACGATCGCCGGGGCTCCAGATCCCACCGAAGAACTAGATCTCCTTTACTCTCTAATCTAACTAGGCTAGAACTATGAACTAGAAGGCTCTTGATGAACTAGTAGGCTCTTGATGGCTTGAAGACTTGTTGTCTTTGATGAATGATTGATTGATGCCTCCAGGGGGTCTGCCCCTTTATTTATAGCCTGGTGGGATGCACGTGCACCGTAGGATCAAACCGACTTGAAACAAGGGCCGAGATGACTCCTCAAAGGCGGCGGAGGAAGGCTCCAGAAGGCGACGGCGAAACCCTAGGGGGGCGCCGCCCGGCCCAACCCTAGGGCCGGCCGGCCCCACCTGGCCAGGGCTCGGACCCAGGTTGCTTCAGGTGTCTTCTACACTCTTCCCACGTCCCGATGATGATGTTTCCTTCGCGGTTAAGTTTCGTGTCTTTTATGCTCTTTAACCCTTCTTTTATGCTTTTCTAGAATAGTCCCTGAAAAATACAGAACATGCAAAACTCGTGGAAACTGTCAGTTAAAACCCTAGACTAGTATGTTTTCATGTGTCCTTTCATGTCTAAAGTTCTAATAAAAATTGACGTTATCGACCGTCAACAACTCCCCTAAGCTTACCTTTTGCCAGTCCCTTGGCAAACAAACTAAGCCAAATTACTAATGTATTTGGATCAGGAGTTGTTACAATGCTTTCATTCTTTCCAAGTACACATGCTTTCAAACAGAAATTCTCCTCCAGATTAGACAATAACTGCTCTAACCTTCAGACTTACTCGTTTTACCTTTAACTATGGAGCTTTACAACCCTCGCATAAGTCTTGAGCAATTGAAAGATAGAACAATTAAGTCAAGCACTATGTCTCAATTCTTCACAGTACCAGTATTCCGGAGTTTTGTAAGTTTTTGAAATAAAACTCAGAGCTTAATTGTATGACACCCTCAAGTCCCTCAATATATATGGTATTTGTGGATCTCACTTAAGGCATTAATGTTATGCCTTCCTATAACTAAGGATTATAGTGGAGCTCATAAGAGTAGTAATAACAAGAATAAGCATACTTGCAATTCATATGTTGTAAAGTCAAACGATGGATCCACAGAGAATCGAGGCATACAATCAAACCAAGATGTGAATGTATGGGATATGGTGGATAGGTATATATGTGGTATTTAGTCGCTAACTCTAATTCTACTTATGCTCTTTGGAAATGATTCACTCTCCTTTAGAACTTGGAGGAACAGATGGCTATCTTTATTCTTTCTCTTTCTCTTCTCCCTCCTTTTTTTTTCCTTTTTTTCCTTTTTTTCATTCGGGCAGCGGGCATCTAGTACCCATTGTTTTAATGCTGGGACACTTGTTCATCTTTTACTCTCTTTTCTTTTCATACTTTTGCATAGCCACATGCATCCAATACATGATTTGGAGAAATAACAATAGTGAAAACATAGAGCATTTATAACAGGGCTGTCCTATGGGGTTTATATATTTTTAGTGTTCACTCCCAGTGCAGGAGAAAATATTTTTATGATGAACATCGATGAAAGGTGAAATGGTTACGATTACTCCCAGGGTAGGAATAATACATATGTGCTGAAATGTGTACGTGATCTTGATTTTAAAAGCATGACAAGACTCTCATATGGTATTCAACAAAGGTTGACTAAACTCAATGCAAAGCAAGCAGCATGAATGTGCAAAGGTTTCCTATCTCTAAATGTATAATATATGGCTTTGGTAGGAATTCGCATTTTGTCATACAAGAGCTCATCATGTAGATTTTAAGTTTTCAAAAATAAATCTCCAGAACTTAGTAATGGTAGGAATAAGGTAAATAGCAGCTTAACCTTCATGAATCATATCAATCAATCATCTAGATTTAGCATAAGCATATGCCTCCACAAGTTTTAGGTTTAGAGTAAATTCTCAGATTAAAACAGTAATATCCAAAACTCAGGTGAATATAAGTTTGACAACTAGGCACTTGAAAGGAATTGGACAGAGCAACTATTCATTATTTCCAAAACAATATTTTAGTGTTCGTCAATTTTAATTTGGTTCTGGCCTAGAGTGGCTCTAAACAAACTCTAATATATAGCTAAATATTTATTTGGTTTTCAAATTTTATTTTACTAGCTAACTTACGCGAAAAAGCGATATAGTAATAATGATAAGAATAACAGTGTGGAAAACTAATACTTAGCTGGACTTAAAATGGAGGGTGCCCTCCCCCAAGCTTGACGTTTGACAGGGTCTTTGATGTTGTAAATTGAGTGATCCTTCTGGAAGGAGGTGTATCGACAGCGTAGAGGTGTCGGGTCGACTTGCTTTTTGATCATGTATTTTTTTCTGTGAAACTCAATTGCCAACAAAGATACCAAATCTTATGGAGAGGGGTTAGATTTAGTACCACTCCATGGTAAGTGATTGATTTTATATTTTCAGCAGAAGCTTCCTAACTGAGTGGACCTTCATGTGCCCACATATTTTTTGGGGTTTTTTCTAAAAGGTGTGGACCTTCGTATGCCCATATATTTTTGGTATTTTTAGATTTTTCTATGATACTATGGTGAACCTTCATGTGTTCACATATTTTGATATTTTTGTGCTTGTATAAAGTAGACTCAATAAGCGCATAGGTATAATTACTTAATAACTAGGGGATGCTCCTCCCCCAAGCTTGATGTTTACAATACTTGGTGCTTGAATGTTTCTCAGAGTGAGCTAGTAGTAGTCCTGGTGGGTGCCACTAATACTCTCTCCTTAGTCATAGTATTGTTCCTGCATAATTGTACTCTGACAAGAAAACCAAAACTCGAGGCTCGAATTATCAAGGGGTTAGCGGTCAGCCAATGAGCACTTTGATTATTCTTTGAGTTGATTTTAATTAATAGATTTTAGCAGGATTCTAATAGGATTCTCTTTTTTGGGGTTTTTCTAAGTTTCTTGTATAGCAATCAAAAAATGTATGCATGCTATATATGTTTTTTTATGCCACCACAGGGAATATTCATTTCCGTGGGGCTTAGGATTTTCATAATGCAACAAAGTAAATATAGATTGTTATTTTTATTTTTCTTTTTATGCCACCACAGTAAATATGCCTACAGGGTTACCATAGGTTCATTCACATGGGGTTTTAATATTTATGATGCAGTAAATAAATAGTAAATATTTTTATTGTTTTATTTTTAATATGCAAAAATGATTATGCTAAATGTGTTAAAGTAAAATTATTAATGAATGCTAACTTAATTAGATAACTATCATTCTAACCTTATGGATAGGGTACGGAATTTAAAGTCTACCGACAGGACTTAGATAGAGGAGAGTACTTACTCAGTATGTTCATCGTCTGAGGTTACCTTAGTCAATTCCCCATTTTGTGGTGGTCTTCTTTCTCCTTCCATCTCTTTTCTGTCTCTTCTGCTTCTCTCTTTTCTAGCTCCAGCTCTTCCTTGCATGCTTCTCTTGCTTCTTCATATCTCTTCATCCATTCTTCTACTTATGCCTGGATCTCTTCTTTCTCTGCTTTAGCAATCTGGTCCATCCTCTCAGCTTCTGCTTCCCACTCACTCCAGCGTGGTGCTTGTACGGCTTCTTCTTGCTCCTTGTAGCAGTCTTCATACTTCACAATCTTACCAGGGAACTCCTCCCATCCACAGTGAGGCTGGGCAGCCTGACGGCGGGCTTGGCGTCTCCTCCTGTTGCGTTGCTTCCTGTTCTGCTCATAGTTAAGTTGTGTTCTAAATTGACAGCGTACCTTTCCAGTGGGTAGGTTGAAGTGGATCTGTCCAGACCCGATATAGATGATAGCATTGGCGGTGTAGAGGAACGGTCTTCCCAAAAGAATAGGTGATTTGTCATCTTCCTGCTTGTCAAGAACTAGAAAATATGCGGGTATATATTTATCTTGAATTCTTACCATGACGTCCTTGACTACGCCTTTAGGGAATCTTAGTGATTGGTCTGCCATCTGCAACTGAATATATGTTGGGTATAATAGTAAATCATCAAATAATTCATCATATACCTTTTTGGGCATTACATTGACACCTGATCTAGTGTCGCAGACGGTGTCGGGAAAAGTGATGTCTCTGATTGTGCATTCAATGATTGGTACACCTAGGTCACCTTTCTTTATTGGGAATGGTTTTGGGAACATATGATCATTTTTTGTGTTGATAGCATTGATTAGTTGAGCGGTTTCTTCAGGTACATGTCGGGGTTTGTTCTTCCTCCATCTTCTATTGTTCTTCTTCTTGGGCACTTGTTGTTGTTGCTCTTCTTGTTGATGCAATTGCTTCGGGACTGCTGGATCCTTCAAGATGCGGTTCTTCAACAAGAATCTCTCCTTCTTATCCTTGATGAAGAGGACAATCTTGACGTGTTCCGTATAGATGATGGTTTTGGTTGTGCATAAGAATGGTCGTCCCAAGATAATGGGTGCCTTCTCATCTCCTCCGGTATCCATGATTACAAAGTCAATTGGGACATATGATTGCCCCACTCTGATAATAGCTTCTTCAACTCTCTCAGGGTAGCAAATGGTCTGATCTGCTAGCTGCAAACGCATATCTGTGTACAACAAAGGATCACCTAATATTCTCTCATAGATTACTTTAGGCATTATGTTGACACTTACGCCGAAATCGCAAATAGCTTCTGGAAAGCTGTGGCATCCTATAGAGATAGGAATGACAAGTCTTCCAGGGTCTCCCATCTTATTAGGTAGTGAGTGATTTATCCACAGTATATCTGCAGGCTCAATTTGGTATTGTGTTGCATTGTGAATATCAACAAGGTTAGCAGTTTCTAAATCTTCCGGCTGGCCCGGGAACTTTCCTTTCTCAAATGGAGGGACAGCAGCAGCAAGCTGAGCTAATTGTGATTCTAACATTTTATTAAAGCTGTGCTGATTCTTTATAGCAGAAGCAAAGGTATCCATTCTGGTATTTATGTTTTCGAAAGCTTTATCATTCGAGGCTACCTTTCTAGACATTTGATCTATCAATTTAGATTGAGCAGCAACTAAATCTCTTAAAGGTGGAAGATTATAATTATTATAACTATTACCTTGGTTGTTACCTTGGTAATTACCTTGTCGAGGTTGCTGATTCAATCCTTGGTTTGGCTGGTTCCATCCTTGACCTTGCTGAGGACGATAGTAGGTGTTGTTGTTGATGAAGTTCACATCCTCTTGCAGCGTAGGGCAGTTAACAGCTGAATGCCCGTAATCTTCACATTCTTCACAGGTCATGCGAGAATCATCAATATGCATGACTTCCTTCTTCTCTATGTCGAGCTTCTTCATGATGAGGTCTAGCTTGGCAGTGACCATGTCAGTCTCCTTCAAATGATAGATGCCTCCTCCTCTCTTGCGAGGTTGAGTACGTTCTTCATTACAGCTCGAATTTGAGACCATCTTCTCCACAAGTGCTTGAGCTTCTGGAAACTTCAGTGACAGGAAAGCTCCTCCAGCTGCAGCATCTATGGACTCACGGGTGCTTGAGATAAGCCCGTGGTAGAAAGTCTGCATCAGTAGCCAATCCTCTATCCCATGATGAGGACAATCTTTAATGTAATCTTGGAATCTCTCCCATGCTTCAGTGAATGATTTGTCATGTTGCTGTTGAAAGCTTGAGATTTTCCCACGCAATTCATTTATTTTGCCTGTAGGAAAGAACTTTGCCAGGAAAGTAATTGAGCATCGGTCCCCTGTAGTGTTCTTGTCTTTGTTGGTGTAGAGCCACTGCTTCGCTTTCCCCAAAAGTGAAAATGGAAAAAGACGGAGTAAAATAGCATCTCTTGGTACTCCTCTGATCGTGAAGGTGCTGCAGATCTCTAAAAAGTGTTGTAAGTGTGCACTTGCATCTTCATGAGCTTTTCCACAAAACTGGCTGGCTTGAACCATGGTGATAAGAGGCTTGAGCTCGAATCCATTCTCCCCCGTGTTGACTGCTGGTCCAGTCCGGATGTTTTCTGTTGTTGGGGCAGAGAACTCGCGCAGTGTCTTCTCAGCCATGTCTTCAAACACAGGAGATAAATCTTCTCCTAAGTGTACTTCTTCCAATGTTGGAGCTGGCTCCTTTGATGAACTAACTTGATCAGCGATGGGTGTTCTTGATGGTAGCTGGAAATTATCCCTCACCTCTATAAACTTCTTTCTTCTCAGGAGTTTCTCTCGATCTTCAGCGAAATTGTTTGGAAGAGAAAAAAACCATTCATTCATCACCCTGCATAAGATAAGTAAATGATAAAAAACAGGGGTGTGCCTGTTTGAGTTAGAGATCAATCGGTAATACAATCTTATCCATGATGCATATGTGTTATCAATATTTTCTAAATTTAATGTGCCTTCCCCGGCAACGGCGCCAAAAATACTTGTTGACATCTACTAATGTTGCCCAATATAACTTTATAACCTTTAACACTAGGGACGGGATTAGAAGATGTATGGTATTTAATTAACTGGTCATTAGCAACTAGCCACTTATCTATTACCAACATTCTTTAGCATGAACTGGGTTGTCAATCCTAATTATATATGCTAAGAATAAATAAAGGTTTTACATATTATTCCATGTGACTAGGCAGAAATATAAATAAATATAAACTAAGAATAATTCTGTAAACGGACAGATAATTATACCATTGTAGCATTTTAATAGGAGTTCTACCAGGTTGTCGATTTATATTTATACCACTGGGCAGGACTTGGATAAACTACAATCTATTATATTGATAACCACTATATACAATGAATAAGTGAAATTGCCGATGTCATATACTCTACTCATAACAAGTAGAGGTCACAAGATAATAAAGATAAATAGGGTGATAAGTATGATCAAGCATCATTAATAAAGATAAACATCCGAGCACTTTGTAGTCATAGTAATAGCTAGCCAATGGATAAACTAAGGAATTAATATCTAAGGTAATTCTATAACTACGTCAATGAATAACTTTAACTAGTGCAATTACCTGTAGCAATCAATGTCAGATTAGTCCTATATCATGATCACATGCAAAGGGCATCATCTAGAAAAGGTGTGAAACAGAGTCATCACCCAACTTCGCGATCATGCCTGCTTGCCTATATACGGGGGTGGACTACAGGGGAATCAACGTAGCTGTCACCTACGCGAACTACCACACGACCCTGCACATCAGGGTGCACTCACAGATAAATGAAATATCTAGACACCACGTCTAAACATTGTTCATCATCTACCCAACGACCGTTTGGATAAACGCTATACGAGCAATTACATAAATTCAATAAGATCGAACCAACTATACTAGACATATAATTAAAGTAGACAAAGACTAATGTAATCAAGAACATATGAACTATTAAGAACAATGTTTCCCTAATCATAATAAAGAATATAATAATAGAGAAAGAACCAGAACTATACCGAACTCTGTGCTCCAGACGATCGCCGGGGCTCTAGATCCCGCCGAAGAACTAGATCTCCTCTACTCTCTAATCTAACTAGGCTAGAACTATGAACTAGAAAGTTCTTGATCAACTAGTAGGCTCTTGATGGCTTGAAGACTTGTTGCCTTCGATGAATGATTGGTTGATGCCTCCAGGGGGTCTGCCCTTTGTTTATAGCCTGGTGGGATGCACATGCGCCGTAGGATCAAACCGACTTGAAACAAGGGCCGAGATGACTCAAAGGCAGCGGAGGAAGACTCCAGAATGCAGTGGCGAAACCCTAGGGGGGCGCCGCCGGCCCCACCCCAGGGCCGGCCGGCCCCACCTAGCCAGGGCTCGGCCCCAGGTTGCTTCGGGTGCCTTCTACACTCTTCCCACGTCCCGATGATGATGTTTCCTTCGCGGTTAAGTTTCGTGTCTTTTATGCTCTTAACCCTTCTTTTATGCTTTTCTGGAATAGTCCCTGGAAAATACAAAACATGCAAAACTCGTGGAAACTATCAATTAAAACCCTAGACTAGTATGTTTTCATGTGTCCTTTCATATCTAAAGTTCTAATAAAAGTTGACGTTATCAACCGTCAACAGCCGACAAGGTACATTGTTCCAGCCCAAGTTTATAGAAACCAAAAGAAGCCAAGTATGGCTATCCCAAGTGTCATATTTATTGCTGACCAAGCCATAGTTACATAAACTAAAAGAAGCCAACACATGGCAACCTCTACTGTCATTCGCATTCAGAGAAGTTAGTTGGCCAATAGCCCTACTTAGATGAACTCCAAAAGCGTTAGGTCTACAGGTTAGCTGAACTAACGACCTAACTAGCGTATTCACAGTGTACCATCCCCTTGTACCTTCACTTCTTGAGGAACATCACCTCCATCAGGGCCACGATCAGTAGCATCAGACACCAGCTCAAGTACATCAGCTTGCTCTGGTCCTTGGCGAAGACCATTGCCTTGTTCTAGTAAGCAATGCAGACCCAGCGTGCAAGGCGCTTCGTGTTGCGCATCTCTACATGCATTGCAGCCTTGGTGCTCAGGGCTTGCTCGGTGATCAGCATAGCATCATGAAGGGCATCCTTTGCAAGATCTTCTGCACGCCTAGTGGCCTTCAGTTCCTTCCAGAGCAGTTTGAAGCTGGTAGCAGCTCTTTGTGGCCACTGTTCGTCAACCCACTCAACGAACTGGCACTGGTCCTCCTCAGCCTAGCACCAACAAAATAGACTAAGACAACCAAATAGTAGAAAAAGCAACAACAACCGTATGATAAATACATGAAGGGTTAACCTACTTCGATTGGGCAGCCCAAGAATCTGCGGCCGGGTTTCCTCCCACCCCAACATTTCTTCAGTTTAGCATACCATCCCTGCACGCATTTGGGGAGGTACACGGTTCCCATGCCGGACCAATCATCCTCCTGGACCGCGTCGGGAACCATGGAGTCGGAGGTCTCCTACAACATTGACAGGCTAAGCCCTAACTCCAAACCGAAGCATAACATCAAGAAATCGACAGATCTACAAGCGTATTACTTGAATCCCCAAATTGATTACCCATGATTGGACCGAAACCCTAACTGATACACAGTGAATGGGGGATTAGGGTTAGCAGGACCTGCGAATCTGAGGGCGCTTTCCTCCATCTCTGATTCGGTCGGCCCTGACGAGATCTGGCTTCCTCCGGTGGTGCCAGTTGACGACGATTGCCGGCCGCAGCAGAGGCTCCATCGTTGCCATCTCACGGAGCTATCGGGGAGCGCGAGCAGCCACCTGCGCCGACTCGGCCATGGCTACCTTTGGATCCGCCACGCCCTCGAAGGGGAGAGGCAACTGCGGCGCGGGGATCCATCACCTTCGCGTCGACGCTCGCCGCCGGGGAGTGGAACAGAGAGGAGAGGGAGAGGAGACGGAAGAGAGTGGCGGTGAGGGAGAGGAACCGATGACCGTCTGAGACGGGGCCCTTTTATTTGACACAGCCGACCGACGGTGGTAAAGCTACCGTGCCAAAGATGTGGTGAGCGCACTCCGCCGGAAGCCCACCAACCAAACACTGGCTACGGGCTCCAATAGACCAAGATAGGCTGCAATGCAGGCAACCAAACACGAATTGCACCGGGCCAAATACATTTTCGCGGGCAACCAAACAAGGCCTACTTGGCTTTGAACATGCCTGGGCTGCCCAGGCTAGGATTGCTAGCCAGGCCAGGGCAGGCCTGCAAACCAAACACACCCTACGTGACTTTAACTTCGGCCTGTGAACATAATTTGTTCAACAGAGAGGTTGCTGGAGCAGCCCTTTCTTTTGATCAATCAGCACTTATTTCCAGTTACGAAATAGTATTTTTCTCTCAAAACAAATCAGCATCAGCTAAAATCAGCCTCTGCAGCCAAAAGAACAGGGCCGAGTTCAAAGCCATCCACCTCAGCCCTCTACGTATCTACTGGGCCCACCACTCTACCTCTCGGCGCTTCGGCCGCCGCTGCGGCGGCGATGAATCGACGGCTGGCCACCATAGTAATCTCCCTTCTCTCCAGGTATCGGTCACCCCTATGCTAGGTGGGCCATTTTGCTGTCGTCTATGTTCCCAATCATCACTGGGGCGTGAGGGGAAGGGGATTCTGTAAGATTTCAGGAAACGAAGCTACGTCCGTCAAGGCCATTGCCACTATACCATGTATTCCTTGCGCTGGCAGCAAGATAGAACAATGGATATGCCTTGACAAATTGATTATGTAAGAGCTTTTCTTCCAAACTCCGAACATCACTTTTGCCTGCAAATGCAATGTTGCTTTGAGCTCGTGTGTTTTCCTGCTTTACTGTAGCATTGGTAGGTCTATTTTAGGAACATGCTAATAATTTCAGCTTTGCAAGATGTAAACAAATCATCTACATGCATTAGCAAAATTGAATTCCCAATAGTGATTTGTATCCTTAAATCCATGTAAACCTTTCCTAAGCACCTTCAAAATCTGTGGCCACAGATGTTTGTATCTAGTACAGTAGCTTGTCAAACATTTGAAAATAAGCAACTCTCCATGTCCTAGAAATAATGTAACAAAGACAATCCAAAGGCTCAGAACAAATCCTACAGCCATCCCAAGATATAAATACCTCTTGTCTAAATCTGACTGATGTTCATCAAGATAACCTCTAGCTACCTCGGGAGCAGAGCAGTTCCTCAAAAGAGGAAGTCCACACAGTTACCTGTTACCAAAATACGAAGAAGCTGGATCAATTAGTGCCTCCAGCTGATTCCCTGAAGGTATTCTTCCGGATAGGTTATTGTACGACAGGTTCAGCTTGCTTAACGTTGTGATATTTGATAAATTAGAAGGTATTTTTTCAGAGAGTTCATTCCATGAAAAATCTAGAGACTCCAATGACCTTAGCTGGCCGATCTTCTCTGGAATCTTGCCTGACAACTGATTATGTGATATGTTCAATATTGCTATTCCAGCAAGAGATGTTATTTCATCTAGGATCTCCCCAACTATATTGTTGTGGGAAAGATCAAGAGCATCCACATATAGGACATTGCTGGTGTAGTCAAGATACTGGCCTTTGGATACCACTTCTAGGCTGTCATCAAATTTTGCATAATATGTGTCAGACAATGATGAAGGCCTTTCATAACTCCAGTATAAAGGGTTTTCCAGTGGGTGTTGGTGATTCTTGTCACGGGTCATTGCTGTCAAGTTGGCCAGTGACTCAGGTATAGAGCCTGATATTCTGTTATATGTAAGGTCCAAGAATTGCAAGTGGCCAAGCTCTATGAGCTGAACTGGAATAGAGCCTGAGAACATATTATTCCTCAACCGGAGATAAGACAATTGTGGCAACTTTTTTCTATCCATGTTGGTAGCTCCCCAGTATGTTTGTTATGGGCAAGATTGAGTAGAATCAGCTCTGGGAAGCTTTGCACAAACAAAGGAAAATTTCCAGATAGGCTATTATCATACAAGATCAGAGCTAACATGGATGTGTTCTGGGTTTCTTTTGATCCATCAAAACATAAGGGAAGTCGTCCAACTAGGTTTTTTTTTTTATGAAACAGGAGGGGTAAAGCACCCCTACTGGAATTTTATTAAACATAAAGTAAAGTTTGGCTCCCCAGAATACAATCAGGAAACATAAAAGGTAAGGAAAAAAATTGCAAACTTACACAAAAGCTTCTAGCCATAGGTCTATTCTAGGATGAAATTTAGCTTTTGCTCTTAGGATAACTAAGGCAAATTCTTTCTTGAAGACTTCTTTGCACCGCTCAAGAGAATGAGGGAGACCCCTGAAAATACAGTCAGTACGCATAGTCCAAATCGCCCAGCACATTGTCACCACAATTTCCATGAAGAAAGGCTCCCCAATTTGTTGCTTCAAAGATTCTAGAATAATAGTAATGTCCAGGACATTTGGTATACTTAATGAAAGACATGACCAGCAGCTCAAAGCAAAAGGACATCCAAAAAGCAAATGATATAGGCTTTCTTCCACTGACATATTGCAAAGGACACAGGAATAGTCTGAAAGATTCATATTTCGGCGCTTAAGTAACTCCCTAGTACTCAGTCGATCCTGAAGAACTAACCAGAAAAAGAATTTCCTCTTATTCTGACAGGAACTCTTCCACAGCCAACTGAATCCAGCATGAACTGGCTGATGACCAATCAGATGCTTATAGGCCTTATTTGAAGAGAAAAGTGGGGAACCCCAAATATAGCTCCATTGATCACAGGCACCTTCCAAACTCATATTTTGTATACAGTCCAACAGTTGTAAAAATTGACTATATGCTTCTAGGGGCAGAGGCAGGTGGAAGAGCTCATGAAACTGATCAGCCGAAGAGGCAGTATAAACTGTAATTTCCTGATTTTTAGCAAAGGAGAAAAGCTGGGGGCAAGAATGACAATGAACTTGGCTATTCCACATATCATGCTAGAAGAGGGTGGTCTTACCATTCTTAATTTGGACAGAGGCTAAACCTTTGTAACTTGTCAAGAGCTTTAGAATATCTCTCCACCAGAACGACCCTCTTGTTGCATTGCCTTGAAAAGGTAAATTATATCTCGCATAATATTTACTCCAAACTAAGTCCACCCATGGAATGTTGTGCTTATTATAGAACTTATGAAGATGCTTGAGAAGTAGACTCTCATTCTGAACATACAAATTTAGGATGCCCAATACACCTTGACATTTTGGCCTCATAACTAAAGACCAAGCTGCTTTTGGGGGCCTCCTGTTATTTAAATCAGATCCTCTCCATAGGCAGTGCTTATGGTACTTGTCTATTTGCTTAATCACCGTTTTAGGAAGCATGAAAGTGCTCATTGCAAAGGTAGGAAGGGCTATTAAAACTGCATTTGTGAGCTCCAGTCTCCCGGCTTCACTAAGGAATGAGGAAAAAGCAACCAACCTCCTTTCACACTTGTTGACAATTGGCCAAAATTCAGCAACTGAAGGTTTTGTTAAACTCAGAGGTAGACCCAAGTATGTGAAAGGTAAGGTACCCTTAACACAACCAAAAGCCGAAAAAAGACAATCCAATTTATCATCAGAGACATTGATGGGGAGCATCATTGATTTCTCGATGTTTACCTTAAGGCCTGAGTATTCAACAAAAGAATCAAGTACTTTCTTTAAGTTATTTAGATCGGTTAAATCTGCTCTGAGAAAAACAAGTGTATCATCGGCATATTGCAGCACTGGAAAATCTTCATCAGAACCAAGAGGAATGGGCAGAACCAATTGCTGAAGGAGCTTAGCCTCATTGAGGAGAGTTTGAAGAAAATCTGCTGCCAGGACAAAGAGTAAAGGAGAGAGAGGATCACCCTGTCTTACCCCTCTTTTACAGTGAAAAGTTTTTCCAGGTACTCCATTCAGAAGCACAGAAGAGGTGCCAGTCTGGAAGATGGATTTCATCCACTGAATCCATTTAATAGGGAAGCCCTTACGATCCATTACTTGCAACATGAAACAATGATCAATTTTGTCAAAGGCCTTTTCAAAATCCAACTTTAGAATGATAATCTCTCTCTTAGATTGATGACAAGAATGTAAATATTCCAAAGTCTAAGTTACACAATCTTGGATGGTTTTTCTTTGAATGAAGCCATACTGATTTTTATATAAGAGAGAAGGCAAGTGGTGCTGCAACCTATTTGCCAGTAACTTAGTAATAATCTTGATTGAACAGTTCAGCAGAGAAATTGGCCTAAAATCCGAGACTTTGACAGCATCATCTTTTTTTGGAACGAGAGTAATATGGGAGCCATTTATGCTTTGTACACAGACATTACTAGAATGAAAGGCATAGCAAAGAGAATAAAAGTCTTCAGCAATAATTGACCAACAAGACTTGATGAAATCAGTGTTGAAGCCATCTGGACTAGGAGCTTTATTATTTGGCAGATTTTGAACCACAGAATCTATTTCCTTAGTGCTGAATGGAGCCACCAAATTTGACAGATCAATTGTTGTCTGAAATAAACTAGATAGATTAATCATTGAGGCATTATAATTAGAAGTACCCAATCTTTCCTTGAAAGTTTGCCAAATCAGATTTGCCTTGTCACTATGATGAGTAAAAGTATGACCATGGTCATCCATCAGCTGAGTTATATAATTTTGTCTGTGTTTAACTGTAGCTTGGGCATGGAAAAAACTGGTACTAGCATCCCCCAATGTGACCCACTTGATGGCACCTCTTTGCTTCCAGTAAGCTCTCTGTTGCTTAAGCAAAGAAACATGCTTGTCTTGCAAAATCTTTCTAAAATTCCATTCCACAAGACTCAAATCTCTAAATTCTTCTATCAAATTCAAAAACTGAAGTAACAATTTGATATTGCTGATGTTATCTTTTAGTTTGGAAAGTGTTCTTCCCCAAGCCTTTAGCACTGCTCTGAGATTCTTAAACTTTGCTGAAATTTGTTTAGCTGCATCAAAACATATAAAACTGTAATTGGCAAATATATGATGGAATAATCCCAGTGATTTTGTTTTCAGAAAGCAATAAATCCAAAAGGTATCGAGCCCCAAATTTCCTTGGTAATGGCCCTGACAGTGAGTTCTTGGAAATGTCAAGTTCTTGCAGATACCTTGGCAATTGTGGTAGAATACCTGTAAGGTTGTTGGAGTTGAGATCAAATATTAAAGCTGAAGACATATTACTTTCCACTAATTTGGTTACTTGAGATGTTTAGGTATATAGTATTTGAAAACACAGACCAAAACCAATCTGGGAGATAATCAACTATGCCTGTGTCAGAAATGTCAAGATAAATAAGATTCGTTTGCCCTTTAAGCCATAAAGGAAAATAAGGCCCCATTTGGCAATGTGGGAAATAAGCCATCCGCAACTTAAAAGGAGGAATCCAACTCAAGTCGATCACCATGTGGACGGAATTGTATGATAAGTCTAATTCCTCCAGATTCACTAGACTGGCTAAATGTACCTCTGATATGGACCCGCTGAGCTAGTTGCCATCTAGATCAAGTGTCTTGAGTTTACTGAGCATACCAATTTTTAGAGGTATTGATCCCACAAGCATGTTAGAGGAGAGTCGAAGAATGCTCAGATTAGTCCATTGATTTATCCAATTCGGAATTTCCCCACTGATATTGGTTGTAGATAGATCTAGCAACTCTAACTTACTCCATGCACATGGAGGCAGCCCATCTAAAAATTCGGGCATATCTTGATTGATGTTATTTGACCACAATGTTAGATCCCTCAAATTGCATAGATTTTCCAGTGGCTTCGCCATTACATCACTAAGATGATTGCCTCCGAGATTAAGTACTTCAAGGGAAGTCATGTTGTCCATGGCATCTGGAAGTGGCCCAACAATCATATTGTTCATTAGGTCAAGATGCCTGATGGTACTAGCATGCCAGAACCAGTATGTAGGATTCAAGGTGGTAACTCCATTGTCTGATAGATCTACTATCTCAAGCGATGTGAGGTTAGAATCCACAATAGGTGTATATGGAAAAGGCAGTTGGCACTCACGGAGACGAAGGACTCTTAAATTAGAAAGCTTGTTAAGCACTTGAACCCAATCGCCATCTATACTGAGGTTCACACCACTCAGGTCGAGAAACCTTAGGAAAGGGAGACGTGATAGCCATGAGATGTCCTCACTATGCATATTATTTCCATAAAAATTCCAAGTGTTGTCAATGTCAAGATATTGCAGTCTAGAGAGGTTACCAAGATGAGGGACTCTACCATTGAAATCCGTGGATGAGAGGTTGAGATAAACCAAGTTCGGCAACGAGCCCAAGAATCGCGGTATCTGTACTGTTTCTCCCCCAAGAAGATTTCCGCTGAGGTCAAGATACTCTAGATGATGCAAAGCAAGTAAAGAAGAGCTTATCTTCCCACGCGTCCCATGAGGATAATCGGAGACAATCGGAGGACTAAGTAGATCATCCAGGAAGAAACTGTTGCGGAGGTCGATCTTGAGGACATGGCCCGTGCTGTTGCTGCACTTGATGCCAGTCCACCGGCAGCAGTGAAGGAACCAGCGAATTGAGAAAGGGGGGCCAGTGTGGCCAGACAAAGAGCAAGGACCGGCAAAGTGTGTGTGTGTGTGTGTGTGTGTGTGTGTGTGTGTATATATATATATATATATATATATATATATATATATATATATATATATATATATATATATATATAATCATAGTTTTTGTTGTGACAACACATAAAAATGTATCTTTTCTAAAAGAGGATAAAAGAAACATACTTTTGTTTCATTTAAGCCTCACTTTGCACGTCTTCATAGCATAGAAATCATCTATAATGTCTGAAGTTGTGAATTGTACTGCCAGTTCCTTCTCGATATAGATTACCAAATAATCTCTCAGAAATGCGTCTTCCATTTTATTTCGAAGCCTTGTCTTCACAAGCTTCATTGCAGAAAATGCTCGTTCTGATGTTGCAGTTGAAACCGGAAGAGTAAGAACAAGTCAAATTAACCTAAAAAATAAAAGGAATGAGATAATGCATCTTGTTAGTTCTAAAAACAAAATAATAAATAATAGGAAATAGGCAAATAGGATATTAGTATTACCTGTCAATCAAATAATACTCCTCTGTTTTATTAGTTTCTACAAGCCGACGACAAAGATCACCAACACTTGTTAAATCCTGAAACTTCGGATTGGTAGGCACATCAAGCTGATAATGTCGTAATTGACATCTCAAGTTATCTATTTCTTGATTTGAAAAGTCGGCAGGATAAAACTTTGAAGCTAAAGTACACACATCATCAATCTTCAATGAACTGAATGAATCTCTAGGATCCAACCTAGTAGAAAGAATGAGAAGCTCAGTTGCTTGTTCACTGAACCTACAATTTAGCTCTTGCATTTGCTGATCAACTGCAACTATGAAAACATCATATCTGTAGTGATGCTCAACTGTTGCCTCACTACCTGAACGAGATCGAATATAATCAGCATAGGACCCATTCATATCTGGAACAGTAATGCCTTGTTTAGTACAAAAAGCTGTCACATCTTCCAGAAGTTTGCTCCAACCATTATCTCTTAGATCCTGAATCAATCTTTTTGTGGCAGCAACATCAGCCATAGCATTTATAATATCTTGAGATTTCTGTTGTAACTTTCTGCAGAGAAAATCTGTGACTCCCATCAACTCTTTCATTAGATGTAAAATAAATATAAAGTCAAATGTCATCATCAATCTAACAGCACCAGCAGCCTTCCCTCGTACTGATTGGTTACTTCCTGGACCTCTAGTATTTGCAATATCTTTAAGTACTAAATAAGTATATTTAGCATTTTGTGGAGCATTATCTAGGACAACTGCATTGACCTCTTCATTATATGAAGCTAGAAGTTTCACCATTTCAAGAAAATTGCCTTGGTTCGCTGAAGTAGCTGATTCATCATTTCCTTGAAATGGGCAACCTTGAAAAGCTAAGTATCGAACTGCATCAATAGATGTCCCAAGACGCAACCGATTCTTCCTGATATCTTCCTGTGTTTGTCTGTGCAGCACATGCTCAATATGGCCTAATGTATTCTTCAGATTATCATAACACTTCACATTAAAATTATGAGCAGATTTACTATCATGTCCCATGTGACTCAATAATGAACAATTAGCACCATCATTCACCTTTTTCCATCTATTGAATCCTTTCACTGTAAATGTATCAGACCCTGCCTTTCCTGATGGCTTCTTAGAGAATAGAAAGCAAGGAAAACAAAAGGCTGCATCTTTTGCTAGTGAATATTCTAACCAAGGAAAAGCAGTGAACCAGTGAGATTGAAACCTGCGTGGATGACTTTCTGGACCAGAAGCAGGATATGTGTCCATACGAAATTGATAAGGCCCATGCATAATGTATACTTTGCGAACTTGATCCCTTTCATTAGCAGGATACTCCCAAATTTGCCGACGTAAGCCCGGATCTCTTTCAACTATCAAAACACTGGCATCAGCAATTTCAGCATTAACCCTTTGAACTTTTGGTGCTGGATGTCTTGGTACTTCTTCTGGTTCTGCAGGCCTATGTTCTTCAGGATTGGGGGCTTCTTCGTGGACCACAGCAGGAGAATTATCTTGCTCCAATTGTCTATCACCACCTCTATCTACCTTCTTGAAAAAAGAATCAATTGTACTGTCAATTCTCCTTTTGGGTGGCATTATCTCCTACATGAATACGGATGATCAATTGTGCATAGATCATTGCAAATTATCAATTAAAAAAATACAAAGCGCATCATCAATAAATTATTCTTACCTAGCGGCTTCTTGCACAGATGAGTTTCAGCGTTCCTGGCTTCTTGCTCCTTGAATTCTTGTGTTCCTGCTGCCCTGCTCCTCTCGGCCGATCGGCTGCTCCGCTTGCTCGTTCTCGGTTGCTCTCTGGATGGGCGCAGCGTACAGAACTGTGAAACTGGCGAAGTGGCGATGACCGATGGGGAAGTGGAATGGACGAACGGTGGAAGCGAAAACGACGCGACTACGCGAGTGGCGAACTGGTGAATATAGCAGCGACACGCGACGCGAGGCGGCGAGAGCAGCGAGTCTGCGTACGTGACCTTTCTCCTTCCTTGCTGGGCTCAGAACAGGCTGAGCTGGGCCGTCATCGCTGAGGGGGGGTTCTAAAATTTTTTGTGGCATAGGGGGGGCCATGGCCCCTGCTGGCCCCCCTAGTTCCGTCTCTGCCAACACGCTGACGCCCATTCCAAAACAGTGTCAGAAGGACGTTACCACGCCGAGCACTGCATCAGACGGGTAAAGTCCACCTCCCTACAGCAAAAGAGTATGCCTCAAGGATAAAAACCATGCTACTACAGTGCCGGGCCACTCCACTAGAAGACGACGGACGTCCGACCCCTTGGGGAACCTCCTCCAGGCTTACCCACTACGTGTAGGTTACATGTAACCGTGTGCCACCCTTGCAGCTATAAAAGGGAGGGCATGGGCCACTCGTAAGGCATTCGCACGCACTTGAATTCATCAGAACTCATAGCGAAAACCACCTTCATACTACTTCAGCACTCAAAGAGACTTGAGAGCTCATCCCTCTCGCCCAGCTTGTAACCCCCTACTACAAGCACCTCGGTGGAAGATAATACAAATCGCCACATTCGAACTGGGCGTAGGGTTGCCCGCTACCTGAACCAGTATAATCCTTGTGTCCTTCTTGCACACCATCCAGTTCTAGACACGAAAAACAAATTTACTAGTGTGTTAGGACCCCAATTCTTACCATCCATATTCAGAATATGATTACTATATTCGACTTTTTCTTTGTCATATGTAAGGACTCGATGCTTCTATTATGAAATAGATGTGGTTGCTGGATTTTCCCAAGTTTGTGCCTACACTTTTGCTTACAGATTGTCTACAGTCTTCCCTTCGGTAATTAGCATATTTATAGTCAAGTGGCTTTAAAATGCAGCATGAAAGAGTTTTCTTGCAAATTATTTGCCTACCACAAGCAAACAGTCAAGATAGGAAGCACGGCCATACAAGCAAGTACGTATTTTTTACCCGCTTTACGCCATCCATGGCGACGTTGAGTCGAGCGTCTGGTCGGTGGTGGTTGCTACCGGTGTGGCGAAGATAGTTGTAGGTGGCCAGAATGTCGTGGCCTCCATCCCCTTCGGCTTATGTGCCGTTGGTCGGCTGGTGTGGGGAGATTGGAGGCTGCGCTGGAGAGGGCTGCACGCTCCTGTTTATGGTCACGGCTGCGGCTGCGATAAGGTAAGAAAGAGTTCAAGCATATTTTTGGCAATGTGCCGCAAAGGTAAAACCCTAGTGCTAGTACAGCAAAACCGAAGCAGTTAATGGTAAAGGTTCAAGCATCGAGTCGAAAAGTCATAAACTAAAAAAAATAAGGTTTGTGTATCCAAGCAGCACAATGTTCAAATTAAGGGCTGGAACGACCGGTCTATAGTGGTTTCAGGCAACTTATCTGCACTTTTGAGAACCTAATTCCATTTAGAAAACTAACACTATTGGCTAGGAGCGAAAGGAGAGCACAAAATGAAAGGAACGCCAAGGGGGAAAAAAACTTCCTACTGCATGTTATTCTTTCCCCAATTCTAACACTGAAATCTTGCAGCTGCTTTGGTGAGCACTGAGCAGCAAAGAGCTGGGTGATCCAACACCCAAGATATGATCAGCACTGCAGTCGCAATCAGATGCAAACGCAATGAGCAGGGGGCCATCCCGGCATAAATGGAGACCAAGTGTAAATTTAAAATGGGCCCTAGCAAGAATTATATGGATTTTAGCTGTACAAGTAGCGGCAAGAGGCTTTGACTATTTGTGAACACTGGTTGCATGACCTGCCCATAGCTCCTTTTCTAACATTAATTTCTCTGTTTTTTGATTAATTTCGCTGTTTTTTGTGTTTCTGGTAATTAATTCGATTCATATTTTCTTGCTCATTTGCAAAAGAAGTAGCTTTGATCTTAACACTTTATGCCTCGACAAGTTAATACACATGAACAAGTAAGGTAAAAAAACAAAATTGGGATATGCCTTATATATACAAGAAGTCAAGAACGGCCCTGCAATGAGATTGTCCGGATAAAAAAGCAGCGAGATATTTTTCCCCTACCTAACGCCATTGGGTCAGTAGATTTGCTCTCCTAGAAACTCAGCCTGTGCTGTAAGTGGAAAATTCTCTACGAGATCAAGCATAACCATCCCTAAAATGTATGCAAAGCTCCAGAGCTGCGTACAGTCAGCAGTACAAGCGACAAGCTGCATTGTGGCAAAAGAATGTTACCCACCCTATTGTGTTTTTGTGGGCTATCAGCCTTTGTGAAGCAATCATGGCAATTGTCAGCAAGGCGTGCTTTCTATGTTTGTCAACTCAAACAATGCCCACCTACAAAGGACCCCTTTTTAGCGGGGTGCAACTTCTACCAATAGATCGATTGCGAAGAAATGTTCGACCAGAGCATCATGTCGTTTCCTTACAACCCTTGGAATAGATGCCCACATTCTGAGTTTGTCCGATGGGTTACGCCACCGCCGAACCCTCTAGAAATGACAGATGAAGAGAAGGTTGACGCTTCTCAGCACCAGCGAGCCAATCATCCTAGATGCCACTGTGGATTGTCGACGGTAATCCAACTCCCTAGCAAGGATGGCTTGTTTACTCCGTTCTACCGTTGTGGATTGTGTGATAACCTGATGATGTAAGTGCTCATGCAAAGAATCAGTTTTGGGAGCTCCATTGTGTGTTTGACATTATAACATTATTCTATGAACAAATTGGTTTTCAGAGAGGTTGCCCATCTTGTGACTTCGAGGAGTTCAACTATGGACCGAAATCGCATTGGCCTTCTGAGTATGAATTCTTCGAGTTTGAAGCAGGCATAAAGCCATGGCCATGCAAAAAGATATCGGACCGTAAGTGCAAGTGTGGCATCAACGCTCGTGAATGTGTTGTCCCCTCTGAGCTAGATACGGATTCTACTGCGGCAATGCTTATGGAGGGCCATCAGAGCTATGGGTGAGTTTGATGAACCGTTCAAATTACAAAATAAACGTACCACACAATTATGTTTGCTAATTGATTTTTATTCGTTTAGGCGGGGAGGTCATGCAATTGGGCGTACTTCCCTGGTCGTAGGGAGTTAATAGAGAGTTTGAAGGCCTGTATCCATTCACATCTCGAACGAGACAGGAAGGCTTTGTAGCGGCAGGCGAAGCAGATGGAGGTGAGGAGACAGTACGGTGTACAGTTGCAACATGGAAGACATAGAATAAGCTAATTGTTGACTTTCCTCGAGTGATGAATTGAAAGATCAATGTGCTATATCACGAGAACGAGCTCATCAGCTTCTGCCGACAAAACAAGGAAGCCTACGACCATATGGAAGTGGAGGACGAGAGGGAGATTGCCTTCTTCCACCGGATGGTCATGGAGAAAGTAGGCCTTTGCATCGTTATCTTTGTGAGTACTTCATTTGTAAATTGTTTATTTGTGTGCATCTTCATACATTTGTTGGCAATGAGGCATTGTGTCCTTGTTATAGTTTTCGATGACTCACCCAACAACGGACATCTCCCTGGCCCCATGGAAGAAGATGATGAAGACGACCGTGTCAATGACATTGACGAAGATGTTGGCGACAACTTTTTCGATCCTAACTATTAGGATGTGTTGGTGTGTATGGTAGGTTCATGACTGGTGTGTTCCTTCTTTTGTCCAAAAGCAGCCCAGTCCGAAGATCTTTTGCAAGATCCGTAATGCTTGACAATTGTTAGTTCATGAGTGTTTAGTTGGAACTAAGTTTGACTGATATGTTGCTTCTTTTGTGCAAAAGCAACCCGGTCCATAAATATTTTGATAATGCCGATCTGTTTGGCATTTGGTAGTTTGCCAAAGAATTATAACAACTTTACTTCAGACGTAACCTTAAAATGGAACATGTGCTTGTAAAGGACCCTGAGTTTACCATTTGTTCATGCTATGGCGACCAACTTTAAGTGTTTGTTGTCTGTGAATTGGTTGGTTGGCTGAGAAACGCTAAATGAAAATAAATCGTGTCTATCGTGTCAACAACTCAACATTAAGCAATGGATCATCAGGTGCTCCCGCAACACCACACAGGTAGGGCTGTCGAGTGTTGATGATAGTTATTGTTCATTTTTAACCATCAACTAAACATGAATCAAGGGCATAAATCAATCCACAATATAGGTATAGGGTTTGATTCTAAAAAGTTCCACGAGTTTTGGTGTTCTCACTTGTTTTGCAGGATATTCAATTTTTCATCAAATAAAAGTATCTCAAATGATTAATTTGGAGTTCACCATTGCATAGAGCGTGCTGATTGAAATCGACCTATAGTTTGCTATTTTTGGAGCTCGGAATAAAAAGATATGAAATTTGCAAGGGCATCGACTGGAAAAGGTTCTAGAGGACACTAGAGAACGACACGACGAAGCGGACCACGAGATGCCACCAGGTGGGATCGCACGAGGACCTAGGTCCACCTGGAAGCTCCTCCTCCTTCGCACGAGGGCCCTCCACCGCCTTAGGATTTGCATCTTCACCATTGATCAAGGTCGGTTTTGAAAGGTCCTTGTTTGGTTCTGGTAATTGAGTGACAACTTAGGTGGACTATTATGTGTATGAGTATTACACATGTGATTAGTCCACTGGTACATGTGTGTGAGCAACTATGCCATGGAAGTGAAAATGGTTTGGAGAGAGTTGCTTAGCTCACACATGTGGTAGGAGGAGCTGAACGCATGAGGCATGATATGGAGTCATGTGGCTAGGTGGAGAAGATCAAGACGATACTTGGCGTCGACGGATCGGTTGCAAGTGTGAAGGGCAAGCTAATGGGCTTGGCACCGATGGACCAACGCAACGGTGAAGAGCAAGCAAGTCAAGGATCAATAAACCAAAAGCCATGTGATGATATGAAGTGGATCATATCATTCATGAGGTGTGAATCTTAAAGATATGTCATGAGGGACATGGCTTTAGAAGAAGCTCCGCCGTTGGATTTTTTTTTTTTTGGATAGGAGATAGGAGTGGCTAGGACATTTTCTCCCAACTTTTGGTTTAGGATCCCCTAAATGGATTTTCTTGGAAAAGCCTTTTTCAAGAGGGGAGCCTAAGAGAAGATCAAATTCAATGATGGCAAGGGTGTGGAAGTTTTAGTGAACCTCGGTTTTGTTAAGAATAAATGGCACGGGCCCTAGCAATCCTACAACACTCAAGAATGATCTCTGACAAACTTTTTGAAAAGTTTGTCACCTGGGACTAGCGGCTTACTAGCCAGAAGGGTTTCCACACGGAAATATGACATGAAATTAGTCTTGAATTTGAGGTTGTGCAGAGCTTCTATGGAAATTCCCTTTAATGAACAGTAACGATTGAGGAAGGTGAAAGAATCTAAATTGCTTTAGAAGAACGTTTCACTTCCCTCAACCATTCATTTGATGGTTCTACGTTTCAGGAAATTTCCGTAGAAGGAATAGTAATTTTCTCCAGCCAAGAAATGTTCGAGGTTTTCCCAAAAATTCTTGAATTCATGATTCGGGTGAGGGCTCATGAGTCGAATTTAGGGATTTGGAATTTTGGATTCGGCTGATGAGAGCTCCTCAAAACTTGACATGCTCTTTTTATGGAGGGGGTTAGGTCCTACAACGGGAGAGGCATGTTTCTCTAGGAAGTGATCAAGGATTTTCCTCTATTCCGTCGTAGTTTTACATGAAAATGACCCTCCGGCGATCATGTCAAGGCATAAGGCAGTTTTGCATGAACCTCCAATCTAGCAGCTCCTCCATTGTGCAGCTTTGTTTATTAAAAGCAAACAGTTCTTTCTATACACATATTGTCTGTTTTCTCTCCCTCCTGTGTGCCTAAGATATGAGTAATACATATCTATTGGTCCCTCCTACAAAAATCATGTATACTGTACGTTTGTTGGTTGTGGGGGGATAATAACAGTCCATCATTTTGAGTTGGCTAGGTCTGGATGTATGCGCAGTTGTTTTGTTGCTACATTTGATGGATGTGTATATTCTAGTACTAAGTGTTTCATGTATACCGGTACTTGTTTGGAATCTGCTGCCTGTTTTTTACCACACAAATTGAAATACTTCCTGCGAAATTTATTTTTATGTTCGGGGGTTCATAAAAATCAGCTTCGTTTCAAAGCAGAGCCTAAGAGTGTTTAGAAACATGTCAGCATAATCATCAACATCTGTTTACTAGCCTGTTCATTGAGTTTTTAATGCTATCATCGACACTGATAGGTTGCTTTTTAGGCCATGCAAACAAGAAGATCATGACATTGCTGCCAGCCAGTGGTATGGAGATTGTTGTGGTCCTCTAAACAACCAAAACAAACAAGCAAAGCAAGACTGACACCCTCTATGACATGTCTGTCAGGCGGAAGGAATTCCACAAGATGTCCAAGGTGGTAAAGAACTAGGTATAGAACAACTTCATCCAATGCTCAATGTTTTATGTGTTTGGGGCCTCTGATATAGTTCTAGATGAAGCTGATTTAAGTATAGAATGCAATTTTGTCTGACTATATATCAGAAAATTTAGGAAGCATTCTTGATTATTAAGGTACACCAGGAAAAACCTGATCTGGTTTTTCTGATTTTTGGTGCTATGATACGTACACCTTGAGATATAGGCCTCAATGGCTCAGGGTATTACAATGGCATCACAAAACATAAAAATATTGTTTGTTTAAGCACTATTGGGCTTCTCTAATTGCATATATATTGTCAGGCTTTTCTATTTGCACACATATACATTAGAATTGCATTATCAAAGTGTAATTGTTGCACTAATAAAAATGTGCAATTTTCTTATGTATGGTCTGATTTTTCAACATCATTTAGACGGTTCATTCTTTACTCAGTACAAATGATTATGCCTTCATTGTTATGTAGTGCATAATGTCTTCTATCATAACTTGAGTGTATTTAACAAATCATGAAATACTAATCCCACTATGAATTTGCAGTACCAGGCAATAGTATCCTCAACAAATCATCTTCTTTCCAACGGCCAGTGGTGCGCCGCCAGCGGCCGCTGTCGAGCGGCGACCTCGTGCAGTCAACCAACGATCAGATTCAGCGAGCTTTCTCTAGCAAGTTTCATGTATTTTCTTGCGCCGTTGTCGCCTCCATGCCCATACCGAGACGCCCTGGCTCGTTCGCTGGCCTCTCTGCTCCTACGACGGCCGCTCGGAGCAGCTCAATGCATTCGAGATCCTCAATGCTCCATGGCAATGGCTAAGGTAACAAGTCACTATTAGCTTTTTCTTGTTATTGCTTTGCAAAATCTCGTGTCAGTTGTGCTCAGACCCATGCCCACCCATTACACATCCGTTCGCAATGCCTGAGAATACAAATGACATAATTAATTTAATTACTTCTTGATAGAATGCTCCTAACTCTGGGGTTTCACCTTATTTTGAATTTTTGTCTCATTGAACTGGAAAAGAACATGTACTGCGGAAAGGACAGAATAGGATGGAACTAAATCATGGCAAGATCATTAGGAATTGAAGCAATATGACTCTTTAAGCTATTACACACAAGCCAACACTTTAAATCTGATGCGTTGCAGATAATTAGCACTACATAGCCAAGAAACCAACAAGTTACTATCAATGCATCAGACACATATATGGTGGAACATTCCAAAAATGTTTTCATGCAGGCACTATAGAATACTCTGCAACACAGGAGCTAATTTTTTTACTCGAATATTCAGTACATAATGACGATGTATTCTCCATTTTGTATGACACTGGATGACTTCAGAATTCAGATTAGACGAAAGGCTTTGGAGGCATCTGCAGATTCTCCAACCTCCCTGTTAACATGTTCACCACTTTTGTCATTGAGGGTCGATTTTTTGGGTTCCACTGAATGCACCATAGGGCAACCATGGCTAGCTGCTTTACCTTTTCTTTCTCTGCTCCAGTCATTTCCCTAGAAAGTACCAAGTCCTGCCCAGTGTTTACTCTCTCAAAGATCCACTCTGGGAGGTAAACATCGTTTTGGCTATCAACACTTGGGTCTGAGTTCCTCCTTCCACTTAACATTTCTAACACCAGCATGCCAAAACTGTAAACATCAGACTTGTAGGACACCCCACCAAAATTCCGAGAGTATAACTCTGGTGCAATATATCCCATAGTGCCTCTTGCTGCTGTCAAGGTAACGATGCTTTGATCTCTTGCACACAGTTTTGCTAGGCCAAAGTCTGAGATCTTTGGATTGAAGTTGAAGTCTAGTAAGATGTTGTGAGGCTTGATGTCAAAGTGGGGGATGCGTTTATTGCATCCTTGATGTAGGTATTCCATTCCTCGGGAAATGCCTAAAGCAATATCTTCCATTTTCTTTGGCACCAGTAGTTCCTGGGAAATACTAGAATCATGTGAGAATATATATTTTTCCAGTGACTCATTAGGCATGTATTCATAAATAAGGGCACGCCTTGTTCCTTCAGAGCAAAAACCCAGGAGACGCACAATGTTTGCATGGTGGATTAGTCCTATGGTTGCAACTTCATTGATGAATTCTTCTCCCTCTCCAACAGAGTTCTCTAGCATTTTGACTGCCACAGGCACTCCATTTGGTAGCTCGCCTTTGTATACACTCCCAAATCCACCCTGGCCTACTTTTTCCTTAAATCGCCTTGCTATCTTTTTAACTTCAGCGAAACTGTACCTTGTGGGTTTTGAGGTGCCATATGTCTTGAGAAACATTTCGACCTTCAAGTGTATCTCCTCATTATATCTTGTCTTAAGTGAAAGATAGAGTCCAGTGGCCACAAGCGACAGAAGAACCACTATTGTGGCAACCGATGATGTAGCTGGCAAGCAGAGAACAGGAAATCATTATACTTTGTCTGGATAGGAAGGCACCACTTGGTGTTGTTAATGGTTATGAGAAAATGTTAAGAGCCATAGTTGAGAAAGATATGAACTTGTGTGGATAAATAAGGAATGTTTGATTAGTAGCAGTACCTGCAATCATTTTGACGTGTGAACCTGCATACACCAAACAAGAAAATAAGTCTCTATTGATGGTTTAGTATGAAATGGTGATTTGTTGAGAAACAAAAGACAAGATATAATATTTTAGTACAATTAGCTGCATGATGTGACCCCGCCTCCAGCGTGTACAATAAAAGTTCTATTTTTAAGAATCAATATACTGTATTTACATGGATATAGTGTAAAAGAGTAATGCTCCTTACATATTTATTTGCATGTTTGATCACAAGCAAGGTTCCTTAAGAGAAAATGCAAATATTAGAGGCAAGTTTGTGGTGCCATCTCTGTGATTAACCAAGTTATAATCCCTACTCCCTATTATTGTGCGTCATCTCTGGTGATTAGCCAATTTATGATCCCTACTCCCTATTAGTGTGCGTCGTTTTGCCCCAGCCAACTGCACGCAGCAGTCTCGAGTCCCTACCTCTCAGAACTACCTGGTTTTCTGTTGATAGCCAATTCCACATTAGTTCTTTTATACAGTGTTTGTTCTCTTTCTGCTCTATAATCCCTTTCACTGCCCACTCATATGTGGTTCTTACCTTGTAAAGGTACCAATTTGTATTCACTTTCCTATCATGTTTCCTGTTTTCATTCATAAGTGTTTTCGTGTATTTTCTTTCTTCAGACAACTTGCCGTACAAATTTATTTCCTTTTTTCAGGACCACACATCATTGACATTTGCAGCTACTTTGGTTGCAGGCTCTACTACTGCTGATATAGCAATAATCTTAGTGACAAGATGTAGAGCAAAGCTGATAGACCCAGACAATCATAGCTCAGTTTAGTAACGTGTTCTGAGTCCCAGCCTAAATAAATTCCATTTTATCTGGTAATCTCTAATTAAATATGTTACATTGTAGGAGTTGCTTTGCTTTTAATCTGTCTTATTTATGCATTTTGTGATCCTTACGGAAATGCTCAGTTGTAGTGCAGTAAATTTTGCATGTAAAAGTTTTGGTCACCAATTGCTTTAAAGTGATCATGTGAATTGCCATTATCCTTCACTTAAAAAAAACCATTATCCTCTATCAAGTGGTCATCTGTATTTGATACTGCATTGTCATAATTATCATGTAGAATTCTTAATTCGGCTGTAACAATTTAGTTCCTAATTTGTCTACCTTTTCCCTTAATTAGTTGAAGCATCATTTTCTGGGTATTGTTTGGTAGTAGTGCCCAATTTTCTATACGTGCTGTAGGTCTGGGCTGTTCGAATGCTTGGAAAAATGGGTCTGACTAGTGCTAACCAAGTGGATGTTAATTTATCTCTTTTGTGATTATGATTGGATTGGTTGGCCTTAGTTTGCATGGGTAAGGCTTCCCAACGAAATGTCCTGCAGTACTACTTTTCAAAATAAGCTGACAATTATCTATGAAATATCTATGAATCACATAGTAGTCTATGAGTAGACTGTAGACAGAAATGAACTATGTAAGGACTTGTGATGTAAGACATGATAGAAACATGCGTCTGTATGGATTTTCCCAGTTAGAGATAATACCGTGATTGATGCAGAAGGTTTGATTCCTGTCTGGGCTGAGCCCACAGCGTTTCCCATCTTGTTCACACATTGTGCAGTTGAGTGCGATGTCACTCATAACCCAATAGATCGTTGTTGTCGAACCTGAGAAATCGAGTATTGTTTCTGCTTGCTCCTTGAATGTTGAATCCTCATTGCGAGCGTCCAACAGAAAGTAGCTATCAGGCACGACCTTGCAATCTAGTGGAAGCACAGACATGGATGCAGAACCATACACCAAATAGGAGAAGTGGGACGTGCTGCTAAGGCACGAAATCGGGCCGAAGATGTCATTAGCAGCAACATTACTTGGTGTGAACTCTCTTGAGCAGCTTACTGTCGTTGCAAATTCAGGACGGAATAACAGTGAGCAGGGGTCCGGGTCCTCACATTTGATAATGCTGCGAGGTAGGGCCACGGACATGAGCTTCTGCTTGCAGGAGGAAGACGAGTCGTCCACGCGCGGGGCGAGCGTGAGGGTACCTTGCCTGTAATCTATGGCGGTCACTTTGTACTGGATAACGGCTGTTGGGAGAACCAGAATGGTGTCGTCGCCGTAGCATCCTAGCTTCATGCATTGTGCTCCACATAATGATGAGGTATTGCTGGATTCGAGCCGGAAAGGGTACCTGATCTCCGGACCATGTTTGCTGCACCGAGATGGTGGGCAGTTGCTGAAGAAGTCGGCATCATCCCACGCCGTGGCCTTGTACGCTCCATCTTTGAGGAGACACAACAGCAGAGCTATGACAAGAAATTCAGTCATCTCCTTTTTATTGTTTCTTTTTCAGCAGCAGGCGGAAGAGGATCGGAGGAAGCAGGGCCGAGCCCAGTTGTGGAGTAGTGTTATTAATTGTCTCAATAGTAATGGAGAGGGGAAAGAAGAGGTTGAGGAGGTGGAAGCAAATAAGATGCTCTATAAATTTCCATGAAACTTCCGTGTGCTCAAGTTGACTTGGAGGCAACGCTACTCGTCAGTCCCGTCTTTGTTGAAGACTTTGAAAGAAAAAAGTTTTGTCCAAGTCAAAAAGGCCTCTCAAATCATGCCCATTATCAACACTCATGTGCATTTCTTCATCCTTCTGCTAATAGTTTGTGCATTTCAATACTTTATTTCCGTGACTGTAGTTTATGCTGCAGATCACTTTGTGCCGTGGATAACAGCTGGTGGCCCAACCAGGGATTTGCAACTAGTTTCATGCTCTGGCGTGTCATATTCAAAAAGATAGTGGATGGATGGCGTGTCATGCATTATCAGAATTGCCATCCTCGTCTGGTCATCAACATCTTTGAGGAGACACAACTCACACAACAGCAGAGCTATGACAATAAATTCAGCCATCTCCTTGATTTTTGGTTTCTTTTTCAGCAAAGCTTTGAAACAACAGCAGGCCCAGTTGTGGAGTAATGTTGAGGAGGATGAAGAGGTTGAGGAGGTAGAAGCAAATAAGATGCTCTAAGTTTCCATGAAACTTCCGTGTGCTCGAGTTGACTTGGAGTCAACGGTGCTCATCGGTCCTGTCTTTGTTGAAGACTTGGAAAGAAAGAAGTTTTTTCCAAGTCAAAAGGCATCTCAAATCATGTCGGGCCTGCTGTGCTTATTAAATAACTAATTATGGACAGCTGCAGAGCTATGGCAAGAAATCCATCGAAGCTTCCATAGCAATAGTGACTGAGAAAAAGAGGAAGACAAGCAGGTTTTTTTTTAATTAGTCTGTGTAGTTATTGCAATTGTATGGTGAGGAGAAATTCCAAGTTCCCATGACGTACGGCAAAAGCTTTGACGCACGGTTTTTTTTTTTAATTTTAAGGATGGCAAAAGCTATGACATAAGATGAAATGGGGACACACACAGGAGCTATGACTGAGAAAAATAGGAAGGCATGGAAGTTTCTTAAACAAGTCTGTATAGTTAACTTACAAATTGCAATTGTATGGTGGGACCTTCTGTGCTCAAGTAAACGCAAAGTCAATAAGTGGAAAGAAGACCACAAGTCAAAAAGTACGGTCATGCATGTTATTTGACCTGGAGAGTATTCGGTCCAAGTCAATAACACATCCCAGTCATGTCAGGCCCGCTGTTCTCAAATAACTTAAGGGTGCGTTTAGTTGAAAAGTTTTGGGAAGTTTTGTAACTGTAGCATTTTCGTTTGTATTTGACAACTTTTGTCCAATCATGACCCAAGTAGACTCAAAAGATTCATCTTGAGATAGCCAGGCAAAAAGTACAAACATGCAACAGGTGCTACTTCATTTAGTACTCCATGCAGACAGAAAATACAATCGATGTGATGGGGAGAGAGAGGGAAATTTTTGGAACTAAACGCAGCCTAAGCGTCCTTCTCGACTTCTCCATAACCAAGACCCTACCCAACATTCCTAGAATTCTCTCATGGCGAACTCATGTAAGGCTGCAGCATTTCTTCATCCTTCTGCATCCTGGCAAGCTTTGCTTGTCTTTATTTCTGTGACTGCAGTTCGTGCTGCAGATGCTGGTGGCCAAGGTCCGTGTCCTTCTTTCTCCTGTGGTGATCTTCACAACATCTCGTCCCCTTTCCGTAGGCCAGGTGACCCACCTGAGTGCGGTGTACAAGCATACGAGCTGGCCTGTAGCCGCAGCAAGGCTACCATTCGCATCAACACCGGGGCATATTTAGTCATCAGCATCAACTATACTGATCGTTCCTTCTGGGTTGTGGATGCCAACATGGATATGCACAACAATTGCCCTCTTCCCCGTTCGGAGCAGTTTCCTTACTTCGATTCTAGGGGTTCTTTCTCGAGAAATGGTTTGCATTACCATTATGATTTGGGCGATGGTTTCAACGCCTGGGCATGCTTCATTAATTGTTCACGATCAGTGGCAAATAATAGTTGGTACAGGCCAGTCAATTGCCTGAGTGCAAACAATTCCTTTGTGTATGTCATGGCTGGTTATTATTACGGTGGCTGTACAGTCAGCAATCTTGAACCTTCTTGTGGATACTTGGCCATGATCCCCTTCGGTAGCTGGCGTACTATCACATACCTAGAATTAGAGAATGCCAACTATACAGATATCATGCAATATGTAAGTAAGGGATTCTCTGTTCGATTTCCTGACGATTCTTATTCAGGCCACAATGCTTCTTGGATATTCGAAACATGCCGAAATAATTCTGCCCGGTGAGTCTGTGCTCTGCATTGAGTTTGAAACCACTTATCTTGTCGTCTTTGACTCCTTTTTTTACCATGGTGTCGTGCAGCTACTTCCATGAACAATTATTTGGCACAAGCATCCTGAATTGGACTCGTGCTTTATTTTGGAGTGAATCACATTTTGCACACTGTGTAAACTCTTACAGTACCCCAAATCATATGTTCCAGAGGGTTGTGATAGCCATAGTATCTTCCGTAAGTGTGGCAAAGTTACATTTTGGTACGTGGAGTTTCCTTCTTTCTAATCATCATGACAGTTTTCAGTAAACTGCATGTCGACTAACTTTATATATTTGCAACTTGTTTGGTTAGTACTATGCAGGATCGTGCTCTCTGCACTGGTAGTATTCACATTCCTTGCCCATAAGTACTGGAAAACAAGGATAACAATCAACGCAGTTGAGAAGTTCCTCCAGATGCAACAAATGCTTGGTCCGATGAGGTTTGCCTACACGGACATCACTGCGATCACTAGCCATTTCAGAGACAAGTTGGGTCAAGGAGGATACGGCTCCGTATACAAGGGTGTACTACTCCCAGGCAATGTGCATGTAGCCGTCAAGATGCTAGGCCACTCCAACTGCAACGGGGATGAGTTCATCAACGAGGTCTCCACTATTGGTAGGATCCACCACATCAACGTGGTTCGTCTTGTGGGCTTTTGTGCAGAGGAGATGAGGAGGGCATTGGTGTATGAGTACATGCCCCATGGTTCTCTTGACAAGTATATATTCTCAGCCGAGAGAAGTTTTTCTTGGGATAAGCTGAATGATATTGCTCTGGGCATTGCAAGGGGAATCAACTACCTGCATCTGGGTTGTGATATGCAGATCCTTCACTTTGACATTAAGCCACACAACATCCTTCTCGACAGCAATTTTGTTCCAAAAGTTGCCGACTTTGGCCTTGCCAAGTTGTACCCGAGAGACAAGAGCTTTGTGCCAGCAAGCGCTATGCGGGGAACTATTGGGTACATAGCTCCTGAAATGGTATCTCGCAGCTTTGGCGCCATATCAAGCAAATCCGATGTTTATAGCTTTGGTATGCTACTGCTAGAGATGGCAGGAGGGCGAAGGAACGCAGACCAAAATACAGCCAACTCAAGCCGAGCATACTACCCGGCCTGGGTTTATGACCGTCTAGCTGAACAAGAAGTTGGTGAGATATCTGTTGCGGCAGACATGCATGAGTTGGAGAGGAAACTCTGCATCGTTGGGCTACGATGTATTCAGATGAAGCCCCAGGATCGTCCGACCATGAGTGAGGTCATAGAGATGCTCGAGTGTGGCACTGATGGGCTGCAAATGCCTTCTAGGCCATTCTTCTGTGATGATGATCATAATATGCCTGCTGCAGGGTCTTTTCACTTCTCATCGGAGCTTACTGAAATCTCTGAGGAAGACGAGTGAAAGAAATATTTACTTGTCTTTGTGCTCTGTACTGATAGTATAATGATAAGGTGAGCAGAGCATTAGTTTGTGATACCTGAAATGGCTTGTTGTCTGTGTGTCCTGTTAAGCATTTTCCTGATAGCCCAGTAGTTTTGTTTCCTGTAAAACATTTATGTGATAAAAACCGTGTGTAAGTTAACAAGGCATGGTTGGAAGAACCCTTGACTTTGCCCTGATTACCAATATCTGGTGTCTGCATTGGAGACAGAGGTATCTGAGAAGTGTATACCTTTGGTTGATTCCCAGGTTAAGGCATCGATGGGATTGATCCTTTACTAGCAACAAAATGCCCTGGACCCTGTTGCATCACATTCTTATCAGGAACTTGACTTTTACAGCCTGTTGAAATGCCACTTGCTTGAGTAACATCCACAGGACTCTGGTGCGCCATGTTCCCTCGGCCTAAGCTCTTCATAAGCTTAGCTTGCTGACTGCCTTGATTTCGTTGCTGTTGATTTTGTCTAGGCTGCTGCTGGCCCTGTTGCTTCTTCTGTCTATGTGAAGTAGGGGCTGAAGGCTGATGGGGAAGCACTGGGTTAAGGAGGACGTTCAGCAAAGGCGCAGTGCTATTTCTCTAAGAGGTTGACTTGTGTAAGGGGGTTTATTAGAGATTTTACTCTTCTTCAATTGTGTTGTCTGGCACTTCGACTGCCTTATGTACATAAAACTCTTTTCCTCTACTTAATTGAGCAGCAGAGCTCCTGCCTTTTACATAAAAAAATAAAAACCGTGTGTATAACTTAAGATGGAGATGAGTAAGTAGTATAATCTTGCTGGCCTGGGATGTAATATGCTATACTGGATGGCTGACACTGCAAATGTATTTCCTCGCGATGGATAAAGGAAAAAATTGAAAATGCATAGTTAGGCTGTGATCCTTGGCCGATACATGTTTGTTCAATCGATGAAACGCAGTTCGTCGAGGTGAAGAAGCCTTTCAATCCATCTTCGCCTTGGTTCTCCATGGATGCAGCGTGCGAGACGGTGATGGTGGAGGAGATCCTCCCGCGCCTGCTGCCCATGTGCCTCCTCCGCTTTGCTACAATACAACGCCCTCGCCCGCCACCCGCTACTGGCAGCGCACAGGCGTCTTCTTCCGGCCCCTGCAGAAGCCCGAGGCGTCCAACCTGAAGCTGGCCTTCCTGCTCAAGGCCAGCGCGGAGGAGAAGGCCTACCTGCGACAACCCGGAGCGTGGCATTGCCATCGTGCACTCTGTTGTGCAGCAGAAGTCACACGCGCAGTCTGCACTACTATGTCTGCAAACCCATGACCTGGCAGTGGGTGGCCCTCCCAGAGCTGCCATTGCCCGTTTCCAAGCAACACTATGGGCACCTGATGGTGGAAGAAGACGGCGCCGTCGCCGCCAAGGGCTTCCAAGTGGTGGGCGGTTGGACCTTCGATCCAATAACATTTTGATGGCGCGATGTCTTTCGTGATTGAGCAAATTTATCTGTCTTTTATCTATAATCTCGAACGCGCAGAAGAGGTGCGCGTCAATATATTAACAAAAAAATAGGGAAAAAGAGCCCCAAAATGTTACAGAGAGAAAGGGCCTCTAACCCACCCTTTTTTTTTTTTAAAAAAAAAGGTCTAGCTAGCTAAAAAAATACCTGCTAAAATTCGACCAGAAATACAAGGCCCTCAATTAAGAGGCTGTTGGTGCTTGTGCAAGGAGAAAAAAACCACTCGAGCCCCTGCAAGAGACCAATGTAGTAACTCCTCCCTAAAGGCTGAGATGGAGGTTGGTAAACTTGGGTTGGCTCCATCAAAGACACAACGATTCCGTTGATTCCACAGGATCCAAGCACCTAGGATGACAATGGAGTTTAAACCCTTCTTCCCTTGACCTGACACCCTCTTGCTTATTTTTTCTCACCATTCTTCAAATCTCGTGTCCTCTACTTGTGGTGCGAGGTCCTATAAGCCGAAGCTGTGCAAGATGGCAAACCAAACTTGTTGGGAAAAAACACAAGAAACCAATATGTGGTCAAATGTCTCATCAGATTGGTCACATAGTGGACAGATTTCCGGATGTGGGAGGCCTTTTCTTGCTAGACGATCAGCCGTCCAACATTTCTTGTATGCCACTGCCCACATGAAAAATTTGCATTTGTTTGGCGCCCAGCTTTTCCAAATACGTTTCCACGGCCTGAATTGTGTGGAGCCCATGAAGAGTGCTTCATATGCTGACTTTGCCGAGTACAAACCGGTGGAAGAGAACTGCCATATATGTGTATCCTCTACCTCCGGCTGCAATTCCACATTTTCAAGTAGGCCCCAAAGCTGTAGGTACTCAAGCAGAACATTAAATGTGAGTGTTCCTTTTAAATCGAAGATCCATCTCCTATTGTTTAAGGCATCAAAAACTGTTTTTCCTTTTGCTCTTGTTGCCACTGCAGCAAAAAGGTGTGGAAAGGAGTGTTCAAAACTTTTCCCAGGAAGCCATCTGTCAGTTCAGAAACATGTGTTCATGCCATTGCCCACCGAAGACCTCACAGCTACAGAAAAGAAAGCCTTAACTTGAGAAGGAGCTTTGATTGGCAAGAAAGCCCATGGTTTGTCTAGTTCTATCTTTTGCAGCCACAGCCATCTTAATCTCAGAGCCCAACACAAGTACTGGAGGTTAGATATGCCCAATCCACCTAACTCAGTTGGCCTAGTGACTTTTGGCCAAGCAATCAAACAGTGCCCCCTCACATCTTTCCTTCCTTTCCACAAGAAACCTCTTCTAATCTTATCAATAGCTTTCAAAGCCCAAGAAGGAAGATCTGGCGCCATTACTAAGTAAATCAACATGGATGTGAGAACAAATTGGACCAACACCTTCCTACCAGCTTTATTGAGAAGATCAGTCTTCCACCCTGGCAACTTTTCAGCAAACTTGTCGATAATGGGTTGAATTTGTGCCCTGGTAAGTTTGCAGGGTGAGAGAGGTACACCCAAGTACTTACAAGGGAAATCAGAGATCTGACAGGGAAGGTGAGCAAGCAGGACAGCATGATCTTCTTCCAAGCACTGTATAGGGTGGACACTGCTTTTTTGTACATTGGTTCGAAGTCCAGAGGCTTCTCCAAAGAGCTGCAGAATATCCAAAGTAATTCTGATGTCACTCACTGTGGGTCGAAGAAAGACGACCACGTCATCCGCATACAAAGAAATCCGGTGCTGCAAGGCTCTCCTTGCTAAGGGCTGGAGGAGCCTTCATATGAAGCATTTTGAATCAAAAGACAAAGGACGTCCATCTAAAAGCAATGGAGAGAGCAGGTCCCCTTGCCTTAAACCTCGTTGGTGCTTGATCCTCTCACCAGGAGAGCCATTTAACAAAATCTGTGTGGAGGAGGAGGCAAGCAGCCCACTAATGATATCCCGCCATATTTGGCCAAAACCGAGGCGCTGCAGCACTTCCAAAAGGAAAGGCCAAGAAACTGAATCAAAAGCTTTGGTAATGTCCAACTTCAAGAGAACACGCGCTTGTTTTTGCTGGTGTAAAAAACTTGTAGTTTGCTGGACTAACATAAAATTGTCCAAGATGAAACGACCCTTTATGAAAGCGCTTTGGTTAGGTGTATCCAGCCTATTAGCTAATAGCTTTGTAACGAGTTTGGCAAAGGAATGAACCAAGCTTATAGGTATGTAGTCCTGTATCCTCGTGGCATCATCTTTCTTCGGCAAGAGCGTGATAAAAGCAGAATTGAGAGATTCAAAGTTGCTGAATTTTCTGCTCCAAATAGCGGACAATGCTGTCATAATGTCATGTTTAATAATAGGCTAGCAAACCTTATAAAACTTGCCAGTAAAGCCATTGGGGCCTGGAGCTTTATCTGCGGGCAGGGAACCAATTTTTTTCCAGACTTCTTCTTCAGAGAAAGGTATATCAAGCTTCGACAGGTCAAGAGATGGTGCATTCAGCTCAGACAGATTTACAGAAACTTCTCGATCTATGCTCTCGCCCAAAAGAATATTATAAAAGTTAAAAATATTCTGCTCCTTATCCTCATGTTTTGTGAGAACCACACCCTCATCGGTTGCAAGCTTATAAATGAAATTTTTTCTCTTTCGATACCTGGCAAAGGAGTGGGACAAGGTTGTATTAGCGCCACCCTCACTAAGCCACAGAATGCGGGATCGGCTGTGTGCAATTGAGCATTGGAGGGAAGAAAGAGCCAGGGAGTGAAGTTTGAGTTTATTTCGTAGCCAAAGCTCCAAACAGGAGAGGACCCTATGGTCCTGAGCAATTTCCAACTGGTGCAGGATTTCTCTTGCCAAATCCAGCTGACTACTAACATGTCCAATAGTTTTCTGACTCCAGCATTGAAGGCTGCTAGCTGTGGCTTTGAATTTCTGTACTAGGGTATTGAAAGGGCAGCTGGTGGGCTGAACTGAGGACCAGGTAGATTCAACAGCTCCCTGAAAACCACCAAGCTTACACCAAAAGGATTCAAAATGGAACCTGGCCTTACCAGGCTGAACATCATGCAGTCCTAAGAGGAGGGGGCAGTGGTCGGAACCATCAGATGCATAACTCTGCAGTAAGCAATTTGGGAAGAGATTCTCCCAATCAGAGGAGCACAATACTTGGTCAAGCCTGACAAGAGTAGGGGAATCCTGCTGGTTAGACCATGTATATTTACGACCTTGCAGTGGCAAATCCTTTAAATCCAAATCATTAATGACACGACAGAACCTGCCCATCATTGCTCTATTGAGAATTCCATTATTTTTGTCCTCGGCACTTGTAATAAGATTGAAATCCCCAAGAACTACCCAAGGACCATCACAGCCAGCTCTCACATCTCTCAGTTCTTGCAAAAAAAAGAATTTTCCTCTCATCTCCTTGAGGTCCATAGACACCAGTCATCGACCAAGAAGGTAAGCCACTTGGAGAAAATTTAACCGAAACACTATTGTCATCTACCCTGCTAGCACTAGCTGGACCCCTCCACTTGCACCAACAGCCGGTAATTCAACCCAATGAGTGAAATCAGAGCCCAACATAGAAAGGATAACACCAGGAGGTAGAACTGCCATTTTTGTTTCTTGCAAACAGACAATGTCCACTCGATACGAATCCACTAGAGTGCGCACTGCATCTTGGCGAGTTTTTGAATTGAGACCTCACACATTCCAACATAATATTTTTGAAGGATTCATCATTATACAAATGGGGATGTCATCCAAACGAACTAGGAGGTCAGACGACTAATGCCGAAGCATCAGCCTCCTCATCCTCTGGAGCCGTCCACCCAAACAGGGCAGCCAGAGCTCGAACATGCGAATCAGCCAGAGAACAAGAATTTGTAAAAAGCTTACTGTACTCATCCAGGGCTTGTTGGTCAAAGCCTTTAGTCTCCCCAGTGATGTTTAGTGCCCACATAGCTTTCTTCCTTGATCGTGAGGGGCCGGGTGTCTCAGGCACCGCTCTGGCAATTCGACGACTGTGGCGTGGAGGGGCAGTTGGAGTGCGCGCCCTTGAACGTAGTCTATTTGCACGGGGAGTGGGGAGGATCCTTCTTGTCTTCAAAGTCACTTTTGATAGGAAGCGAGCACGCGGGTTTGGAGGTGAGCTTTCATGCCTTGGGGAGAGATGCCATCTACTGTTTGCTGGACTACTGCATCCAGGGAAGGTCCTTTTCGTCGTCGCCGGAAATAAGTCTTCAAGGGTTTAGGAGTTACAGGCACAGCGGGCATCCGCCAAGGGCATTCACCGAAGGCGCCGCAGGAACTATGTCCTCAGTGGGCACGAGCGAGGACACGCCTTCAACGATGGTGAAAGCCCTAGTTTGGTTTTGGTAATTAATGACACCCTAAGGACTAACCTACTTGCTAAGTGATGGCTAAGTGTAGGTTATCCTAACCATGGTGAGTGGAGCTAAATGATGTTGATCCAGTGAGCTCAACCATGGATCAAGGTGGATCAAGTGGAGATGATCAAGGAGAAAGAAAAGGACTTAAAAGAGAAGGCAAAGGTATAACCCTAATAGGGCTTTTCTTTTGGTGATCAAGACACCAAGTGGGTGTGATCACATTTAGGGTAGTTAGCCAACTATCAAGGGGAAAAATTGGTAATGGATTACCTTCAAGTGCTCTAGGTTGCATTTCATATGCATTGAACTAACTCAACCTAGAGATTGACTAAAAAACCCTTGGAAAAATGGTTTCAAAAGCTAACACACCGTGCACAATCGTTAGATTCTTTGGTGTTAGCACTTGCAAACAAGGGTTGGAGTGGTAGAAAGGTGTTTGGGGTCTCTCTCCCTCCTGCTGAGCTTGCGAGGCAGGATTCGGCGATTTCCGGAGAAATCGCAATAGAAAAAGAGCTGAGTTTTGAGCGTCGGACGCTAGGTTCCTGGAGCGTCCGACCATTGGCTGCATGCGTCCGACGGTCCCCAGCACTGTTTCCTTCTGTAGAAAAGCGTCGGATGGCATTGTTAGTCCGATGGTGAGCGTCGGATGCCGTCCAAGCATTTCTGGCGCTCTCTGGTCATTTCTGGAAGCATCGGACGATGGAAATCATTGGTCCGACGCACTGTTAAGGGAGCGTCCGATGGTTGGTCTGTCTGGTGACTGCTGTGAGAATCGGACAGTCCGATGAGGTTTGAAGGGTGTGCGTCGGACCATGTGTTCATGGTCCGACAGTGCGTCGTGGCGAGTTCACGCCATGGCACAGTGCGCGGCGAGCTGAGAGCAAGGCGTTGGACGCTGCTATTTGGTCCAATGCAGAGCCAGCGTCCGATGTTCAAAATCGTCTCTGCGTGCTCTCTGGAAGTGTCGGACGCTTGAGGTGAATAGTCCGACGAAAGGAGCGTCCGACGATTGAGAAAGTGGCACGATCAGTGACCGTTAGTTATCTGTGGCTGAGGTTAAACTGAGCTGACACGTGGCACGATCATGTGCGTCGGACGTTGGACATTGGTCCAATGCCTACCGTCTGACGGTAGTGTCCGACACCACGAAAAGTGGTTTAACGGCTGTTTGAGTGGGGGTAACGTCTAGGATTGCACTTGAGGGTATTTATACTCCCTCCCTGGTCACTTGCTAACTCTCTTGCACATTTGGATCTTTGCCATACACTTTGTGAGCATCCTAAGCCTCCCACTCACTCACTTGTTCATCTTATGATCATCTTTGTGAGTAGAGTGATCCTCAAGTGTATCATTGCTAGTGATTTGCATTCTAGAGCACTTGAGAGCAAGCCATCGTTGAGTTCTTATTCTCTTGGGGCATTGCCGTGTCCTTAGTGGCTTAGAGGTGATTCCGGTGTTGAGGTTAATTGGTGATTGTTCAAGCCCACACCGAATGTTTGATTGTGAGGGGTTCTTGTGGTTATTCCCCGGCGGAGTGCCAAAACCGACTCTAGTGGATTGCTCGTGGTTAATGGCCACTTCTCTTGTGTTGGTGAGCAGCTCCCGGTGAGGGATTGGTGTGTGAAGCCTAGCTCGCAATCCACCAATGAAGACTGGTGCCACAACGAGGAGTAGCGTGACGGCGATCACGTGAACCTCGGTAAAAAATCAAGTGTTCTCTCTTCTCCCCCATCGAGTGAATGATTGGTTTTCCGGTATATCTTTGGTGATTGGCCTTCTTCAATTTTTTTTGATCATATCTTGGTGATTGGATCTTCATGGCAAGTGGACTTCACTTCATCAAGCCCTCGGTATAGCTTTCTCGTTACCCACTCTCTTGCGCTTACTACTTGTTTAGGTGCTTTCTCCTTAGGTTTCGAAGGAGTGAGTTTCTAGCGATTGTGTGTATACTTGTGAGTAGCTTATTGTGCTAGGTGGCTTGCTTAAAGTACCCTTAGAGCTAGTGCTTGGCAAAGCTTTGTTAAATTACTAACTTGTGGACTAGTGCTTTGTAGAAATTTTTATAGGCTACTCACCCCCCTCTAGCCTATCCGATCCTTTCAGATGGCAAGCACCGGAGGCACGCCAGGGGAGGCAGCGGCATCCACCGATGCCACAACCCTGTTGGATTCATCTGGCTCTTTGTCAGCAGTGGATGCGCCAGGAATGGCAGCTACAACCTCAGAAGCCATAGCCAAGTTGGTTTCATTTGCCCTCTCATCTGTCAGGGTCATATGAGGAGGCATGCCGGTAGGGGATGGGTGCGTGGCGACAGGCGGAGTCCCAGCCGAGACATCAACACACCCGAAGCCAGGAGGTGTCCGATGCGGAGTCACGGCCTTAACTGCCACACCTACCAGCCCGGCTGAGGTTACCACGCTCACCAGATCAGGGCCTGGGAGCGGAGCCGTAGCCATGCCCAATTTTTTCATCTTCGAACACGCAGCGACGCCAGCTTCTAGCATGAGGCCCTCAAGGGCAGTAGCTGCCGGACTAGAGATGGTGAGCTCCGGTGAGGAGCACAACGATGCCAGCATTGGAGAGTCGATAGGAATATCCTCAAGCTGGGAGTCCGTGGGAGGGAGTCCGTGGGGGTTCGCAGGCTACATCTATGAAAAACGGGCCTGAGGAACCTCCTTGCTGTGAATGCAGCCCGCCCTAACTAGCAGGGCAACGTCAGCTTCCAGCAGACATAACGGGTCGTGCCTCGGGGACTCCTCCACAAATCTTGGCCCATGCATAATGACGAGGGCCACCAAATCTTCAAGGATTCTCGGCATGGGCGAGACGGACGATGGAATTGAAGGAGGCTGAGTCACTTCGGGGGCCGAGGGGAGCGTGCCATCGACCTCCGCGTAATTCTCGACCTGGCCACCAGCCGCCGATCCCGTGCCCAACTGGAGCTGCACAGGACCTCACGAAGCGTCCCCTCGGGCCCCATCTCGAGAATTGGAATCACACCGTCTGCGCCGGCACCGGTGCCCGTCACACGAAGGAGAGGGGGGCTGATCGTCGCCAACTCCATGCACCGGTGTCCTTGAGACAGCGATCTTGATTTCGTACCTTAACGCCCGTTTCACCGGAGGTGATTCTTCAACATGCACTGGAGGCTCGACGATGTCCAGGTCCATGACCCCCGGGATGAGCTCCGGCAGGGAACTCCAAGCCTTGAGACAGAAGGAGGAATAGTCCCTCCGTTCAACAGTGTTTGGGTGAAGATCCCGCACCCAACACCACTCATCCAGAAGGTGCTCAGCAGTCTCGAGCTCCCAGGCGTGCGCTGGAATGCCGCTCAGCTTGATGTCAACGAGCGAGGGCAGCACCACTGCAGATGCGTTCTTGAACCGCGACCAGCGCTTGAAGACGAGAGTGATCGATTGCAAGCGAAGTGGTCGCCCCTCATCGTAGACTCGATCGGCCGCAGCTTCATCGGGGAGGATCTGGATGCCCCGCTCATGGCTTAGACGGTGAAACACCAGCGACTCAGCCAGGAGATCGTGATGGCGAGCAATCTCAGCCAGCAAAACCTCGACTGAAAGAGTCACCAGGTCTCCAACAATCGAGATCCTAATGTTTAAAAGTTAAAAGTTATTTATATAGTTTTCATATTTCCAAACTCAATAATTTAAAAGTTATTCATGATTTATATTCCTAATGTTTGACCAAACCTTGCCCAAAATGAGATCCTTTTCCTATACAGAGGGAGTATAAAAGTATAAAAAAAATATTGATTCAATACCGAAAAAATATTGTACCCTAGTTTGAAAAATTATTGCCTGTGTGGAGTGTGGTTCTACCGTAGACTTTTGTATTGTTGCATTTAGTGCCGGGTGTAAAAGAGTAATTTCACATACAAGTTAACACAGTTAGATCATCAAACTAACGGAAAGATCAAGAAACAAAGCAAAACTCATTTTAGGGCCAAACAAACAAGTTGAAAAGAAAAGGGCGAAAAAATTAAGCACAATTTTTTTTAACGTAGAAACCCATTCTTTTTCTAGTTTACGGTTTAGGATATCAAATTTGTATATTGAGTAAAACTTCAGTGACATTAGTTGTCTTTTTAGAAACACAACGACATTAGAAACAGAACTACATTAATTGAGGTTGGACAAAATATATTTTTCTTTTTAAAGAGTAAATTAGATCTGTTTGATACAGCTCACAACAACTTTATAAGTTGTTTCGACTTTTTTTTGGCTAAATACCTTTTCCCAAAAAAAATCATTGATAAGTTATTTTTTCCTCCTCTCACCAAGGGATAAGTTGGCAATAATCTGAAAAAAGCTTACCCAGCTCTCTCTCTTATTTCTCTCGTAACCATATAAAATTTATTTGTGAAACTGTTTTACCGAACATTATTTTCAAAACGGTAAAAAGGTTGCCCATGAGCTATGCTAAACGGGCCATGGTATTCTGTGATGGGCTACAGGTGTGATTGGTTGCCTGGCTTGGGGGCTAGCCAAGCTTTCATAAGCCAACTTGGACCTGTTTGGTTGCCTGGCTGGCCCCCTTGGCCAGGCTCCAACAAGCCCATTTGCGGTCCGGAGCCAAGCTCCCTGGGAACGGCGGGGGTGCTCGTTTCCGTGGAGCCAGGCTTGGCCTAGCCGCGCGCGGCGCCCGCCTTGTCTCCCCGAAGCCAAGGAACAAAACCCTGCCCCCAGCGCCCGTCCGCTAGGGTTACCTTTTCCATTCGACACTCCACCCGCCGCCGCTCTCTTGGTGTTCCCTCTCACGCCCTCACTCCTTCTCTCTGCCTCTGTCCCCAGCGGTCCTCGGCGGTGCGCGTCGCGGCGCGCCTCTCTCGGTCCTCGCAGGTAAGGTCTTCTTCGGACCAAGGCCGTGGACGGCCGGTGCACTCCTCTTCCTCTTTTGTCGCCCTATTGCCTCTTCCCCTGTTGTTGAAATGTTCTTTCCTTGTAGATCCATTCAGTTACCGGCTACTGTCTGTATTTTGGCTACTTGATCTGTTATGCAATGTTTTCCGAGTGCTATTGTTGATTCTTTTTTGTTCCCGGTACATGATAATTTATATTTATGCTGAGTTCTTTGGATCTGCCTATGATGTTCCTGGATCCGGGTGGCATTTTTTGTCGCAGCTGGTCCACACTTTTTGTCATATTAGGGTTCATTTCAAAGGTTAGCCCATCGTCAGTTATAATCTGTAGCCCCTGTCTTGCGTAGTCACATGGATGGATTAGTGTTTAGGGTTACTGATTTGCCCACCGTGGCGGTGGATCTGGTTGCGCTTAATTTTTATCGCAGCCGAACAACCATTTCTATCAGACTAGGGTTTCATTTTAGATTAGGGTTTAATTTCTGATCTGGTTTCGCCTAATCTTTACCACTTGATTTGCCTCCACTGGCCGTGGATCTGGGTGGTGCTTCTTTTCTATCGCAGCTAATCCATTACTTTCTCGGTTTAGGGTTCATTCTTAGAACAGTTCAGTTTTCAATACTAATTTTGGCCCGATGCCTTGCGTAGCTCCATGGATCCTACACTTAGGCGCTGCCGGCTCATCATTAGAGGAGCTTCCATGGTGGTAGTCATCAGTGTCTGGCTGTTTGTTAGATTCAGGCGCATGTCACGCATCAGGAGAGGGATCTCCTACGGACTGTCAACCATGGCTGGAACCGTCCGGCCCGGGGTCATATGGCCCTTGGAGGCGAACCCACCAGAGAGCATGAGGATTATGCTCTCGTGTCCATCAACCCGATGCCGAAGCATGTGAACTAGTTTCGCCCAACGCTGACTGTTGTCTGTGATTTCTTGGAGCACAGTCAACGGGTTAGTATTGACACCGCTCACCTCTCCCCTCTGGGGCTTAGCCTGATCAAGTTGCACACCGTTGCTCAGCGAGATAAATTAGTCAGGGATTCCCCCTTTCAGTTTGGTCAGCATGCAGAAATCACAGTTGTTAAGCATGTTGAGGGAATTAATCATAGGTCGTGCACCTACATTAGGATCTGTTGGCTCATGTTCTTGGTCTTCCCTCTTGACTTCCAGAAAGATGTTTATACCAGAGCAGCAGTTGCACCTTATGGTAGGCTCTTGGAGTGGTACAGAGATGAGAATAAATCAAGAATTCTAGTCTAGGTTCTCCTGCTTAGTCCTGATAGAGTCCCACAAAGCTTAATTGTGTCTAGGGGTACACTTATTGGAGGGATGGGTAGATCCTGGGCGGTGCCAGTTTATATACTTGATGGACATTTTCCGGATGCTTTTCCCGGCGATGAAGACCCTGTCCCCATCGATGGTGAACCACATCCTGAGCACCCTCCAGTGGTATTGGGTCCCAATCCGCATGATCCTAACTAGGAGCACGAGCAGCATGGAGCAGCACCTAATCTTGGATTTTTTGGTGGTAACCCTCACCCTATGCCGGCTCAGCAGCATATGGAATTTGTGCAGCAGCAGCCCCAAGATGCTGCAGGTGATGACAATATGGATGTTGATGATGCTGCTGCTGAAGCAATGGATGAAGATGGGGCTGATGAAGGCTGGCTGCAATGGAATCCTGTAGCTTTTGTTGCTGACAATGATGTGGCTGTTCAGCAGCAACAGCAGCCGGTTGATCCTCAGCATGTTATTGACCTGGACCTCTCTGGCTCTTCGATGAGATTCCTTCGTGCTAATGGCCCAGACATTGCAATTGAAGAAGTCTTTCAGAATTCTAGTGACAGTTCAAGCTCCAGTGATGCTTCGTCTGTCCCCCCTGAAGAGAGTGCTCGCTTCGCGGCAGTGAGAAGTCAGTGTGCTACCATTGCCATTTTCCATCGCAGAGGAAACCCCAGTTGCAGCCAGATGGGTCCCTCTAGTCTTACCCTGAGACCGATCCTCGTCGACAAGAATCTCTTGGGCAGCTGTGCCACTGCTCCACTGGTAATGCAGCAGCAAAATTCAGTTGGGATGCAAGTAGTTCCTTGGCGTCCGATCAGAGATGTGCTTGCCCTTCAGCTCTGGCCTCTAATCCTAGCAGCAAAGAAGAACATACCACGGCTAATGGCTATTCCGACCATCATCATCGATAGCAATGGTGTTGTGCAATCAGGCACAGGCCCAGCAGACTCTGGCCCGGCAGCATTTGAATTTCAATCTGAAAGCTTTCAGCCCAGCCCACTCAGTACTTTGGAGCCCTCCCCAGCTCAAGGGGGTCTGAAGCGGAAAAATATGATGCTCCCAGAAGTGGTGTCTGCTAGCAGCAGTCGCACTCCCCTTGCTCAGAAGAACCTAAGGCGCAGCTCTAGGCTTTCTGTTGCGAAGGAAGGATTTTGTCCTGTCAGAATTGAGAAGGAGCCAACGAAACGTTGCAAGAATTGGGGTGTTCAGGTGAATGAGAAGACGGGTCAGGTTGGGACTATTCCAATTTCAGTGCTACAAGACTGGGGTATCAAATGTGGTGTAGATCCTGGTGATCTCACAGAAGATGCGCTCCTCCAGGCGCCCTCTCCATCAGGCAACAATGTGGACGATGATGCTTTGTGATCCTACCCCGGCTCCTAGATATACTTGTCGCCCCCACTATGTTTTCTGGAATGGTTGTTGCCTCTCGGGCCATCTGGTGGACAAGTTTAATGTGTGGCTCTATATTTGGGTTGAACTCTATCTTAATCATGATATGTATCTTTGATATTTCATGTATCCTGCTTTGCCATCGTCCTGCATCAGACTGAAACCACTAGTGGTTTCAGCTTCTCCTCAACCTTATGTTCCTAATGCATACACGTAACTGGAATATCTTGTGTTGGAACGTTTGTGGCATTAATGCTACTGAAAAATGGGATGCTGTTAGAAGTAAAATTGAAGAAAGTGCTTGCTCTGTGATCTGGATTCAGGAAACCAAGCTTGACTGTTTTGATAGTTCCTATATTAGAAAATTTGCTCCTCGTCGCTTCGACTGTTTTGACTTCATCCCTTCGATTGGTGCTTCTGGGGGGGTCTTCTTTTAATCTGGAACAGTGCTGTGTTCACTGGTAACGTTATTTAAAAATAGCAGTATGGCATTACGATCAATTTCTGTTCGGTACATGATGCGGAGGTGTGGAAGCTAACCATGGTATATGGACCTTGCGTTGAGCCGCTGCGTACAGAATTTATTCACTGGTTCAGGAATCATGATATCAATGATGAGGAAAACTGGATTTTTCTTGGGGACTTTAACTTCTACATGTCACTGGATAATCATAATAGACCAGGGGAAAATCTTGAGGACACCTTAATTTTCAATGATGCAATTGGCCATCTTGGTCTTGAGGAGTTACCCCTCAAAGGAAGGTCCTATACCTGGAGTAACATGCAATCAGACCCGTTGTTGGAGCAGTTAGATTGGTTCTTCACTTCGCCTAATTGGACGCTAGATTATCCAAATACCCAAGTCCTCCCCTTAGCAAAGATAACCTCCGATCACATTCCCTGTCAGATTTCTATTGGGACTAGAATTCCGAAAGCTAATCTTTTCAGGTTTGAGAATTACTGGGCTGAAAGGGACGACTTTTTTGGGATTGTCGATCAGTGCTGGCACTCAGTTGCTCCCGTACATGATGCAGCAAAAAATATCTCCTCCAAGTTCAAGGCTTTAAGGTCATGTCTCAAAAACTAGAGCAAAAACATCTCGAATTTATCTCTGCTTATTACCAATTGTAATGCAGTTATTGGTCACCTTGATCATCTAGAGGATAGTAGAGGCCTCTGGAACTCGGAACTAAATTTGAGGAATGCAGTAAAAAGGCAGCTACAGGTTTGGCTCCAGTACAAAAATATATATTGGCGCAATCGGTACATAGTGAACAGAGTTAAATTCGGTGATGAATGCACTAAGTTTTCCCATGGTATGGCAACAGTTTCATATAGGGAAACTCTATCATGCAGCTGAAAAATGATCAAGGTGCGTACATCCAAGATCATGATGGAAAAGCTGGTCTTCTATGGAGCTCTTTCAGAGGCCGTATGGGTACATCCTTCTCGCCGCAAATGCTCTTTGACCTTGCTGGTCTCATTCAGCCGGTCGATGGCTTAGATGTTCTGGCTCACGCTTTTGAGGTAGAGGAAGTTGACAGAATTGTTAAGCAAATGCCTGCGGACAAAGCTCCGGGGCCGGATGGGTTTAATGGAGTATTCATGAAGAAATGTTGGCCCCTTATTAAGGCTGATTTCTACAGCCTCTGTTCATCATTCTTCCAGGGAAATGTGAATTTGGAATGCATTAATACTTCATTCATAACACTGGTACCAAAGAAAGATGGAGCTGAGTCAGTCAGTGATTATAGGCCGATTTCTTTGCTGAATGTTTCGTTTAAGCTAAGCTACTAAGATACTAGCAGACAGGCTGCAAGCAGTGATACTCAGACTAGTACACCAAAACCAGTATGGGTTCATCCGTTCTAGAACCATCCAGGATTGTCTAGCATGGAGCTACGAATATATACATCAGTGCCAACAGTCTAAGAAAGAAGTCCTAATTCTAAAGCTAGATTTTGAGAAGGCCTTTGATACAGTCGAGCACACTGTAATTATTCAAATGATGACTCATCTTGGACTCCCGGAGCGGTGGATTCATTGGGTTCGTCTGATACTATCATCTGGCTCGTCTGTTGTGCTCTTAAATGGAGTACCGGGAAAGTTTTTCAAGTGTAAGAGAGGGGTTCGACAGGGTGACCCCTTATCCCCGCTCCTGTTCGTCCTGGCAGCAGAACTCCTTCAGGTTTTAATAAACAAGGCAGTGCAACTTAACCTCCTACAGATCCCCATCCGGTAGCCTTCCGGTGATTTTCCCATAGTTCAGTATGCTGACGACACCCTTCTATTCATGCAAGCCGATGTCAGACAGTTGATCTTTCTAAAAGCTTTGCTTCGAAGTTTTGCTGACTCCACTGGGCTGCATGTCAATTACCGTAAGTCACAGATGTACCCCATCAATGTTCCACAAGGAAAAATGGTGATTTTAGCAAAGACGTTTGGCTGTGACATTGGCGTGATGCCGTTCACGTATCTGGGACTACCGATGGGCAACACTAGGCCGAGGATAGATGATTTTACACCTTTGATGGATAGAGTGGAGAGAAAGCTATCTGTCTGTGCTACATGGCTCTCTTACAGTGGAAGGCTAGAAATGATAAATTCAGCAATCACGCCAATCACTACTTATGCAATGTGCATGGTTTGGCTACCCAAAGGAGTCATTGAAAATATTGACAGGGCGAGAAAACGTGTCTCTGGAGGGGAAATACAGAAAAAAGAAGGGAAGAATTTTGGTAGCATGGCCCACTGTCATCATGCCCAAAGACAAAGGAGGATTAGGGGTCATTAACCTGAGGCTGCAAAATGATGCTCTCTTGATGAAGCATCTGAGTAAATTTTATAACCAAGCCGACATTCCATGGGTTCAGCTTATCTAGGCTAAATACTATGTCAATAGTGTGCCACACGCAGCTCGTGAAATTGGCTCCTTCTGGTGGAAAGACATTCTTAGGCTAAACACCATATTCAGAGGGGTTGCAAGGTGTGAAGTTGGTAATGGGTCCACAGTTTGCTTCTGGGATGATCTCTGGCTGGATGGGGTCCTCTCGATAAAGTACCCAAGGCTTGCATCGTTTGCAAGAAATGATGGAATTTCTGTTCACAAGGTAATGGAGGCTGAAGATCTAGATTCTCTCTTCATACTGCCACTCTCACATGAAGCGATGGAGGAATTGGAATCATTGCAGGGCCAGTTACAAGTGATGAACTATGACAATGAGGATGCAGATCAATGGGTGCCAATATGGGGTGCATGATACACAGCCAGGAAGTTCTACAAGCATGCTTATCAAGCCATGGAGGTACACCCAATCTTTAAAACAATCTGGCACTCTAGATGCACTCCAAGGATCAAATTCTTCGCATAGCTTATCGTGGTGGACCGCCTAAACACAAAAGACATGCTGCAGAGACGACGCCTAAATATCCAAGGAAGTCCCAACCGTGTCATGTGCACCGGTGGAGCTTTGGAAACCATTGAACACCTTTTCTTTGAATGTCCGTTTGCACTTAATTGCTGGTCTGTGCTGGGTATCCATTGGGAGATGGAGCTGAATCTCCATGACAGATTAAAGGAAGCCCGGGCGACTCATGGTCTACCTTTCTTCACTGAAGCGGTGCTCATTGCTGCTTGGGAGCTCTGGAAACTCAGGAATGACAAAGTCTTCCAGCGACGTGAACCTGCCCCTTCGCTCTGGCTTTCAAATTTTAAAAATCAATGTCTTTTGCAGTCGATTAGGTTTAAGGATGATTTAAGGTCCTCCTTCTGTGCTTGGCTAGATGCTTTTAGTTAATTTGTATGTAATCTCTCCTGAACTTTACCCTTTAATTTAAAGAAATTCTACTGGGGACCTCCCCCATAGTCTTTTGCGTCAAAATCGTCTCCCATCCAAAGTAATCAATGATCAAACCCCTTTGAGAGACTTCTTGGTCGATCACCCGACTACGGGTCTCTTCGCAGATTTGGTTGTGCGGTATGGCCACATCTTAGGCCCTATAATACGAAAAAGCTTCAATTTCGTTCTAAACAGTGTGTTTTTATTGGGTATAGTGACATGCATAAAGGATACAAATTCTTAGATCTGACAGATGGCCATGTCTACATCTCACGTGATGTTGTGTTTGACGAACACGTTTCCCCTTTGCATCTCTTTCGCCAAATGCTGGCGCTCGTCTCTGATCTGAACTTGCTGTTCTTCCTGATGTCCTAAATAATCCTTCCTTTGTTCCTGGGGCTGCAAATTACTTTGATCATTACGCGCCTTCTCCTGCCCCTACTAGTAGTTCATCTAGTTCAGGTGGAGTTTTGCCTCTTGCAGGAACAAACACAGGCGAAAAACTGTAACTGGGAGGCCCTTGGGATGCCTCCTCACCATTGCTCCCCTCCTGGCAACAGCAGCATTACCGAGGCTGATTCTCCTGTGCCTGCCAGTGTATCTGTGCAGGGATCAGCACCGTAGTAGCACTTCAGTGCGCACCCTGGGGGAGCAGCTGGATCGTTTGTGCCGTCCTCATCGCCATCCATGTCTCCCGCTGCGGTGCAACAGCCGCAGACTGATCTGCGCGTGGGGGAGACAGCTGCAGCAACCAGTCCAAAGGAGATTTCCTCGCCCGGATCTTCTACCGCTGAGGACCATGACCGCCAACTCAACGCTCTCTTCTTCAGCTATGCCAGTAATGGAGGTGCCAATCCCAGTCGCTGGTCGTTCGGTTACACGGTCCCAGCATGGCATCAGGTAACCCAAGACCTACACCAACGACACTGTTAGATGGTGCATGCATGTCACGTCTCCAGCAGAGGAGCCGGCCACCCTTGATGAAGCGCTCATGGATCACAATTGGGCATCAGCAATGCAGAGACCTAAAGGTAAAAATATCATCGGATGTAAATTACAATGAAGCGGAAGGCAAATGGATTGATTGATCACTATAAAGCACGGCTGGTAGCAAAAGGCTTCAAGCAAAGAATGGTCTGGATTATGAAGACACGTTCAGTACTGTGGTAAAGGCCGCAACCATACATTTGGTTCTCTCCATTAAGGAAAGGACTATACAAGATTGTCTTGGGTGGGCATTTTAATTTCTTTATTAACGCCATCAGTTCAAGAGGGAATTTATCATCCTAAAATTAGATTTTGCGAAAGCATTTGATCTATATGAGCATCACACAATTGTCAAAATGTTGGAAGCAAAAGGATCCCCCCAACATGGATTACTTGGGTTAGAGTTATTCTGTCTACAACCACCTTTACTGTTCTGCTCAATGGGTTGGAGGAAAAGATTTCAAGTGTAGAAGAGGGCTTAGGCAGGGTAATCCTCTCTCGCCACTACTATTTGTTCTTGCAGCAGATCTTTTATAAAGTGTTATCAATAAAGCTTATCATGATGGTGTTCTTCAGCGACCTTTTCCACAACTATCTGGCAGTCCTTTTCCTATAATTCAGTATGCCGAGGATACCTTGCTAATCTTTCAAGCTAGTGAGTCTCAGCTTCACAATTTGAAGGACATCTTGCAAACCTTCTCTGAATCCACAGGACTGAAACTGAACTATGGTAAATCTTTGCCTAGTTCCCATAAATATTGAGAATGACAGAGCTTCCCAATTGGCTAGAGAGTTTGGTTGCTTGTTTGGAAGTTTTCCTTTCACATACTTGGACTTCCCTTGGGAATCACCAAACCTCAAGTTAGAGACTATGCTCCATAGCATTCAAAGAAAACTATCTACAAGCCCTTTGTTCCTCTCATATGCTGGTCGACTCCAACTCATTAATTCTATCATATCTTCCCTTCCAACTTACTACTTATGCTCTTTCAAACTTCATGTGGCTGTAATTGAGGCCATTGACAAATTCAGGAAAGATTTCCTATGGAGAGGATGTGATTTTAAGAAAAAGGGATACAACGTAGCATCATGGAAGTTAGTCATGAAACCCAAGGATAAAGGAGGGCTTGGTATCACTGATCAAACCTTAGAAAATGAGGCTTTACTTGTCAAGCAACTTGATAAATTCTTCAACAAAAAGGAAGTATAGTGGGTTGATATTATTTGGAAAAGATACTATGCTAATGGAGTAAAACACTTCAGAAAGGAGAAGGGCTCCTTTTGGTGGAAGGATATATTAAGGTTGCATGTGAAATATTGAGGCATTGCAGTTTGTTCCCTAGGTAATGGTAACACAATGAGCTTTTGGGATGACCTACTGCATGGAAATGTGATGTCCAAGAAATATTTAGTGTTTTTCGAGTTTGCTAAGGAGCCAATAATCTCTCTAGAAAAGGTCCTAAGCACTACCAATTTAGTGGATCTCTTTCATATCCTTATGTCTCGGCAAATTGCAACTCATTCAGGAGGATATTGCCACACTAATCATTGACTCTTCAGATCAAAATGGTAGCTGGACATTCATTTGGGGGAAGAAATTATTACTCTTCTAATAAGTATTATCAGCATCACTTTGCTAGTATTATTGCCACACAGCCCATTCATTGGATTTGGAAAAGTAAATGTGTTCCCCATCTCAAGTTCTTTGCATTGCTTTTGCTGAATGATCGGCTCAACACATGAATTTTTTTAGAAGAAGAAAAAAGATCTTACCAGAATTCTATAATTGTGTGCTATGTCAGGATAGAGAAGAGGAAACCGCAACATCTATTTTTTGAGTGCCATGCAATTGCTAGTTGATGGTTTACCTTGGGTATCACATGGTTGCATTCAGTTAGCATTGTTCAGAGAATCATTAGTGCCAGAGATGCTTCTCCTCACCCTTTTTCATGAAAGTTTTTATGATAGCAGCTAACTGCATTTGGGGTTCAAAGAATTGAATTTATTTTTGAAGGGATTGCTCCTATTCTGGGCTCCTGAAAAGTTGCTTTCAAGAAAGAAGTCTATGCTCATTTGTTCAGAATCAAGTCATCCCTCCACCCTTGCATTCAGTCCTAGCTATTTAGCTTGTAATCTTTCATTCTTTGGTTTCTCTAGACTAGTTTAGCTTAGCTTAGTTTTCTTAATTTTGTAGGTTTTTCTCTTTTCCTTTTTCTAGCCTTTTTTTTTCCTTTTTTGCTTTCTCTCTTGTTTTCTTTTTCTTTCTTTGTATGAGTTTGGGGTGTTGTTCTTCCTTTGTGTGAGTTTGGGGTGTGGTCATCTTTTGGTTGACCTGTCTGTCTGTAACTGTTCTGGTTCTTTTTATGCAGTTGGTTGGTGCCGGGGGGATTTTTCCCCGCGGTTTTGCTAAAAAAATAATGCAACTAAGATAGGCGAACGGGAAAGCCAGTTTTTTCCTGATGTTAGTACCTGGAAGTGAAAGTGTCTTTATTTTTGTTGACGGTGAGTGATGGATGGGAAAGTTCCAACTGTTCTTGATGGTCCAGCCGCGACAGGAACCTTCTCAGACAATGATCTTTCCTAACGGTTTTGTTGGTCAAAAAATAATCTCCGCTCGAAAAGGACGACTTTTCCTGCCAGTTAATCAGTCCCCAACAGGCAACAGTAACCGTCGCAGATGGTTAACCCTGACGGTATCTGTTTCATAAAAAAAAATAAACCTCATTTCACGAGCAGATAAAGAATCCCTACCTTTGTTTCTTTTTATCTGACGCACACGCATATCAAGACTCAAACTTAAAAAACTTTGACCAATAATTAGAATGATAATAATTTGTAACTATTATGATATAAACTTTATATGATTAGATTTGTAAGGAATTATATTTTTCAATGGTTATAATTTTATAAGGATAAACAACAGAATATAAAGCAAATAAATTGTCCAAGTGTAGTTTAGAAGATTGTGTTATTTTAACTTGCACCACGTACGTAAAATAGAATGGAGGGAGTATTATTCACATTTATATCACCAACTAGTTTTACTATAAAAATATGTTCCATGATTAATGTAATTATACTTATTACACAACTTTTTATATGTATTTGGTCAAAGATAAGAATATTTGTTTTCTTAGGAAGCGACATTTACATTTTTTTTGACGAAGGGAGTAGTACTTTCCCTGACAGTTTTGCATTGGTTGTCACTGAAAAAACTGCCTGGGTGGTGGTGTGTAGATTGACGAAGGTGGAATTTGCATGCTTAGAAAAGTCAGGTTATTTTACATAAATAAATAAAAGCAAGAGATTATATTCGTATATAAAGATAGATACAAAATATAATTGTGGAACTAGTAGGATTAGTTTAGTCGGAGCAATTCCAACAGATTACCTAAACCGGTGCCCATCCCTAATTTGGCTAGTGGAGAAAAATGCAATCTAGCAGGGCCCAATAAATTCTCCCTCCCACTATCTATTCTTGTTGGCTACCTATTTTTTTCCCGCTCGGTCATTTCCTTCCTTGCGCGGCTGACCACTCGCACCCGCGTCACCACTCATTCCCTGCTGCCGCTCCTAGAAGCTTGTTGACAAGGTTTCGGTGGTGCCCCTTCCTGGCGGCTGGCGGTGGGTCGGCCTTCCTGACGCATCCGTAGCTTCCGAGACGAGCGCGGGCAGCCCTCCCAGCGTGGCTACAGCTTCCCAAACGGGCGCTACCTACACAGAGCATGCGTGAAGCAAGCGTGCGCAGCTTCCCGGCCATGGCAGCGCCCCTCCCTGCCGGCGGTCGATCGATCAACTCCCGTACCTTCTCCGTCTCCTCCGACAACTCCCCTCCCTGACGGCACATTCTTGATGGCCAAGTTCATCCTTTCCGACAAGAAAGAGAATGTTATGTGTGACCCACGTGTCATTCTCTACTAGCATGAAAATAGGTAGCCAGTTATAGATAGTATTGTTGGAGTTGTAAGCAATATTCAGCCACATCAGGTCGCCACTATCTATTTCCCGACGGTGACCGACATCGAATGTGACCTCTGCTAGCTTTTCCCTAGCAGTGACCCACCCCGGTTTTTGCACGGGCACGTCGGCCTTCCCGGTGCCTCCTTGGCTTCCCAGCCAGACCCGGACGCAGCAGCCCTCACAGCGTGGCCGTAGGTTCCCAACCGGGCGCTACCTACACAGAGCTGAGCGTGTGTGGGTTCTCGGCTGTGGCGGCGCCCCTCCCTGCCGGTTCCCTGTCCTGCCGGCGATCGGTCAACTTCCGTACCTTCTCCATCTCCTCCGACAAATCCCCTCCCCGATCAGCATTACCGAGGCTAATTCTTCTGTGCCTGCCAATGTATCTGTGCAGGGATCAGCGCCGTAGCAGCATTTGAGTGCGCACCCTCGGGGAGCGGCTGGATCGTTTGTGCCGTCCTCGTCACCATCCATGTCTCCTGCTACGGTGCAACAGCCACAGACTGATCTGCGCGTGGGGAGACAGCTGCAACAACCAGTCCAGATGAGATTTCTTCGCCCGGATCTTCTACCGCTGAGGACTCCACGACTGCCAACTCAATGCTCTCTTCTTTAGCTACGCCAGTAATGGAGGTGCCAATCCCGGTCGCTGGTCGTCCGGTTACACGGTCCCAGCATGGCATCAGGCAACCCAAGACCTACACCGACGGCACTGTTAGATGGTGCATGCATGTCACGGCACCAGCAGAGGAGCCGACCACCCTTGATGAAGTGCTTATGGATCACAATTGGGCATCAGCAATGCAGAGTGAACACCAAGTGCTATTACGCAACAAGACATGGCACCTAGTTCTCCCACCTAAAGGTAAAAATATCATCGGATGTAAATGGGTATACAAAGTGAAGCGGAAAGCAAATGGATCCATTGATCACTGTAAAGCACGGCTGGTAGCAAAAGGCTTCAAGCAAAGATATGGTCTGGATTATGAAGACACGTTCAGTACTGTGGTAAAGGCCGCAACCATACGTTTGGTTCTCTCCATTGCAGTCACTAAATGATGGTCACTTCGACAGCTTGATGTTTAAAATGCTTTTCTTCATGGCATTCTAGAAGAAGAGGTCACTTCGACGCTAGGTTACACTGACAAGAATCATCCAGAATATGTCTGTAAGCTGGATAAAGCACTCTACGGTTTGAAGCAGGCTCCACGGGCCTGGTATTCACGGCTTTGTAGAAGGTTGGAAAAATTGGGGTTCACTTCATCCAAGGCCGATACCTCACTATTCTTTTGCAATAGAAAGAAGCACAGTATCTTTGTTCTAGTCTATGTGATTGTTGCTTGATCATCTCCGGAGGCAACAGAAGCTTTACTCAGAGATTTGCAGAAGGAGTTCGCACTCAAGGACCTTGGTGACTTGCACTATTTCCTGGGTATTGAGGTCAAGCGAGCTGATGATGGGCTGATTCTCACTCAAGGAAGGTATGCTACTGATGTGCTTATTCGGTCAGGAATGGACAAAGCCAAGGCCGTAGAAACGCCAATATCAGTCACCGAGAAATTGAGTACCACAGATGGCAGCAAACTTGATCCAGAAGATTCTACTCGGTACAGAAGTGTAGTAGGAGCATTACAGTATCTAATCTTGACACGTCCGGACATTTCATTTGCTGTCAATAAGGTTTGCCAATTCCTTCATGCTCCAACTACTACACACTGGGGTGCAGTAAAGAGGATACTAAGATACATACGTGAGACTATCAATTTCGGTCTCAAACTCAAGAAGTCCAAGTCCATGATGGTCAGTGCCTTTTCCGATGCGGATTGGGCAGGTTGTGTTGATGATAGACGGTCTACTGGTGGGTTTGCCATCTTTCTTGGGGATAACCTAGTGTCCTGGATAGCAAGGAAACAGCCGACTGTATCTCGGTCTAGCATCGAGGCTGAATACAAGGCACTAGCGAATGCTACAGCTGCAATGATGTGGATACAAAAATTGTTGACACAAATTAAGGTTGATCATCCTAAAGCAGCTCGATTATGGTGTGACAATTTGGGAGCAAAGTACATGTCGGCCAATCCTGTGTTTCATGCACGGACAAAGCATATTGAAATTGATTTTCACTTTGCCAGAGAAAGGGTAAACCAGAGGTTGCTTGATATACGGTTCATCAATTCTGGAGATCAGTTGGCCGATGGATTTACTAAACCGATCACTGCTGCCAAGCTGGGTCAATTCTGATTCAATCTTAACCTTGTTAGTGGCTAAAATTGAGGGGGAGTGTTAGAAGATATATAGATAGTTGGTTGTACAACCTGGTACATAGGTGATGTTAGTTTCTAGTTTGTAGGGACTCTTGTAAATCTAATCTGTTATGTGATTGTAATCTAAACTAACTATAAAGGCAACTGCCGGGAGGCTATTTCCTATGCCTACATTAACACGTAGCCGAGTGCCTGGGACGGCAGCTCGTTCCACCAAGCTTAACAGTTACAACTTGAACACAAATAATTGTGACACAAATCAAACTGAAGGGGTCATTATGAATCTTAGAACTGGTGAAAAACATTAATGACCAGAGAACACCTGTGTAAAATCTCAGCATCATATTAGGTCATTACATTTTTTTAGATAATAGATAATTTATATCCGGCTTCATCTATCAACTGATAGAATCAGGCTAATTATTACAAAGTCTTTCCAAGGGGCACAAACACGTATTGCAAGTAACACAAACTTGCAACCCGCCAAGCGGAAAACCAACACAAAATAAGGTTTAAACTAAACATGACCAATAAATCTTGAAGACAACCACCCTTTGGAACTAAAGAACTACAATGCTGACGTCTCTAGGTACTGTCCGACATGGATTTGTTGATCCCTTTGATCATCATGCCGTTGCAGGCTTGTCCACTGTCGAAGCCAGTGTGTTCCCCTGAAGAGTACCTGCAAGAAAGATTTTGGCCTACATTTGTCAAAACCACTTCATTTCTCGTTAACCAAATTGCCCAGCAAAACGCAGCCGCTACAGTTAATAACAATGAATTATACTTTTTTGTTTGCAATTTTTGACCATCTTATGAAAAGGTCACTCATATCTGTTTGGGGTGAAAAAACAAAAAGTATATGTACAGCGCGCCATAAGAATTTGGCATAAACACAATCTAAAAAAGATGTTGTATTGTTTCCGGAAAATGACAAAAACAACAATGTATGTCACCATTTCAGTTGCGTCTAGCCAAGTTATCCTTTGTTAAAATCACACATTTTTTAAGTACCACAGAAAGATTTTAATTTTCATAGGTACTTTAATTTGCCAAATATTTTGTGACACTTTAATCCCATTATTAATTAACGCAGCGCATATGGACTTGACTGTAAAGCTTCCAAATGTGTTCAAACCCTAGACAAAGACATCTCTTTGGTCCACTAAGTTAATATCCTGTAAAGAGGCAACAATTCTATGCCAAGCTCTTAAGTTTGCACCTACTAAATTTCATCGAAAGGTAATATTTAGCGGGACTGAACTAAGCACTTGTGCTACAGAGTCTTGTTTTCCTCTTACAATATTAAACAACGAAGGAAATTTGTCTTCAAGCGGCTTGTTTCCCAACTAAGTATCGACCCAGAACCTGGTTTGGGACCTATCCTTTATCTTGAACAAGCCAAGGTCCATAAAGGCATCTTTGATGTTCATAAGCTTTTCCAAAAATGAGAATTCATTGGTTTTTTGACACAACTCCCTAAAGTTTTATCTTTGATATATTTATTTCTTAAAAGTTCCTGCCATATGCCATCTTCATTCAATAATTTAAGAGCCATTTGCTTAATAAACACTTATTCTGTATTTCCAAATTTTGAATACCTATACCTCCTTGATCCTTGGGTTGACATAAAATCTCCCATTTGGCCAACCCATATTTTCGTTTGTGCTGATCATTTTGCCAGTAGAAACGTGATATAAAGCAGTCTATTTTTTCTAATACACCTTTCGGTAATTCAAAAAACAACATCATAAATATCGGTAAACTAGATAGCACCGAGTTTATTAAAACTAGTCGACCCCTAATGTAAGCATTTTTCCTTTCCAACCACTCAGTCTCTATTCTATTCTATCCTCAATTGTCTTCCGGTCTTTATTGTTAAGCTTCCTAGTGTTCATAGGCAGGCCGAGATAACGAAAGGGATATTTCCCAATAACACATCCAAACAACTGCGAATAGAACTCTTCATGCTCTTTTGCTTTGCCAAAGAAAAATATTTCACTCTCGTGAAAGTTTATCTTTAGACCCGATAGTTGATCAAAGGTACTTATTAATTAAAAATTTCATATTTATTGCTTTTTGAAAATCATGGCTCATAAAGATTACTGTGTCATCCACATACCGAAGGATAGACAACCCATCCTGAATTAGATTCGGAATGACACGCTCGACCTGTCCTGCTTTTTTTTTACTCTAGCAATTAGTATGGCCAACATATCGACCACTATGTTAAATAGTATGGGCGACATAGGGTCACCTTGCCTTAAACCTATTTTGTTTGGAAGTAAGAACCTAATTATATTGATCATTCACCTTAATGTTAACATTACCCCCTTCTGTAAAACGTTGAACCTATTGCACCATTTTTGTGAAAACCCTTCATTCTCAACGTTTATTGTAGAAAACTCCACTTAACCATGTCATAAGCTTTTACAAAATCTATTTTAAAAATGACTCCGTCTTTCTTTTTTGAGTGGAGCTCATGTAACGTCTCATGCAGGATTACTACACCCTCCATAATATTTCTTCATGGCAAAAAAGTCATCTGAGTAGGCCTAATTATTTTCTGTGCTATGGTAGTTAATCTATTGGTCGCGACTTTAGTAAAGATTTTGAAAGACACATTCAGTAAACAGATGGGCCTGTATTGCTAAATCACTTTTGCATCCTTCTTTTTGGGTAAAAGAATTATGGTTCCAAAATTAAAGCAGTTTAACAGTAAATTCCCTTAATGGAACTCCATGAATAGGGCCATCAGATCATGGTTTATTACATTCCAAAAGACTTGATAGAACTCTGGAGGAAAACCATCTAATCCTGGTGCCTTATTATGTTCTATTTGAAAAATCGCAGCCCTCACCTCCTCTTGTGAGAAGGGTTATGTTAAATACTCATTTTCTGACTATGAAACCCGCGGGATGTCCTCAGTTTGTGTCTCATCCAACCTGATCTGGGAGACTTTTGATGGACCAAACAGGTTCTTATAATAATTGGTGATATGCCCTTTGAGTTGGGCATCACCACTTATTATATTGTTTCCATCCTTCAGCCGGAAAATACGAGTTTTGCGATGTCTACCATTAACAAGTAGATGATAATACTTTGTATTTGAGCCTCCTTCTAAAAGATGTCTGACCTTGGTTCTTTGGTACCATTTCAATTCTTCCTCCCTTAATAATTCTGCTAATCTCTCATTGAGCACATGTTTTAAATCCATTTCAGACTGACTAAGTGTGGTTAATTCTGCTTTTTTGTCTAGTTCATTACATAAATAAGACATCTTTATGTTTCAAAGTTTCAAAGTCCAAAAAATCATCTTCACTAATAAACCTACATAGGACCCAATGCAATTTTCAAAATCTCAATGAGTAATCTTGTCTGTCGAGGTCTCTAGTTGCTTAACTTCGTTAACTCCACCCTGGATGATCAGGTGTAGAGAATATGAAAAGATAACATATTGCAATCTAACAGGGAGTGCGTGTGCCGGGGCACGATCGCAGCCGCCAGCGGCGGCTGGGGCGACGCTGAGGAGGAGGCCGGTGGCGGGGACGCGGTCTCAGTGGGGAGGAAGCAATGGCGGGGTGCCACGCGGAGTTGGAAACCAGTGCCAATGAAGCGGCCGCACAGGTGGGATGAGAGAAGAATGGTGGTGGGGCGATTGACAACAGCGTTGAGCTGAGCGAGGCGACTCGGGTTAACTATGACGATAACAGCCGGATCATTTTAGTGGTAGAGATTGCCTATATACGTCTAGTCCATGTAACAAGGCTAAAACCAATATCTGAAAGACCTGGAGTCAACCAAGAACAATATATGGTTCACACTCAACAAAAGTACAATCGACGATTAACAGCCCACCACAGCGCCGTGGTCATTACTATATGCTATTCGGGAAAAAAAAAAGAATTACTATATGCTGACAAGTTTATGGATGACGCAGATCTTATTTAGCTTTTGAAGGTAAACAAACTAAATACGTATATACTACTCCAATACAGTGGGGTGGATCATATGTAGTGCTTGTGGACAGTTCTATCATCTATGGCACACGAGGGCCCATTGCGGTGTAGAACACCGTGTGGTTGTTTGGCGATGCAGATGCTTCAGCATCCCCGAGCGGGCGGTTGAAGTAGGCTGGAGGGTGAGGGTCCGGCAGGCTCACATCATTGTTGCTCAGCATGGTGATCACCTCCCGCATATGAGGCCGATGGTCTGCGTTCTCTTGGGCGCACAGCAGCGCGATCTGAAAGCGCCTCCTCAGTTCCACCGTTTCATATGCTCCGCGCAAAGATGGGTCCACAAGCTCGTTGTACCTCTCACCGCGCCAAATATGCCAAGCCTATCATCAGATTAAAAACATGTTGTAAATTCGCGATATCAACAAGTCAAGCCGTTGAGTTGACTCGTTACACAAACGATGCAGTACATACTCAAATACGTAGTCCCTCTATTATAAATAAAATTGTAAGATCTTTAGCTTTTTTAAATACACAGTAAAGATAGTGATGTATCTAAACAAGTCAAAATGTTTCATAATTTGAAACGGATATATAGTATACAGCAGAAAATATAATCAAACCAAACTGCACTTATTCGTATATACTTATATAAAGAGAAAGAGGTAAAACCGGTCACTCACGTGAGTCAACAAATGGTCTGATCTTCCATATTCGGTGAATACTGCGACATTCACCCTCCTGCCACTTATGATCTCAAGAAGCAAAACGCCAAAGCTAAATACATCATATTTCACAGATAAGATCCGCTCGCGAATATACTCAGGTGCCATGTAACCACTAGAAAGAAATAAAATTTAATGGTATCAGCATCATTATCACGAATATAAAATTAAACTTGCATCTCAAGTTGAGTACCTTATTCTATTTTATTTCTACACATATCAATATATATATTATCAACGGAAACTGTCAGCTTGTTCTTTTGACCAATCAGCGCTTATTTTCAGCCACGAAATAGTATTTTTCTCTCACAATAAATCAGCACGAGACAAAATCAGCGTTTATTTTTCAGTCAAAAGAACAGGCTGTAGGAGGTTGCTTGGTTCTGACAAGGCAATCAAGGCCCGCCTGGCCTCGCTGCGTCAAGCGTGGGCCACGAGGAGCTCGCTCACATGAAGCCAGAATATCTCTCTTGGACGAGAAAGCGGAATTTTGCTGTCACAGTCCCCGAGACTCTGTGGCAAAGAAAACAAACACTCATATATACTCGCTACCGTAGCTCAGCAAGGTGTAATAGGATCTAGCAAACGAACCAAGCAGACCCTAGAAAGACAATAACATCATTTGAATGCAATTACCAATTACAAAATACTAGATTGTTCAACTAAACTATTTTATTACCACTTCTCAGTGATTTGTTGCAAATAATAAGTTATGTAAGATGGGGCCTTGCTAAGGTACAACTATTATTTGCATGTTCGTTAGATCCAATTGATAGATATTTTACCTAAAATTTTTCTTACTTTCCTATTTCTCAAAATGAATATATTTATTTATTTTATTACCTCCGAAGAGGTAATATGTAATTATAGCCATCAAGATCAACGGTTAACAATTATTTAGAAGTACCATAACAATTCTCGTGTAAGATAGCTTAACTTCTTATCCCCTTGCTTTCCCCTCCCCTTCTCTCACACTTTGGGGGTGCCAAAATGACAGCTGAAGTTGAGCCACTACATATAAGGTCTTGTTTGGTTGCACAACAATCCACCCCAATTCATATGGGTTATGAGGTACTGGGAGTGGAAAATAAACTAATTATCCCACCAATGCCTCCTAACATGTACATTTGGATTGTGGCGAATTGTTGTGCAGCCAGTCAAGCTCTAAGGTGTTAAATACTAGGCCCTTATGATCATAAAGTTCATTCTCTGCCTATAGCATTCTTTTGGTGCATAAACATGCTACCAGGCTTACCGTGTTCCCACTACGTCTGTCGCTTCAGGTTCTATTGCTCCTAAATTGTATATCCTTGCAATTCCGAAGTCTGAAATTTTTGGATTCATTTCGCTGTCCAAGAGAATGTTGCTTAGCTTCATGTCTCTATGAATAATAAGAGAATTGCTATGGTACACCTAAATAACTGTGAGTCGTTCATTTTATTCAATCGGACGATCACAATCAGATCTTACCTCTTTAGAGGTAATATCTTAAATATATTTATATTTATTTATTTATTATTTAAAATAGGATAAAAAATGAATATTTAGGATATAGAAAATCTTTTTTAGATTTGTTTGCATGGATTAGTAGATGAAGACTATGAGTTGCTACGCACGAGGAAGACGACGAGTTGCTGCAGTGGCCGCGAGTCGCTGCAGGAGGATCGCGAGTTCGGCGTTTGGATGGCGACATCCTTGGAAGCCGACATGGGCAACCGCGACGAGAAGATCACGGGAATTAACTTGCATGCGAACAATGCCACGAGAAGATCACGGGGATTACGTTGGAAAATGCGATGCCACGAGAAGATCACCGTAACTGCATGCAACGTGAATAAAGGAGTAAAAAGGAAATAAATCATGCGATGTGATTACACTAGTTAAAAAAGGAAATAAATTTCTTTTTCTATATTGCTTATGTATTATGTAATTTGAAAAATACTAATATTCAACTGTCTGTATTCATTTGAGATATTACCTCCTTAGGAGGTAAGATTGAAGTAAGGGTGTACCTTATCATTGCTCGAATAATAAATCTCTGTGGCTCTGAGAAACTATGAAGATAAACAAGCCCTTGTGCTATCCCGTCAATGATGCGCACACGATTTGGCCAATTCAGGTTGTCCCTGCTTAGAGGATCTGCAAGGATAGTGTGGCCGTATCAGTTATGAACAATCTGAAACAATCTAGCACATCATTTCTGGTACGTGGACAGTTATATATAGGGAGGAGAATCGGAACAGACCTGAGAAGACATAGTCCAAGCTTCTGTTTGACATGTATTCATAGACAAGCATCATTTCACAGCGTTGAAGACAGCATCCAAGAAGCCTAACCAGATTGGCATGTTGAAGCCTGACAATAAGCTTGATCTCATTTAGAAACTCCCTCCAACCTTGCCAGGAAGACGCGTCAAGCCTTTTGACTGCAACCTCAACTCCATCGGGTAATATGCCCTGAAAATTAAAGCAAAATTAAAAATGGGCATCTGAGAATTTGTCAAATTAGCCACAATCCTGCCTGCATACTTCACTGCTACGTAACCAGTGCTTCTTGTAGCACTTACGGCTCCTTATATGTTATATAAACAAGTAAACGTTCCTACGTATTTCTGTGATCAATTAATCTGATATGTATGCTGAAACCATAACCTGAGCAGCACAACAGTGCTTCACTTACCCGGTAAACAAAACCAAAAGAGCCATGTCCAAGTCTATTTTCTTCAGAGAAATTTCCTGTCGCGTCTCTTATCACAGGAAATTGGTAAAGTGAAAACCTTGAGTCAATTTGTCGCGTGACTTCGTTGTGCCAGTCACCTAATTCCCTAAGTAACCTGCGATCTGTAGCAGAGCAAGCAAAAGAAAAAGAAGACCTGAGCACAAATATCATGTGATATGGTAATGCATCAGCTTAGATAATCTCTTGGTAATCGTACCTCTTATTCTTTGTGTGATCCCTACAAACAGATTTAGGCAAAGAACAAAGACAACGAATCCAGCAACAGTGATCAATATGATATTCACAGTGTTCAGTCGTCGACCTGAATATATATACATAACAAATTTTCGAAGGTTAAATACTCTGACAAAGGTAAACATATTATTATACATACTATATTAGAAGGACATTAAAATAAATTATTTCAGAATCATATATGAGTTTTAAGATATATGCTTGCAGCATTTTTTCAGTAAATCCAAATGTCACTACATATACGGGTTCACGCTTAAGTGATTATAGTTGAAGGAAGAGGTGGGTTAACAACTACATGGGATCTCAAAGCGACATGGGCCTGATTGCTAGGCTGAATGAGACTGAATTATGTTGGATTTGAACCTGGATCAATTGTCGCTGGAACACGCTCTCTCTCCTCTCTTTCTCTCGACGAACACCGATGAACTCAGATCAACTCGAGTGGACAGAGGTTTTGGCCCTGCGCAAGAACTGCAGCTTTTTGGGGTTTTCTCTTCTCTTATTTAAAGAAGATTACAAACAGGTACTAGTATTAATATTTTTGTTTTTGCGTTCCATTCTCCATAGCTAGTCCCAACTAGACTATACGAAAGTGTTGTTCAGCACTGTTCTCGTTGTTTCCTTTCTAGAGCATATATATATATATATATATATATATATATATATATATATATATATATATATATATATACCTGAAGAACTTGAAGATGATGTACCAAGCTCGTCCAAATGCTATCAAGCACTAGTATCAGGAAATCATAGAGAGCCCAAAGTCTGATGCATTTGTGTATGCCAAACTAGCTATTTACTTTTGAAGAGCATATTCAATGTGAGCTTGAATGGTTTTGTTGTAGAAGCTTGGGAGTCTATTTATGTTGAATACTTGAATCCTGATGACGCTCAAAACAAGAGTCGTTCTAGGTCATTAGTTGAGACTAAACATTAACAGGAAATCGCCTTTCTCTCAATCAATTTATGAGTAACTTTGAGTTTTTCATAGGCATTAACATTGGCCACCTCTTTTATGACTTGAAGGAAGTAGAGTATGGACCTAGGAATGCCACTTCAATAAACACTTACTGCTGCATGAAATCCTGTGTGTTAAGAACTGTGATGCCATTGGGAATGCTGGCCCAATTCTAGTATGAGCAAAGTAGTTTGTGACTAATAATTGCTATTATTACTAGCATGACTACATTCAAGCATTACCAGAAAAGTATCTAGCTAGATAACTGCCAAGGGCAACCTCTTGATGGTCAAATTGCCTATAATATTGGGGGTGGTCTCTCTCCCATGGTTGTCTTGCAATAGGATATTGTGCTATCAAGAACGATACAATAATTGAAGCTGCTATGGGACAAGTCCAGAAACCTCAGGGGCTTATCAAAATCTCATGGCAAGGTATGAGGAGTCACTGTGCCACCATTGGTTGCTTAACTTAACAAAATATTGCCTTGGCTTAACAAAATGCCACATTGACTTAAGATGTGAAGTGTAATGATTGTGTACTTGAGGTACAATTTTGTTTTTGGTGCACTATCTTTCTACAATTGAAAGTCCATAAACATTGATCATGTAGGTAATTCTTCACTTGAAGCTCATTGTTTTTTTTTCGAATACGCAGGAGAGCTGCGTATCATTGCATTAAGAGAAAGAAAGCCGGCCCCATACAAGTCACCACCACCTCACTCCGGGCCGAGCCATGAGGTGTTGTAAACAAAACAAAGAAAAAAGATAAGAAAAAACTCAAAAGTGTGAGACCAAACCTATTCCCAAAACTTGACTATCCTAGCCCACCGACCTGACCCAAGTCAAGTGCACGCAACCCCGGACCCCTGCAAGACACCAAAGATGGTGCTCCTCATTAAAGGAACGGAGAACTGCACCAATGTTAGGTCTAACACTATCGAAAATACAAGAATTTCTATGCTTCCAAAGAAACTAGGCAGTTAGGATGATAACTGTGTTTGTGCCCTTCTTTTTCTCCTTTGGAACTTGCTTGATTGTCTTGCGCCTGAACCATCAAGCTTCCAAAAATGTTGATCTTCTTCTTGAGATAAAACCACTCCTTGGATGAGATCCCATAGTTGGAAAACTTCAAAAAGGCCAATGAAGGAGAGGCCAGCCTGGATATATCTCGGCCAGCTGAAATCAGCTAGGGCCTGCGCCATAGTACATTGCTGATGGAGCTTGGGAGGGACAACAGATATCACTGATGGAGCAAGATCACCTAAGGAACAACCCAACAACCATCTATCACTCCAAAACAAGGTGGATGCCCCATTACCAACATGGGATTCCATAGCAATCTTGAACATACTCAGCATGTTCGGGTGCACGCGAATTTCAAGTCCCTTCCAAAGGTTGGCTAGGATCAGTTTTCTGCAGCCACAGCCAACAGATTTGCAAGGACCAACACATGATTTCCATGTTAAGTACCCTGAGACCACCCAACTCCAGCGGGTGTTGCACCTTGTCCCACGCCACTAAACAATTACCACCATTAACCTGCCCACTGCCTTTCTAAAGAAAACCACGACGGATTTTGTCCACTACCCGAAAAGACAATTTAGGGACGTTAATAACAATGAGCACATAGATGGGAATAGCAGATAGAACGAACCTCACCCATGTTGTACGACCAGCGAGGTTCATAAGGGAAGCCTGCCAACAGGGTAGCTTATTGCCAATTTTCTCAATCCATGGTAAAAGATCAAACTTTCTTAATTTTGAAGTGAAAACTGGCATACCAAGATAAGTGCAAGGGAAATCAGATGTACTACATGGCAAATAGAGAGACCACCAGACTTGCTTCAAGAAGAAGACACTAACATGGTAAGATCAACATTTAAAACAGTTTCGTTTCCCGTGAGCCAGGCTGAGCCTTGATTTTGGATGCAAGCAACCAATCGCTCTTCAATAGCATGCGCTGTGCCCGGCTAACGATGCCACAGGCAACCAAACACTCCTCAGGTGCATGCACCAAGCTTGGGCACGCCGCATACAAGCAACCAAACGCACCCATATTGCCTATTCACTACAAGCGCTCTTGCACAGAAGTGGCTGCAGACTGCCATAAAAGCTGCTTTTTTTTTTTGGTTGTCAAATAGGAGCTAGCTACCTGCAGATTACCTACTCAAGGATAAAGGCATGTCATCTTAAAACCAATATATTCTAAATTGCTTTATCAAGACATGTGTGTTTGTGTAGCAGCTAGTTGTGTTGGGAGGTACATAATGCCATCAAACTTGTTATGAACGACGTATAGGAATATGAAGTAAAGAATCAAGCCACAGAGGAGACACACGATTTAACGTGGAAAACCCCTCAGATGTGAAGGGGAAAAACCATGGGCACCAGCCAGCAACAATCTCACTATCTCAAGAGTTTTGGGTTACACGCCTATGGCGGCTTACAAGAGAATCAAGTCTCCACGAAACCCTAGTAAGGGTGTATATACCGGCCCAAGCCTCCGGCGACGGGCCTCCGCTTCGCTCCGTCAGAAGCCCGGCCTATATCCTGGAGTGAATTTGGAACAACTCCAACAAACTCACAAGTGCCTATTAGGAATCAGTACTTAAAGCCAGTGCTGGCTGTTAGGTACCTAACGACAAAATAGTAATTAAAAGTTATGCTATCTTTAGGTACCTAACTACAAGGCTAACTAGTAACTACTATAATATAGTTTTTGTATTTATGAAAAATTTGAATGATAAGATTATTTTTTTCGTAACTGGGTTGAACCCGTATTTCATTAAGATGAACGGATCTGGAATTTTGTTACAAATGGTTGTTAGGCTGGCTACAAGTCATTTGCGAGAGGCAAGCGACCACAGTAGCATGGCTAACAACTGCCACAAGCAATTACTATGTTTATTATTTTAATGTGCATGAGTGGTCAAATGAGATGTTATAGTATCGCTTTCAATGGTTAACATAGTTGCTATGAATAGTGATTTTAATTACCGAATAAACGGTGTTTTAAGAAATGCAAATTGAAAGGAAAGGTGTTCGCTGACAAACCGTCTTATATCACTTTGATTCATAAGAAGAGCAACCCTGAAAGCTTCAATGATTTCAGACCCATCTCTTTGTTAAATACTTCAGTTAAAATTCCAACTAAGTTACTGGCTAACAAGCTTCAAAAGCTTATCCTCAAGCTCATTCATGAGAATCAGTATGGATTCATTAAGGAAAGGACTATACAAGATTGTCTTGGGTGGGCATTTTAATTTCTTTATTAATGCCATCAGTTCAAGAGGGAATTTATCATCCTAAAATTGATTTTGAGAAAGCATTTGATCTAGTTGAGCATCACACAATTGTCAAAATGTTGGAAGCAAAAGGATCCCCCCAACATGGATTACTCGGGTTAGAGATATTCTGTCTGCAACCACCTTTACTGTTCTGCTCAATGGGTTGCAGGAAAAGATTTCAAGTGTACAAGAGGGGTTAGGCAGGGTAATCCCCTCTCGCCACTACTATTTGTTCTTGCAGCAGATCTTTTATAAAGTGTTATCAATAAAGCTTATCATGATGGTGTTCTTCAGCGACCTTTTCCACAACTATCTGGTAGTCCTTTTCCAATAATTCAATATGCAGAGGATACCTTGCTAATCTTGCAAGCTAGTGAGTCTCAGCTTCACAATTTGAAGGACATCTTGCAAACCTTCTCTGAATCCACAGGACTGAAACTGAACTATGGTAAATCTTTGCCTAGTTACCATAAATATTGAGAATGACAGCTTCCCAATTGGCTGGTGAGTTTGGTTGCTTGTTTGGAAGTTTTCGTTTCACATACTCGGACTTCCCTTGGGAATCACCAAACCTCAAGTTAGAGACTATGCTCCATTGTTATGTAGAATTCAAAGAAAACTATCTACAAGCTCTTTGTTCCTCTCATATGCTGGTCGACTCCAACTCATTAATTCTATCATATCTTCCCTTCCAACTTACTACTTATGCTCTTTCAAACTTCATGTGGCTGTAATTGAGGCCATTGACAAATTCAGGAAAGATTGCCTATGGAGAGGATGTGATTTTAAGAAAAAGGGATACAACGTAGCATCATGGAAGTTAGTCATGAAACCCAAGGATAAAGGAGGGCTTGGTATCATTGATCTGACCTTACAAAATGAGGCTTTACTTGTCAAGCAACTTGATAAATTCTTCAACAAAAAGGAAGTACAGTGGGTTGATCTTATTTGGAAAAGATACTATGCTAATGGAGTACAACACTTCAGAAAGGAGAAAGGCTCCTTTTGGTGGAAGGATATATTAAGGTTGCATGTGAAATATTGAGGCGTTGCAGTTTGTTCCCTAGGTATTGGTAACACAATGAGCTTTTGGGATGACCTATTGCATGGAAATGTGATGTCCAAGAAATATTCAGTATTTTTCGAGTTTGCTAAGGAGCCAGTAATCTCTCTAGAAAAGGTCCTAAGCACTACCAATTTAGTGGATCTCTTTCATATCCCTATGTCTCGGCAAGTTTTTGAAGAAATGCAACTCATTCAGGAGGATCTTGCCACACTAATCATTGACTCTTCAAATCAAAATGGTAGCTGGACATTCATTTGGGGAAGAAATTATTACTCTGCTAATAAGTAGTATCAACATCACTTTGCTAGTATTATTGCCCCACAGCCCATTCATTGGATTTGGAAATCTAAATGTGTTCCCCTATTAGTTCTAACCAGAGCGATGTGCGCCGGGAAGAACTAGAGCTCAACGATGAACTCAAACGCAACACAAACACACGCGATCACTTGGACACTTCGAGTTTTGGTGCTGCGAACAACAAGCAGCGTTTTCTGTTATATTGATGCGCTATTTATTCAGGAGTACATGGACCACGCAGTGGTCAGGCGCGCACCGCGCGCGAGCACGTCCATCCCCGTGCCCACGATGCCGTTGAAACACCGGGCATCCATCAGACATGCAAGCTACTCTTGCCACTAACTCTACGCACGATGGTGACCACATGACAGTGCTCATCGGCATGCACAACAGAATGTAAACATGCAGTCTAACTAACTTAACTAGGCAGTGCGCTAGGATTACTAACATCCCCATCTCAAGTTCTTTGCCTGGCTTTTGCTGAATGATCGGCTTAACACATGAAATTTTTCAGAAGAAGAAAAAAATCTTACCAGAAGGCTATAATTGTGTGCTATGTCAGGATGGAGAAGTGGAAACCGCAGAACATCTATTTTTTTTTGTGCCATGCAGTTGCTAGTTGATGGTTTACCTTGGGTATCACATGGTTGGATTCAGTTAGCATTGTTCAGAGAATCATTAGTGACAGAGATGCTTCTCCTCACCCTTTTTCATGAAAGTTTTTATGATAGCAGCTAACTGCATTTGGGGTTGAAAGAAATGAATTTATTTTTGAAGGGATTGCTCCTAGTCTGGGCTCTTGAAAAGTTGCTTTCAAGAAGGAAGTGTTCAGAATCAAGTCATCCCTCCACCCTTGCATTCAGTCCTCGCTATTTAGCTTGTAATCTTTCTTTCTTTGGTTTCTCTAGACTAGTTTAGCTTAGCTTAGTTTTCTTAATTTTGTAGTTTTTTCTCTTTTCCTTTTTCTAGCCTTTTTTTTTCCTTTTTTGCTTTCTCTCTTGTTTTCTTTTTCTTTCTTTGTATGAGTTTGGGGTGTTGTTCTTCCTTTGTGTGAGTTTGGGGTGTGGTCATCTTTTGGTTGACCTGTCTGTCTGTAACTGTTCTGGTTCTTTTTATGTAGTTGGTTGGTACCGGGGGATTTTTCCCTGCGGTTTTGCTAAAAAAATAATGCAACTAAGATAGGCAAACAGGAAAGCCAGTTTTTTCCCAGACGTTAGTACCTGGAAGTGAAAGTGTTTATATTTTTGTTGACGGTGAGTGATGGATGGGGAAGTTCAAGCTGTTCTTGATGGTCCAGCGGCCTATAGGAACCTTCTCAGACAATGATCTTTCCTAACGATTTTGTTGGTCAAAAAATAATCTCCGCTCGAAAAGGACGACTTTTCCTGCCAGTTAATCAGTCCCCAACAGGCAACAGTAACCGTCGCAGATGGTTAACCCTGACGGTATCTGTTGCATAAAAAAAAAAATATAAATCTCATTTCACGAGCAGATAAACAATCCCTACCATTGTTCCTTTTGATCTGACGCCCACGCATATCAAGACTCAAACTTAAAAAACTTTGACCAATAATTAGAATGATAATAATTTGTAACTATTATAATATAAACTTTATATGACTAGATTTGTAAGGAATTATATTTTTCAATGATTAGAATTTTATACGGATAAAGAATATAATATAAAGCAAATAAATTGTCAAAGTGTAGTTTAGAAGATTGTGTTATTTTAACTTGCACCACGTACGTAAAATAGAATGGAGGGAGTATTATCCACATTTATATCTCCAACTAGTTTTCGCTGAGTCACTGACACGATGCCCAGCATTGCGCTGGCGCTCTCCACTTCTCGCCACCGTAGCAGCTTGCCTGGCCTGCTTCCTCGCCGCTGGCCGCGGCCCACTCTCCCCTTTGGCCCAAGTGGACGAGCCCGCTCCGGCTTCCACTCCCTTCCCCGGACCGGCCCAGTTTGAGCGCAGGCGTTCGCCCCCTCTCCCTCTGCCAGACGGCGCCGAACGCAAAAATTGCTTTTTGTAAACGAAAAAAATTCAAGCTCTCAGGAATCAAACTGTGGTCTTTGAACTGTGGTCCCCAAGGGTGAAAGGAGAAAGGCTAACCACCAAGCCACTTGACTGATTTGATATGTACACCGTAATAATTTTTATATTTGATAGCGTGTAGCTGTCCAACTCTTCTCCACTCGCTGCCGCTACCGTTTCGGGCCTGGCAGTTATTGTAAGTTCGTCGTTGGGCTTTCCTACTCTCCTACAACTAAACTAGAAAACAGTTAGATAGTTTATATATTTTTTAATGGGCCATATTTAAATTTTAATAAGGCATGTATCTAGTCTGATTTAGTTTTATGTGACCTGTTGATATTAGTACCATATGATAAAGTGAAGGAGTGCAACCAGGTGAGATGCAAATAAAATAAGCGACATTATACTAAAAAATTTATGTCTTTCTTGCCTTTTTTTGACAAAGAGAGGTTGATATGCAAGTCAAACACGTATAATAATTATTTTTTTCTACATTGGTTACGAAACTAATTAAATTAATGAAAAAATTATTTTAACACTCTTCAGCTACAACGTATACTAATCCGTTGCAATGTATGGGCACTTTTGCTAGTTATACTTATTACACAACTTTTTATATGTATTTGGTCAAAGCTAAGAATATTTGTTTTCTTAGGAAGCGACATTTACATTTTTTGACGAAGGGAATAGTACTTTCCCTGACAGTTTTGCATTGGTTGTCACTGAAAAAACTGCCTGGGTGGTGTTGTGTAGATTGACGAAGGCGGAATTTGCATGCTTAGAAAAATCAGGTTATTTTATATAAATAAATAAAAGCAAGAGATTATATTTGTATATAAAAATAGATATAAAATATAATCGTGGAACTAGTAGGATTAGTTTAGTCAGAGCAATTCCAACAGATTACCTAAACAGGCTACCCATCCCTAATTTGGCTAGTGGAGACAAAACACAATCTAGCAGGGCCCAGTAAATTCTCCCTCCCACTATCTATTCCTGTTGGCTACCTATTTTTTTTTTCTGCTCGGTCATTTCCTTCCTTGCGCGCCTGACCACTCGCACCCACGTCACCACTCATCCCCCGCTGCCACTTCCTAGCAGCCGGCGGTGGGTCGGCCTTCCTAACGCATCCGTAGCTTCCGAGCCGAGCGCGAGCGGCCCTCCGCGTGGCTACAGCTTCCCAAACGGGTGCTACCTACACGGAGCGGATGTGAAGCGAGCGTGCGCAGCTTCCCGGCCGTGGCAGCGCCCCTCCCTGCCGGCGGTCGATCGGTCAACTCCCGTACCTTGTCCGTCTCCTCCGACAACTCCCCTCCCTGACAACACATTCTTGATGGCCAAGTTCATCCTTGCCGACAAGAAAGAGAATGATATGTGTGACCCACGTGTCATTCTCTACTAGCATGAAAATAGATAGCCAGTTATAGATAGTACTGTTGGAGTTGTAAGCAATATTTAGCGAGATCAGGTCGCCACTATCTATTCCCAATGTGACCTCTCCTAGCCGTTCCCTAGCAGTGACCCACCCCGGTTCTAGCACGGGCACGTCGGCCTTCCCGGCGCGTCCTTGGCTTCCCAGCCGGACGCAGCAGCCCTCACAGCGTGGCCGTAGGTTCCCACAAGGGCGCTACCTACACAGAGCGGAGCGTGTGCGGGTTCTCAGCCGTGGCGGTGCCCCTCCCTGCTGGTTCCCTGTCCTGCCGGCGGTCGGTCAACTCCCGTACCTTCTCCGTCTCCTCCGACAAATCCCCTCCCCGATGGCACGCTCTTGGTGGCCAAGTTCGTCGATGCCAACAAGAAAGAGCATGATATGTGTGACCCACGTGTCATTCTGTACTAGGATGAGAATAGGTAACCAATTGTAGGTAGTATTATTGAAGTTGGAAGCAATATTTAGATAGTATGAAAATATATGGCTAGCCAAATAGAGGTCGGTGATATACGGAGTAGGTACTTACGCGGCTTATGGCGCTGGAGTGTTTCCGATGTCTCCGTAAAGAAAAGGTCTTTCTCGAACCGCACGTTACACCAAACGCCGAGAATCCTCCCGCCGACACAGTGATCCCCATTGTCTTTGGTAAACTGTCTGGGTACTTCTGCGGTGAGGTTGTCAAGGCATTGCCGGCAAAGTTCCCGGCTCATGTCTGGCCTGCACTGCACCAGCCCGTATATGACGTCCACTCCAGCTTTATCGAACCACGACTTGCCCGTCGCGTACAGGTCCGGCGAGTTCAGCGCGGCGTAGCTGGCCGTGTCGTTGAGAAGCTCCCGGACGCGCTCGCTGTAGAGACTGGCGGCGCCGGTGCTGTTGGTCACGTAGTTCATGTTGGAGGCGACCCATGCGGGCCTGTTGGAACCGGGGTCCCTGTACCTGTACTCGTCGCCGCCGGCGAAGCTGATCATGTGCTGGTCGTAGTAGATGGTGACGCCGGTCGATGACAGGCAGATGCTTTGGTTGCTTGTGGTGACGTTGATGTAGTCGTTGATGGTCTGTTGGAGGTTGTCGGCACAGCCGGAGCCGCCGTAGTCCCCGCGGCAAAGCGCGAAGCCGGACACCGATCCCACGGTGTAAATGGCGAAGATGCTGCTGGGAGAAGACCTGATGTTCAACACGAGCTTGCCTGCAAGGCTCGTGCGGTTGTCGTAGTAGCTGTTCTCTTGCCCCTGCACGGTGTACAGGCACCCGCAGTCGTAGTAGAGCGGTTGCACCCTCCTCGTCATGTTCTCGCGGTTGTAGCATCCAACTGATGCCGCCCCGGCCGTCGACGAAAGGAGCAGTGCCATGACGACGACTACCACGACGAGGGGCTGCACGGGAGTAGCTTTCCGGGAGCTTAGTTTCGACTTCAATTCACGGCTACGGAAAAGCATTTTGAACAACGAGCATTTTTAATTTACGGAGGCGAACAAGCCAACCAACTCTGTCAATGAGTTTATCTATAAAGGTGGTCATCCTATTCGCATTTTTAACTTCATTAACAAATGACATGTGACTTTGAATCCCGTAATATGACAACTTAAAATAAATATTTGAGATTCTAAACAATTTCATATCGACTACAAACTTAAAACAAACATATATATATATATATATATATATATATATATATATATATATATATATATATATATATATATATATATATATATAGCATTTTCTATACTCCCGGGAGTAGTTACTCCCATCTTTAAAAAACCACCTTGCGTATATGTTCATACTTGTTTATCACTTTGAGTATGTTTACATACTCATATTATGGTGCTCTAAATCTTCCTATGCGAAAAAATTTTAAGGGAACCTATACTTTTTAATATATTACAAAAATGCCACTTACTGTAGTATATAAAATAAGTATGACCACATACTCGATGTATGCATGCATACTTGACAAATATACTACCATAGATAGTCTAGTATGATCATATACTTCATGCACATACACTTCATTCGATCATATATACCATAAATCTGAAGATATAAACATAGAAGTAACTACTCCCTAGGAGTAGAAAATAATTCCCATATATATATATATATATATATATATATATATATATATATATATGACTCTAAGCAATTTCAAGGTCAACAACCACGTAATACAACTTTGCTATTGACCACCATGTAAGCATTGACATTATTAGGAAATTCCAAATTCCAAATTTCTCTAAGAACTTAAAACATATATTTTGGACTCTAGATAATTTTAAATTGAAAAACCTTGATAACCACTCCCTCCACTCAAAACTTTTCCGGATACCTAACTTTTATTACATATATACTTATTAGGAAAGAAACTATGTATCTGGAAAAGGTCACAACGACTCATAATTTTGAAAAGAGGGAGTACAAGCTGCAGACACTGCCAACATTCAAAATCGTTCACAAATTCTAAAATTAAATTTCGCATTCAAGGAAACTAAAATGAACTTTTAGTACTCAAAATAGTTTCAAATCAAAAACTTGTAAACCATAAAGGTGTGGATCACATCGATCTCTTCAATTTTGGTACAAACGTCAGCTCCATCCAAGTTTATACGGAAAAGCTATGAAATTTTTAGAACTAAAAGTTTTAGAGACAAGAAGAGCCTTTGTTAATTGATATTTTGAGGCAATACTACTATAGATTCAAACATCATTGCCGATCTATCACTACTGGATTGTGTTGGGCCGGTAGTGATAAACCTTCACTACCGGTTCAAGCTCGGAGCAGACCAAAAATGACTGGGGTAGGTCCTCAACCGGCAGTGATACATCACTGCCGGTTGGTGGCAGAAACCGGCACTGATATTTCAGTGTCGGTTCCAGCCACCAACCGGCAGTGATACTGAGCTTCACTGCCGGTTTGTAGTTTAAACCGCCTGTGATATGTCCACAATACATATAGCTCCATCTCTCTCACTCCTCTGTCCCAATGGAACAGAACAGTGCGACGCATTTTCTGCCTTCCCCTCCATTGTTGCGGCTGCTCTTCACCGATTTGCTCAAGGAAATAAACTCTTGGATGCTCAAGCATGGTCACGATCTTCTAGTTTATGGTTAGTAACAAGCATACTCCTTTGAATTTATAGGTTTACAATGTTTTTGTGTTTAGAGATTGATTTTTATTGTAGTTGTTTAATTTTCTCTATTTTAGAGAGCACATTTGAATTGGATCTTGAGCAAGACATCAAAATTATGGTAAATCCACCTTTGAGAAGGTTAGTGCAAACGATTGCTACGTGAAGCCAAGTAAATTCGAATTTTATGTATACAAATCCATTGCTTGGTGCTATATTGTTGTTCATGACTAAGGATTATTTTGTTGTAATTCGTGTCTCCATTTTTATGTTACATGTTGTAGAATAATTATTTTAGCAATTATAATTTTATGGGTCTACCATTTTCTACATTTTATTTGTGTAGAATAATTGGTATTCGAAAAGGGTTTGCAATTCCATGTGAGACTTACAAATCCATTGTTTCGACTACGTCTGTTTCGAAGTTTGTATCCCTCCCAGACTAATTTTTAATCATCCTAAAGAAACCGTGCAAAGTGTTTATTATGAAGACCTCTTTCAGCTCTTTCAATGGTGCTCGCTCGATATGCAGATTTTGATGTTATGGATTATGTAAGTATCCAACCCTCACAACGTTATAATAAACTATGTGGTTTATATTTGAATATATCCTATGTTTATTATGCAGATATATGGCAAAATGGTGCCTAAAGAGGTGAGTGAGGCATGTAGACTTCTTGGATCCCTTATTTGTAAACGAAACAACATGCACTGACAATGGTGAAGATGATTATTTACCAACAAGTTTGAAGATTGAGTTTGAAAGGACGTTCATAAACAACAAAACAAACATGCTTCTACCCTACAACTACGAGTTTGTGTTCTCGGCTCTTATTTTGGTGTCTCTTTTCTTAATATGTCATTCAATAACATGGACTTTGCATTGTGATTGCAGCAACCATTTCATCCTTGTAGATATTTGTCTTAAAGATTCACATATCGAGGTGTGGGACTCAAAGAATAAGCCACTTTCTCTTATCGATCCCCTAGTCAAAGTACTGAATAAGTATCATAATACTTTTTAATCACATAGGACATTGTAATGTCCTCGGCCTTTGACATTTTATTTATAATGTCACACAAAATGAAGGCATTACCTAATTGAAAAAATCTCGATAGCAAGATGCAAAATCAATGGAGTGCCCCATTCAGTGTTATATGGAGGATATCAAGACCCTAGATCAACCGATGGGCAACAATGAATGCGGGTTCTTTGTGATGTGGGCAATGCTTGTCTACTTTGGCACAAAAACAGACCAAGGAGATAAAATGGTACGTAGGCTTCACATTTCTATTGTTTTGTCTTACATTTGTGTATCTCAATATCATCTTACTTCAATTATAGCGCAAACCACACAATCACAACTGGTTGGTCAATTTTGAGATAAGAGAACTTCAAGAGCAGCTAGCAAAGTTTATCACCGACGCCTCCCACCCCATCACCTCCCCTCAAATTGAAAATAAAACAATTATTAAAATGCAAACTGTGAAAAATATATCAGTATTGGTTCAAAGAAAACCGCCAGTGATATATTAACTACACAACCGGTTGGTAAAAACAACCGGCAGTGTTAGCTCATGTATCACTACCGGTTTGTAAAACCAACCTGCAGTGATAGCTCATATATCACTGCCGGTTGGTAACACAAACCGGCAGTGATACATGAGCTATCACTGCCTGTTTGGCACAATCGGTAGTGATATGATCAGCTCTTCACTACCGAGTTGGTTATGGTGGTTCAAAATCCGCCAGTAAAGGGGGTTTTGAACCGCGAGTAATGTCCTACTCTAGTGTAGTCAATGCCATTAGAATGTGCATCTTTGTTATATTAGTAGCCATTTTCAACAATGGACATATTAAGTGATGAGCCCATGGCTCCTCAAGATTCCATTATTATTTCTATGAAGAAATCCAATGTGTCAAATATTTCTATCTCAATTTATTTATTAAAAAAATATGAGAGATCAGTCTTATATGAAGCTCGGTGATTTTTATGTTGGCAACGGATCAGGTGTAAACCACCACCTTCGTGAAAACCATGGCAAAAAAATCGTATAAATTTACTAAAAGAATCACACATGCAGATGATATGATGATACATAACCTTGTAAAATATCTTGTCCAAATTTAACTTCATTTGTGAGATACAAAAATAACAAATTTCTAACAAATCAGCTTTCTGGCTCGAAATTTGTTATTTTTATATCTCATAAACGAAGTCAGGTTTAGACAAAATATTTTACAAGGTTGTGTATCATCATATCATCTACATGTGTGATTTGTTTGGTGAATTTAGATAACATTTTGCCATGATTTGCACGGGTTTTTATAAAGGTTATGGTTTGCACCTGATCCGTTGCCTTTTATATTAACTTGAAGCACGTCAAGGAGAAATGTGTGAGGACATAGGAGGCATCAAATATATCTGTATGCAGAATATCTCTACACGTGAGGGGCTAACTTGATTTGCATTGTGGCCGAATTTTTTAATATATATTTAGATATATTTGCCGGCATTAGTATTTATTAGCTTTATTTTAATTTATATGGGTTGGGCTGAGTCACGTGCATGTGTTAGGTCCTGGTTCCATCGTGGATTTATATGGGTTGGGCTGGGTCACATGCATGTGTTAGGTCCCAATTCTGTCGTGGTCAAGTCCAAGTTCCTGTGTCTGCGTGCACTTACATGGTCTATGGCTGGCCGCGTAAAAATTAGATTGGATTTTATATGTGGACTTATTCCTCGTCAAGCCACCGCTTGAGAAACCCTAGAGAGTATTACAGGATCCTTTAGTGGATTTACGTGGAGTACGTGGCAAGCTACTACAGCTTAAATACGTCGCTCGGAATCTTGGAGTTCCTCGTGCTGTGATCGTAGTGCATCGTTGTTGCGAGTGAAAGAGTTACCTTAGGATTTGGTTTACATCTTGTAAGCTGATCCCTCTATTCTATCCTTGATATTGCTACTGCTGGAGTTTGATTTATCGGGGGAATTATTTAATCTGAGTTGTTGCGAAGAATTGACATTGTCAGACGTGTTGATCAGTAATACTATCGGCTTGAGAATAATTCTTGTTTTATTCCTGGAATTTTCGCTACTAGTGTACTGGTCCGTGCTCCAGCAAGTTGATATTCGCTCAAATAATTCACTTGGGCTGCCGTGTTTTACTTTGGATATATATATAGAGTTCGATTGCATACGTTTGCTGAGATTGTTTAATACAACTAGATGTTGCCATCTCAATATTTGAGTCCACCTAGTTGATCAAGTACGTAGAACTTTGTGCTGGTTTATTTTAGTATTGTTAGTCATCAGATAAACAGTGCATCTACATCCTTTGAACTGAATATTGAATTGACGGCATTGGAAATTAAGTAGAAGGTTAATTAATTTGACTGTACCGTGAAAGATTGGGCAACTATTTTGGACTTTGTAGGTGTGTCCTCATCATTAAGGGGGTATTTAGTTCCTCTCCGAAAACCCAAAACTTACGTCACATCAATTTTGCGGTACATGCATGGAACATTAAATGTAGACGAAACTTTTGCATGTTTACATAGTTTGCCTGTAAATCGTGAGACGAATCTTTTGAGTCTACTTGGGCTATAATTGGACGCTTATTATAAAAGATTTCTCGCTGCTACAGTATCAAAAACCTAAAAATTTTGGGATCTAAACACCCCCTAAATAGTTCATCTCTAAAAATTCATTCACTGAGGTGGCCATTTGACTATAACCCGATGATAAAAGTTTGGGCTTGTATGGTGACCGCCAGATCTATCACTCACAACATACGTTGTTTTTGGTAATTGTTCACATGATGATAACTATTTATGATCAATCTGTGTCTCTGTCATAAACATCATCATAGTATACTCTGCTTGGGATTTATGACAACATATGGATGACAATAGTTGATTATCATAAAATATAGAACTATTATATTCTTTTATTTAAACAAACTTGGATAGCGAAATGATAAAAACCAAAGATGCAGTTATCGATGAGTTCTATAACTTTGTTTTTATGACCTTTTCATTTGAAATCATTTATTCTCCTAAAAATCTGTTCGAAGTTCTCATCTTTCAAATTTTGAATTGTGCAAACAAAGTCGGAATGAGAAATGACCAAAACAAAAGTTCAACATCTCGATCAGTTATAAAACTTTATTATTTATGAGTTTTAAATTTGAATTATTTCTATCTCAAAATTTTATTTGAAGTTCTCACATTTAAAATTCAAATTTTGAATTATTCAACAAAGTTGGATGGGAAAATGATCAAAACAAAAGTTGTAGGTCTCGGTGGTTAAACCACTTATTTGACCGCATGATGGTTAAACCACTTTTTATTTGAAACCATTTAGTATCCTAGAATTTTGTTTGAAATTCTCATATTTTGAAATTTAAAATTTGAATTATGCAAATAAAGTCAGATGGAGAAATGATCACAACAAAAGTTGTAGATCTCGATGATTTCTACAACTTTGTTGTTGATAACTTTTCCATATGAATTCATTTGATATCTCTAAATTTTGTTCAAAGTTCTCATATTTTAAAATTTAAAATTTCTAATTATTGGGCTAGATTGTGAGCCCATTCTCATCTTGATCCACTATATTTTTTCCATAAATATGACACATTTTGAAGGTTCAAACAAATATTTATTGGGAAATGACCAAAACAAAAGTTATAGATTTCATTAAGTTCTGCAACTTTTGTTCTGGTCATTTCACCAAGCAACTTTGTTCAAACATATGAAATTTGAATTTTAAAATATGAGAAGTTTAAATATAATTTGGGATAAATATGATTTCAAATGAAAAAGTCATCAACAACAAAGTTGCATAACTGATCGAGATGTAGAAAATTTGTTTTGGTCATTTATCGCTCCAACTTTGTTTGAATAATTCAAAATGTGAATTTCAAAATATGTGAAATTTGAAGAAAGTTTTGGAAGAGTAAATTATTTCAAAACAAAGTTGTAGAACTCATTGATAACTACATCTTTTAGTTTTGGTAATTTCTTTATCCATGTTTGTTTAAGTAATAAATCATAATAGTTCTACCATATTTATGACGATCAACTATGGTCATCTATCTATCACCACCAAGCCCATGTAGAGTATACTTTGATGATGTTTATGACATAGACACAACTTGGTCGTAAATAGTTGTCATCTTATGAACAGTCATCATAAACAACCTCTACTTGTGACAAATAGGTGCTTTGTCATCTAGCAGTCATCACAGAATCCTAGATTTCTTGTAGTGATCCACCCTTGAATGTAATGTGTGTTTTCTTTGGACATCATACATTCATCTTACAAGGATTGGATGGCCCACATGATCAAGAATCTGCAACACCAAGTGAACCGACACAACACAAATAAGTCAAGGACAAGTGGACCATGCATCCCATAAGAAGGGAGACCCCATAGGCTAATGGAGGGGATCGACCGAACCCCACATTTGGTCGGCCGACCAACCAAAAATGCACATAGCCTTCCTACATGAAGGCATGTAAAGAAGCACACCTCCCTTCATTCTCCACTAGTGGATTAATGACTATTTGTAAGTGCAATCAAGCCCTATTGTGGGTTTTGATATTGATGACCACCAGATTAGAGGACTAATGAGATTTATTGAGGTGATGAGCAGGGAATAATGATGAGAGGATGTTGTTTATATCAGAGGACTCCCCACTTACTTGCAGCTGTGGTGACTGACTCAAACGATGGTTTAAATTTGTTTTATCTTTTGAATTTGAGTTTAGGGATGCTGTCTATCAAGGGGGTTCTTAGGGATACCTGTCCACGTGTTGAACCAAGTGCTCATATTCTAAATACACCATCCTCACACTGACAAATCCAGCAAAATAAACTGCGTATCTTTTCACTGGATTTTGCCAGGGCGACACTGTCGCCCAATATGGGCTGCAGTGCCGCCCTCTTTCTGATCGTTGGACGAAGGAGTATAAATACTACTTTTCCAGCTCACATGGTCTCTTCTTTTCTTCTCCGACTGTTCTACTCGATTCAGACAGAACATAGGCTCCCTCTCTCTCCTCCATTGCTCCCCTTTGAGCTTTTCCTTGGATCCACCATTCCAACTATGGAAACTTGAGAAAAAGGGCAGCAATCTTCGATTAAAGGGCTGATCCGCTGTTTCCCAAAGTTTGAGAGCACTTGTTTCACGTTTGGCCGGCGTTCTTGAGTTCCATACCCTTGGAGCTTTGCTCCTAGCTGGCTAGGCATCGCCCTAGAGCTTGCTAACTCAATTATGGCAGCCTAGGGAGGTTTGTAACTCTTGTGCAGCTAAGGAATCACCCCTCACTTCAAGAGATAACTCTCTTGACTTGAAAATGAGGAAGAGGGAAGCCTTTTATGGCAACCCTAGCCTTATTTATGGCATACCTCAATAACGTGGATATAGGCAAGCCTGGGTTGTGAGCTGAACCACGGGATAAATACTTGTGTGCTGTTGGTTCTCATATTTACTTTACTTCATGAGTTGTGCTAGGGTTTGACTCGATCCGTTCAGTTGAGCATCAACTGTGGTTTCTAGTCTTCGAACTGTGAACGCTGGTGATACTGGAGGATTAGATTGCTCCTGGTTTATTCTTTCTTTTCATATCTTGCTTGTTTAGTTCTGTTTAGTTTTTAGAGTGTGACAATGCTGCCCTACCAGAGCGGCAGTGCTGCCCTCTGTTTTGATCTCGGTTTGAGTTGAGTTTTTGCAGGCCTATTCACCTCTCTCTAGGCTTCCAGAGATCTTACACTGTTTGATCCAACGGTGAAAGCCCATGTTTGATTTTGATAATTGATGAAATCTAGTTTGCTAATGTTTGCTCTAAGCGTGTCTTGAGTTCAATTAGCAAACATCAAAATGGAGCATGGTGACCAGGTCGGTGGAGGCCACAAGTGAGGGCTATAACCGCGTCCATGCAAATGGTGTAAGTCCATCAATAAAAGGAGAAAGCCCTAATGACGGCATCCATAAAAATAGTGTAAGTCCATCATCAAGAAGGAGTCCAAAAGCTTCATCCATGAAAGAGAAAGAAAATGGACAAATGCTAGGAGCTCAAGGCAAAGGTATAACTTATAGGAGCCCTTTTGCTTTTAGTGACTAAGACTCTTTAGAGAGAGAGTCATCACATTTAAGATAGACAGCCGTACTACCAACAGGGGAAAACTCGTTTAAGAAATGCGGTGGTCAAAGTGCCACTAGATGCTCATACTTGTTGCACATGCATGTAGATGCTAGTGAGTACTAATAAAACCCTTGGAAAACTATTTGAAAAATGCTAACACACGTGCACTAAGGTGTGATACACTTTGGAGTGTTGGTATATTTGGAAATGGGGTGAAGTTTGAGGGGTAGAGAGGGTTTGGGTGATGTCCCTATGGAGAAACATGCACCGGACGCTAAGCCGTGAGAACTGGACGCTGGGTCGAGCGTCTGGTGGCTACTGCTAGCTGTGTGCGCTGTGCAGAGTGCATCGGACGCGTCCGGTGTGAACCCCATGCTCTTGGGTCTGTTCGGTGAGATTTTCATCGGCACTAACTCGCAGTCACCGGACGTGGGGTGAACACTGTTTGCGCGTTCGGTGCTTCTGACTTGGCATGCAGCAGAGACCCGTTGGAACGATGAATGCTGAGGAGTGTCCGGTGCCCCTGCACCGGACGCGTCAGGTGAGAAAACATGCTCTCTGGAACCTCTCTAGTCGCACACCGGATACTAGCGTACGAGCATGTGACGGTGGACGCGTCCAATGGTTGGGCGCGCAACGGGCAGATTTCAAATGGCTAGTACACGTGTCTGCGGGTAATACACCGGACACTGCACTTGATGCGTCTGGTGCAGCATAAAGGCACGTCCGATGCCCCCGAAACAGGGTGTATCGTTTAGATTTTGAGTTGGGGGCTATAAAAGGTGGAGTGGCTAGCTTGTGCTCTCACTCTTGGCCATTTTCATTGACTCAACAAGCTAGTGAGCCTCTCCACTCCTTTCTCACATAATCCTACTTGATTGCAACATCAATTTGATGAGATTGGAGAGCATCAAGTGCATTGCATGAGTGTGTTCATCTAGAGACACTTGGTGAATGGATTTCGCAGTGGGTTTTCTTATTACTCTTGGAGTTTGCCAACTCCTAAACGGCTTGGAGCTGCGAGGATCATTGAGGGGAGTTGGTGATTGTTGCCTCCTCTGATCGGTGACTTGTGATGGGTTCTTGAGCCTTCCCCGCGGGAGATCACGAATTGGTTATTCTAATGGATTGCTCATAGCTTGGTGGATCCCTATCTTGTGTTGGTTGTGCGGCACCCTTGAGAAGGGTTTGGCGTGAGATGCCAATTAGCGCATGAACCTCCAAGTGGGTGTATCGCTACAACAACGAGTAACTTGCCAGCAAGCAAGTGAGCCTCGGTAAAAAATATTGTGTCATCTCTTCACCGAGGATTTCATTTGTTTTGTGATTGATTGGTTCATCTTCTCTACACCGACGGTATAACAATCACCTCTCTACTCCTTACATTCTTGTATTTACTTTTGTAGAAGTACTTGTATAGCTTGCTTACCTAGGAGTAGAGTAACTTAGTGACTTAGCCTTGTTAGTGTGAAACTAGAGACAATAGCCTAGAAACGGTTAGGTGGCTTACATCTTTTAGTAGGCTAGCGTAAAACTCACTTCGCCTCATTATTGTCTAACCACTTTGCTTTAAGTGTTATTCGTAGAATTTTTATAGGCTATTCACCCTCTCTAGCCATTTAGAACCTTTCAAATGGCTCATGTTGACATCACACGGGTCCATGGGCTCACATCTAAATACTATAAATAGATGGGACCCCTCTCATTCAAGACACCAGAATAAGAAGCTCTCCACTCTCTCTCTCTCTCTCTCAAAAGATGTAGCACCAGTAGTAGTGTTAGAATAGTTTGGAGTTAGAGTGAGTGTTTGGTCTCCTAGTCTTCAAGGAGGTCTGGTATAGCTCTTGCATTCCTTTCTTTCTTTGTAAGACTTGAGTTATCTTATATAGTTATCTTCCTTACTTTGCCTTAGTACTTTCCTTTATTGCAACATGCCTAGTTATGTTGCAATGGTTATTAACATATATAGTTGCTTGTATGATAGCAAGATAATGGTAGTATACCTTTGCGCTGATTTACCACCCTTAAACCGGTGCTCTAATCAACATCACCGGATATCATATTAGAGTAGTAAGATATAGTGTAGACATGATGTCTAGACTATACACTTACATGTGTTTGTGGCTTGCTCCATTATTTGTTTGTAGTAGCTAGTAGCGGTGACAAACATATCTAGCCTTTGGTACCACCATGTAAGGGCAAGTTCTTAAGCGTTGGTCTTCTTGTGCTTGGCAGCTTAGCACCCTTCTCGTTCCTTTTCGTTGCTAAGTATCCTTGTGACCCGAAGTGCAAGTGTGTATGAACATTTAAATTGCTTGATATAACTTGCCTTGCTAAGTTAGAACCATGCAAGTAGAGATAGATCTTTGGAAACCTTATGCTTGCTTGTTGTCCTCCCTGCTCTAGTTAGACTGCTATTTTATCTTTGGAACTTCGCCTATGTGTGTCACCGCTCTCATCATATATATCACTTACCCCTACTCTAGTTTAGTTGGTATATTAGTCAATGATCTATCATCGTTAACTATCATATTATTTAGCCATTGCCTCTTTGAGGATGAATATGAGACCTTCGAATACTACATGGTGAAATGCTACAACGCTATGAACACTCTGCGTATGAAGGACGAGATCCTATGAAATTTCCAAGAAAAAATTGCTTAGGATGAACTTACCCGATAAACAAGAACAAAAGAACCAGGTCCTTCTTTTGAGAATTTGCCTATGGTGTCTGTTATGGCGGGGAAATGATGAAGTGAAAACCTGTGGTCAATATTTCTAGTGAAGTCGGTGTGCCAATCACCTAGGTCTCTCTGTAGCCTGTCATCTGTACTTACTCAAAGAAAGGAGAAGTCAAAAATAATCAAATTTTATTATTTAGTATGAAGTTAATGCATAATAGTTAAATGTTTTGGATACCACTTATTCCTTGATTGACGCCTCTGATCAAAATTAGGCAAATAATAAGAAGAACGAATCCGGTGAAGGTGATCAATGTGATATCCACCGTGCTCAATATGTTACCTGAACAATACACAATCAACGTTACAAGATTACTTTCTAATGTGACCACACATGTTTGCAAATAAAAAGGTTATGAACTTTGTCAAACAAATATATACTCTGCCATTTCCAAATTACAAGATGTTTTGGCCTTTTCTTTTAAGATGTATCTAGATGGAGCTTGACATAATACCTAGAGGGGGCAAGCTAAGAGATGAAGCTCAAAACTCACACAATATATAGTAAATTCAAGTATTCGCTAAAGGAACTTTCTAACAACATGAGGGCCATGACAACCTTTAGCCCCAACTAAGCTTCACCCCTGTATGTAAGTGCATAGCAAACGATGTGTGTCTGGAAATGCCAAAATATCTTATAATTTGAAACACGTAGAGTGTATTAAAAGCTTTTTTGAATCCGCAGGCTTTGATCTTGGGGCTTTTTGTGCGCCCTTTGTTTTCCTTGTGCCTATTTCATTTAGTATATTTCCTTTTGTGCTTACTTTGTACTTGCATGTCTAGGCTTCCTCTTGTTTTAAAAATATTAGTATAGTTTTATGTATTTAGTTTCACAGATTTTAAATTTTACTAGGTACATACCCGTGCGTTGCATCGGGTCCTTGATTTTTTTGAGTAAACCTCAAGTGGAAGCGTGAGATCCATGGACACACAGATCCTGTCTTCGTATTCAAATCAATTAGTGACTAAACTTCACACGGACACATGAGCTCCTTGCACACCTAGATCCAGTCTTCGTATCGGACTAACATAGAGCGAGTCTTCGTATGGAGGTGGAATAGAGGAGATATGGATTTCTAGGGTTTATAGAAAATGGTTACCAAAAAGTTTTTGTGAACAAAGGAGATATAGACTTTCTAGAGTTTACGGAAAAGGCATACGAAAATGTTTTTGAGAAATTATTTCTGAAACTTTGGAGACCGGAAAAGGTGTCGGAAAATTTTGGGTAGCATCTAGAATGTACTATCTAGTATTTATGAAAGTTTTATGGGAATTTCTGCCAAGGAGATAGGGCTTATTTACTATCCTGTGGACATTTCCTTGGTGCCCTTCAGCCAAAAAACTGTGCCGTTAACCAGTTCCGCACATGCTGTGCACCTATGTGCTTTCTCTCTCTTGCTTAGTGTGAAGCGAGTCAACGGAATCGAGGAGGAAAGTGGGTGGAGGCCTTGCGCTGTTGACAGTTGGGTAGCAGTCCCTATCCGATTTTATTTTTTGTCTTCTTTTTTATCGGTACACAGTCCTGTTTTTTTCGTTTTTATACCAGAGTCCAATCGTTTTGCAGGGATTTGGTTCTACGGTGGACGATTCCCTATTTCCTTAGAAGCTTATTAGGTGTACATAATTTCAAAACGACATTAGATGTTGATAATGTAATAAAAATATTTTATATATATATATATATATATATATATATATATATATATATATATATATATATATGCTCTCTCCGTATCGGATTTAGAAGTCGTTTCGGAAAAGATCTTGATCAAATATTGGGAATATAAATTATGAATAATTTTTAAATTATTGAGTATAGAAATATAAAAATTATATAAAAAGATTTGTCTTCAAATATACTTTCATAAAAGTATGCATATATTATTTTTTAATAAATATTTTTTTATAGAAATATGAAGTTAAAGTCATGCTTTGAACACCGTATCGTTATCCTAAACGGCTTCTAAATCCGATACGGAGTGTATATATATACGTGTGTGTGTGTGTGTGTCAGTATCAAAGTTATAGTAGTCCTAATCTCTAACTCTGCAGTTAACAAACTTTAAGCATGAAGTCATTTAGAATTTACATTCATTTTAAATTCTGATTTAATTTGATGAGCAGCCAAACTATCCACTACGATATTACTTAGTGTTAATAGAAAAAGATAGGATCCTGTAAAAAATAAGTTACGCGAGGCTAAAGGTCATGAGTTTTGAATCGCATATAGAAAATCTATGTTTTTTGTTTTCTGAAAATCAAGTCCTCCGAAAATTCTGTGTAGCAGTGGGCTCCACTTATGTTATTATCGACAAAGACGATGTTTTAGTGAATATATATAATTATAGAGTATATATCGTGCGTTGCTGTAAAAATTGCCGAGAAGTACTTATACAAAGAAATAAATAATTATAAATAGTGGATGATGTAGCAATCTGATTGGATAGATAAATCCAAATTAATAGATAATTGTAAATCTAGTTGGCTATAAATGTATCTAATAGTGAACTGATGAGGTGGATAGCTTGTAAATCTAATCGGGTTTAGGATTACTATAAAGATTATATAGTAGATAGAGTACTGATAGAAGCAACTCCAAAACAGCACTCACTTTACGGAGTCACGGAGAGAGCATATACTAGTACTAGATAGAAGTAATACAGGCCTTACCGTTGGGCACATCGATTTGGCGTGGGCTATTGTTCGCTTTGTACAAGAGTCGTCCTTTGTCGTACCGCCTGAGGACGAGAATCCTCCGACCAACACGATTATCATCCTCCCCAGGCTGGTTGCCCAACCAGCACCAATCGTCGGCGAGGCAGCTGCTCCGGCATCCCCTAGGCATGAAATCGGGAGCGTCCGACGCAGCGTCGACGATGAAGTTGCTCAGCTTCCCGAGCTTCTCGCCGTAGTTCCTGCCGGCGGCACCGGTCACGTTGGTGAGGTTCTGGCGGATGCCACCGCCGGAGAAGCGGAGCATGTACTGCTCGTCGTCGTAGCACATGGTGACGTCCGTGTAGTTGTAGCAGTAGAACGGGCATACGATGCTCGCGTTGTCAAACGTCCCCTGCTGGAGACTTTCAGCGCCGACGACGATGCTGGATGCGCGGGACTGCAGCTTTGCGACTAGCGCCTTGAGGTTGGACAAGGAGGCGCTGCTGTACGTGTACCGGACACCATCCCCGCAGCACCTATAGTAGTAGCAGCAGTATAGCGGGTTCACCTTGTCGGCGGCGATGGCAGCCGACGAGGAGAGGAGAACGGCGGCAAGGAAGATGATGAGGGACCACATGCTTATGATGGGTGAAAGGCATTTTAGGACAGTTGAAGTACGTGTGTGTATTATATATATACAAGTATCTTTGCGTACTCGTTTTGAATTGGGAATTTTCCCGTGTACGACGTATATATTATAATAAATATAAATATTCATTAATTTCAAAAAATTGTGTAGGTTAATAATATGAATTATGTTTTTAGATGTAATATTAAAAATATTATATAATTCACATATGAAACTGCATGTTTTCTTTTTTTGAAATGCATGGTTAAAGTTAAACCTACAATGCAATAATATGTCAAAAATGGTGGAAGTATTGCTAATAAAATTCTAAAGTCAATGGAAACGGTCCAAACAATTAATATTTTCTTTTTTTAGATAGCAGACATGTTCCTGTGTTGCAAGGAACCCAATACTTAGACTATCCGCACTCATCATCCTCTGTTTTTATCCTCTATACATCCTGGTCACTAATATTCTCTCCTCTATACCCATTTCTTTCGCACCCATCATCCTCTATATTTCATACTCTATACCAACTAGCATCAGTGGGTCCCACTTGTAATTTTATCTACATATATCCATGTAAGATCTTATTTTAAAGGATTTATTGAAACGAATTTAATGGTGTAATCAGAATTTAATTTGGTTTTTGGTTTGTGAGTTATAATATTTTTAGTTAGTTGAACTAGTGAGGTCCGCTGTGCATGTGCTCTCTCTCTCCACTTTTTTCGCATAGCGGACGAACGCTATCTGCTGAATTTAGCGGACAAAGCCGCGCGGCGTATGGCGCGGTCCGCTATCTCCCTCCTCCGGTACGTATTTACTGGATCCGGTGTCGTTGGTCTTATATGTATATGAATCAGACAACATCATCCCTAGACTCAAGTGGTTCTGATTTCTATGAACATACTCCCTCCGTCCTAAAAAACGGATGTTTTGGGTATTCGTGCCGGTAGTTTGACTAGATTTATAGAAAATACGTGCAACATCTACATCCCTAAATAAATTTATTAAAAAACTAGACTCAAAAATCTATCCAATGATACTAATTATGTGTTATAAATATTTATATTTTTTAATATAAATTTAATTAAAGATATTTTTCGGGAAGCGAGAACGATACTTTATTTTTAGAGATGGAGGGAGTATGGCTGAACTCCGGGTTAACACGAGATACGAAAAGCATGACATAAAACATCTTGGAAACTCCGTATTGATCAACTAGACACGAGCCTGCGCGTGACTCTGTCTTGGAATCAAACTCCATAGTAATCATCATTAGTCGTGAGTGGTTCTCGCTCGTACGAGCATGGGTCATAAGGCACTGTCATAGAAAAGATTTGTAGGGGCGGCTCATGTATCTCTGTAGGGGCGGTTGGGCCAGCCACCCCGCAGCACGTTTCTACAAATCCAATATTTGTAGGGGCGGTTGTCTAGCCGCCCATAAAAATGGATTTCTAGGGGCGGCTGGTACGTTTAGCCGCCCTGAAAAACGTATTTCTAGAGGCGGCTAGTGAACCACCTGCCCCTACAAATATGTATTTCTAAGGGCGGCTTATGTTTCAGCCACCCTTATAGTAACTATTTGTAGGGGCGGTTCAATCTTTAGCCACCCCTATGGTGATTTTTCGAGAAAAAAATAAATAATAATTTAAAATTATACAGATTTCACAGTAGGGATTCAAATCTGACCACCACATATATACAGATATCAAAATTGAAATTCAAATCTGACCACATATGCATCCACAACCATAAGATCATAGTCATAATTCACAAATCGATCTTTGCATAGTCATAATTCACAAGATCATAGTCTGAATTTCTAAGTCGATATTTGCATAGTCATACTTCACAAGATTAAAACATTCCACAAGGTAAGACCGATGTCAAAAGTCCATAAACATTGTTATCAACGACCTAGAGCTAGCCGTGAAAGCCACGAAGGTGTTGGTGCATAGGGTTACGACCTAAGTCAGAAGGCGGGTGATGGTAAGTGCCTTTGACGTGCACAACCTCGTCCAATATGAAGTTGTAAAGGTCCCTGACGACCTCCAAGAGCTCGTCATCCTTATACGGATCCCTTTTCTTTTTCTTTTATCTTCTTTTCACTACGAAAGAACAAGTTTGGGCCTAATATTTCATAACATAAGCTAAGTTTGTATACTACGGGAAAAGAAGTTCAAACTTACCAGCATAGGATGTCTCCTGTAAGTACTGGTGCTACTCATCATTGCACATATGTAATAACCACAATGTAGACTCCCGGGCCTTTGCTTTGGATACTGTGTTTCATATATGAAAATATTAAGCGATGCTATTGACAGCAGCATAATGGAGTGTCAAAGTAAGTTACACGTACCGAACATAGAGTTTTGACTATCAAGATTTCCTTCTGCTTTGGACAATGCCTTCCTTTGTGTTCAAGGACATAGTGTGCCCTGTTAGAATGGTTTTAGTAAATGCAACTTGTTAGTATGCAAAAGTGAACGTTTTAAGTACACATACAAACATATAAGGTAACGAGGATCATCGATATTTATACGTCTTGAGAATGGATATGAAGTCTTTGTATGTGTTTGGTGCAAAATCTGCAGAATCAGAGACCCATGCCATGTTCCTCCCGACGTCAACGCCAATACAAATCCAATGGTCACTTCATGAGTTTAATCATAGAATAAGCAAATAATTAGTTTTTGATCGAACAGAAATATATTAAACAAAGCTTTAAAGAGCGGAACTTACTTGAAGTTGTATGGTAACCATATAATATAGTTATGTTGAAGATGCTTAAAAGACCGGGCAAGGTATGCCGCAACCTTAAGGGACTCTTTCCATATAGTCTTCGCCCGGAAGGACGCTTTCTTCGTGATTGTCTTTACAGCCGCCAGCTCTTTGCCATCTAGTTTCCACTTTTTGGGATAACAAAAGTTTGTTTGAGCAATAGGTTGGGGGTCTACATACTCGACTTTCAGGCTTGACATTTTTTCACAATATGCACTTGCATTCTACACATCACAGCGTGGGTTAGTTACAACAAAATCCAAGTTACATTAATATCGTACCGAGAGGGGAAGTACTTACAGGCACCAAGTTTTCACTATATTCGCTTCCATTGCTCCGAGATGAAAGCATGTCTGAATGTCGTTGAAGTCAAAGACAATCATCCCAGATGGGCTTCCAAATGTGCTGACAGGGTACGATGCTTGTATGATGAACCTTCGCATTCCAAAAGGCATGTTTTGAATGACCTGGTTCGGTAGGAAGGGCTTGCCTCTTTCATATATTTCCGGGCAATCCTTTGACCATTTGATGCCTTCAACATCTGGATACTTTTGTGCCACTTCGTGCAATTTGCTAGTGACGGACTGCTTAGAAGCATGTGCTGGGACTTGCTTAGTTTGGTTCTCAGGTTTGAATTGGTCATGGGCATACCATTTGTAAACATTCGAGACGTCATTCATTGGAACAAAGACATGCCTTATCTTGATGGGAATCTTGTTTCGAACTTCCCATTCAGGCACCTCCTTATCTTCTTGTTGTACTTGTTGTGGCATCTCATCATGCCTTTCTTTGGTTTGAGGTAGAGAAGACTGTGGCATCTCATCATGTCCTTCTTTGGTATGAGGTGGAGAAGGTTGAGGCTTGTGAGGCACATGTGGCATCTCATCATTCCCTTGCTTGGTACGACGAGATAGAGTTCTCAGGCACCTTCTCGCTAGTAGTCAGGGAAGAATGTGGCATCTCAGGCATGTGGTGGTGACTAGCCGGTGAATATACATCCCCGTCTTCAACAACTGGCTCCAGATGTACATCAGACGACGTTGGTGAAGAAGCGATCAATATAATGTCCCGTTTGTGCCAGAGGATAAATGGTTTAGGACGTCTCCGAGTAACATCAGGCCCTCTAGAGTTGGGTGGTCTATCTTGCACGTCTCCCCCACGGGCTTCACAGTATGTACCTCAACCCTAGTGTAGTCTTGCGGGATGTCTTTACCGTGCCACGTGCCGCCAGGAGGATGTGCCACACCCGTTGCCACCACAATCGTGTTCTGCCTTCCAAATGGAACCACCAAGGTGCAACTAGTTGGCTCCCATATGCGATCGACAGCTGTTGTGGCTGCAGTGGAACCTTGGCTGCTAACAACACCCGTAGGGCTGCAAACTAAAGCTAGTTCTCCCGGCGGCACCATTGTTGTCCGTGGCTCCGTAGACAAACCTTTCTGCTCCAGCACTTTCTCAACTAGAGCCTCCATAGCCTCTCCATTTCTTGCATCAGAGGCTCAAGGAACACATCTATATCAATGGCTGGTTGTTTAGGGCCAGGTACAAGAATAGTGAGGAAGAGGTACTTTCTCTTCTGACACAACCACGTTGGGATGTTGTACATGGTCAAGATCACTGGCCAAGTGCTGTGGTCATTCATCCTCTCATTGAAGGGGTTCGTTCCATCAGTGCTCAAGCTGAACCGTACATTCCTTGGGTCCTGACTGAAATCTTTGTGCTTCTCATCAAAGTTTTGCCACTGAGTACAATCGGCTGGATGTGCAATCTTATCGTCATCTACCTTGCGCTCATTTTCCCACCATGTCATGAGCGCGGCTTCCTTAGGGCTCAAGAACATACGCCTCAAGCGGTCGGTCACTGGAAGATACCTCATTACCAAGGCAGGAATTCTTCTCTTTTTTGCATCGTTGCCTAATGGGGTGTCCTCTGGAGGCTGAGATTCTTATGCCGCCCTCTTCACACCCTTCTTATTCCTCTTCTTTCCCGTGGAGGCTTCTTCCCCACTATAAAAGTCATTGTCTTTGTACCAGCTGGCCCCACACCGAGGACATTTATCTAGGTCTTTGAGCGTCTCACCACGAAAAAGAATACAATGGTTAGGGCATGCATGGATTTTTTCAACACCCATCGTCAATGGACTTATAACTTTCTTCGCATGGTATGTGTTGGTAGGAATTAAGTTTGGCTGTGGTAGCAACCATGAAACAAGACACAACAGATCATCGAAACTACAGTCTGACTAACCGTGCTTAGCCTTCAGGATGAGTAGCTCTAGCACAAAACGTAGTAGTGTCCAGTGCGTCGAACAACCCTTTTCAACACCATACACATGTTCCTTCGACTGTTTTCACCCTCTCTAGATTTTCTAAACCTTTCTTACTCGTCAGTAATATTTCTGGTCCAATGGCCCGAAGCATTGCTTTCAAATGGTCACCGTCGTCTTCATCCCCCTCAGCATCATTGCCAGCACCGCCATCGTTGTCATTACCACCATCCCAACCACCATCATCACAGCCAAATTGTTCACTGCCATGATCACTTTCCATTTGTTCTGAAAGCTCATGAGAGTATTGGGACAGGCATTCTAGGGTTTCATAGCCGTCTTCTTGATCATCGTCGAACTCGTCTTCATTAGTTTTACCATGATGAATCCACACTGTGTAGTCAGAAACAAATCTTCGCATAATAAGATGATCTCTAATTATAGACACATCTCGAAATGTCAGTAGGTTCTTGCAATCTTTGCAAGGACAAATAATTGTGTCCTTATTCTCTGACAACGTTGGTTCATGCTTCTCCACGGCTTCAATAAATTTTTCACCTCTTCACGATAGCCTGCCTTGAACCTTAACGTACCATACATCCAAGAGTTCCTGTAATCCATTTTTTAAAAACAAAAAAAGAAAATATATTAAAGGAATGAGAAAAAAGAAATTTAAAAGAAACCCTAAATCTAGAACTAGAACTACATGCGCATGAAACATAGATAAAATTAGGGTGTAATCTCCGCTAAAATCAAGCTAGATCAACTAATAAAGGATTTAAACTTATTTCTAAAACTAATTTACACTAATAGAGTCAACTTGCTACATAAACACTAGATAATTAATTAATTGCATATATAAATTAAATTAAATAATTAAAATATAAGACAACAATTAGCAACAATTATGATTTTACCCACTACCTATCATGCACCCCATTTCAAAATCATAAAACAAAAATTACAAAATTAAAAAAACCCTAGATCTAGAAATAGATCTACATAAAACATACATGAAACTAGGATATAATCACCACTAAAATCAAGTAAGAGCAACTAATAGAGAGTGTGTGAACTCATTTCTCTAACCACTTTGCACTAATAGCTTCAAAACTTAGGTCTACATTGCTCTAACAAAGCTCACTAACCATGGAGGAGAGAGAAAAGTAAAACTCATTTTACTCACTAACCAACCATTAAAACTTCAAATAAAAGGTTGGAATAGCTATTTATTTCCTCCTACAAGCTCTCCACCAAAGGATTTGAGATCAAAGCCTCCCCCTTAGTAGAGCAATTTTTGGGAGGAGCCCAAGGCCTTCCAAGCCTTTTTTCTCGAGTTGCAGTGAGTGACCCGAAGAGAAAGAAGCAGCTGGCTGCTATAAATATGCGGAGTATTTCTAGGGGCGGTTGGTTATTGAGCCGCCCCTAGAAATGGATACAGCAGGGGTGGGTAGTATGAGCCGCCCGTACAAATGGCACAGTAGGGGTGGCTCAAGCACCGGCCGCCCCTACAACGGTTCATAACACCAGCCGCCCCTACTATGCTATTTGTAGGGGCGGCTCACTTCCTGATGCCAGGGGAATCCCACTGTAGGGGTGTCTTCATCTTCAGCCGCCCTTTAAAAAAAAGACCGCATTCCTACGAATCGTTTTTCACCTAGTGAGGCCGGATCATATATGAGACACGAAAAGCATGAGAGCAACATGACGGCTCATTTGTATTTCCAACAACCAATGTTTCTTGAAATGTTTGTATTTCTCAAGGTTGTATATGTACCAGCAGCTGAAATAGCATATCTAAAGAGGGTACCAATCTCAAAAAATAACGAGAATTGCTAGGAGCAGGTGCAAATACCAACCATAAAAAAAAAAGAGTAAGAAAAAACAAGACGTCAACGTTATACAGTGATGATTTTTTATTTTGACTAGTAATATATTAAAATATTTATTTTATTTTAAGTGAAAGGAATTACATATTATGAAAACATTTTCCATATAAATCTCGCAATGTAAAGTTGTATCGTCAATATTTATACAATATTAAATATTGATGGTTAAACTTCATACAATGTTTTAAAACTCAATACATGTACATGTATGTACACTCATCTATATGTACGCAAGCCTGCACACATTACCCCTATAAATAACTCATTTATGCACATTCATCTATATGAAATGCATCACTGCCAGAGTACCTTGGAGAGACTGAGTTGGACTAGAAAAATCTCAAAATAATGAAGTCATCATGGGTGTTTTACTGTTGATGAGCACATCACCTATAATGGAAAAATAAAGCCATTAAATCTAACCAATTGAGTTAATGCTAAGTTTTCAAAGTTGATTAGAATTGACCTAGAAACAGACATAGCTGGATAGACTTATATTCAGGATCTTGGAAATACATTCTTAAACGGGGGGTGTAAGAATTGTTAATTAGTTGTGATGCTCGGTTCATTGGTCCAGCATTTCTCATGATTCCTCAATTTTCATGATTCCTCATGTGCACGTCAGCGATGACTTTCAAGAAATTTCTGATCATCTTCTGAAATAGTTCAGCAATAGGGCAAAAACGAATCAATCCTCTCACTGAATTGTGACTACAGTGATGCCCATGGTTAATTATTATGGTGTTCAGTGTTTACAAGAAAATGATCTTGTTTTCATATATATAATTATTGGGTACAGCATTGATGGACATATTGGTTATGTAGCTAGGGTGGCTTTCCCCAACTATGTTAGTTTATCCATTCTGTCAACGGCTTCTACTTCATATAATATTAGCAAGGATTATGGATACATTTTTGCTATACTACAACAAAATAATTTTAGGAAGCAACCACTTCTATGTATAGAAGCGGTCTAAAATTATCTTTAATTTTTTTCCGAAAATATCCTGTGAATTTCAGATCCGGTAGGTCTATTTACGGATACAGTACAAAAACAACCATATATGTAAATACATTTTCAGGTTAGAGCCTCTTAAGAGGTGCGCTTCCAAAAGAACCTATTTTCAGAAGCAAACCAAGTAAGAGCCCCGTTTCAAAAAATAGACCTGAAGCACAACCGAACCATCACCATTGGTTGCATACTTGCCTCAGATTCAAGGGAGAATAAGCATATCATAAACATATTTTTCCATTCAAACAGGCCATAAAACATCAAGATATGGTGCACAACATCACATAGAAGAGAAAAGAGCTCAGAGTGGGCCCATGTGTGGGTCGGCCGACCCCACCATGGGGCCCACCTGGCTCTGGTGACATGGCATGATCCATGTGATACTCCACCCAGCTCATTTCAACCATCAGATCAACATGTGGTTCCATTCAACGGTGGAGAATCAAAGCACAAGGATCAAGGGGTAAATCAACGTGACAAACAGGAAGCAAAGGTGGAACCACACTCTGTGACAGATGGGGATAGCTTCTAGAAGGACCTGGCTAAGACCACCTGCCATGGGGGTTCGGCGGACCCCCTGTTGCCCGGCCAGGTCGGTTGGCCTCCACCGCCTCCCTGCATGCTTCCCACATGCTGATTTGCTCAGGGCCGTCCATCTTGAGGCAGTTCTAAGTCGGTTCATCCAAGGGTGGAGAGGCATGGAACACACGGATCGCTGACGTGGCACCTCTCCATCCTCCCCTATAAATAGAGGCTGCCATCACCCTCTTCAAGACACACAAGATATACAAGAGCAAGCTAGAGTGAAATTCCACTCCTTAGTTGTAGTATTAGTCTAGTGTTGGAGTTAGAGTCGAGTCGAGCTACGCTCGGAGTCTCCGGAGTCGTCTGCTGGAGAGTCTGGTATAGCTCTTGTACCTTTCCTTCTGTAAGACTTTACTTTTATCAATATATATTATATTTGCTTTACTTTAATAAGTCTCTACTTAGTGCTTTACTATTTATTATAGTATTGTTGTGTTTTGTCTTACCTTATAGTTGACTTATACTAGATAGTGATCCTATAAACAGCTCACGTGTGTAGTTCATCGCCTGTCATATGGTGCTTTAGCTATTGGTATGCAGCTGGAGTAGTGAGACTTAGTGTAAGCGTGATGCTTAGACTAGATCTTACCTTTGAATGCTGCTGTTGGCATTTCTTAACATCGTTATAAAAGATAGACTAAAAGTCCATCCCAGGCAACGGCGCTAGAAATGCTTGTTGGCATCTCCAGCCACCATTAATTTAGAAAGGTAACCCTTGGCCCTTAAAGGCGCCGGCCTAGGTAGTGCAGTCTGGTAATAGCGGTTAGAAGTACCGGATTGACGTTCCTAACCGTCATTACTTACGATATGCAAAACTATGACACGGCGCCGTGGGGTGCACAAGAATTACAATCCTTAAGTAATGGTACTTAGGTACGCCAATCGATAGCTCAGTAAGAAATAAGATAACTCTGCAAGCGCACAGAACTATCATTGTAGCATTTCAACCCGTGACTAGGGTGTCATATTTATAATTTCCCGTAGGAGGACAATATGCATCAAGCGTGGTGTAAACATGATCACTTATTGAGTACAATGGTAGGCATAGAGTAAATAGGAATAAGACATGATTTCAAGATAGTGGACACACATATGGATCAACCTCAAGGATAAAAGGAAAATAAAGAATAAAAGAATATATCTAACTGAGCAGGCATTGGTCATATATAATTATGCAAAGAACTGTTAGCAGATCATCTAATTAGTAATTCTAGTATCAGGACTAAGTCTTGGGTGATAGGGAGATCCCCGCAGCTGGTCTGCCAGCCGATAGAGACTTTACGAACTCCTACTCAATATCCGAACGTGGGGGAATGCTAGGGATGGACAGGACTGTCACCATCTGTCCACCTACCCCTCTGCCCGTGGGATACCGACATATTCGTCGATCTCCGCATACCCAAGCTCCATGCTTGCATACTTGGAAACAACTCCTAAACCCCGCGGACCCCAACCCTTCGGATTGACAGGCTAGGTTAAGAGCAGCCATGACAGCACGACGAACCATCACCTCATTCCTAGTTCTTCCTCTATTCATACTAATTCGATGAACAATGAAAAACAATGATGAACAAGTCAAGAACATGATACATAAACTATGTTCTAGCTCATGTACTATGCTCATAGCAAGATCATAACTAGACTCTGGTCATATGCATAATCATATAAGTATGATAGGAACTTGCTCATGGAAGAAGACCGAATTGTATTCATACTAAGATGATCCTTTTCTTCCAAGGAGACAAGCTCTCCTTGATAGCTCTTGCCTTGCTCACAAACTACTAATACTACTCTAAAGATACAAGTGAGAGGTATGAGGTAGATGACTCTAAATGATGTGTGTGTTGAAGGGGATGGAGCACCATCTATTTATAGTGAAACTATGATAGTTTGGCGCATCTAAACTTGGAAGGAGGTGAAACCGCCATGGCCAAACCGCCATCAGTACCGCCTCTGAAGCTGGGCCCAAGAGGCTCCACCTGGGGGGCGGCCGCCCCCGGGGGCGGTCGGTCCCTGGGGAGCACCATCTGGCCACCGCCTTCGGGTGGTCGGTTGCTCCCTGGTCCTAGGCCTCGCCTATGGTTGCGAATGGATCCAGTTATGCTTTGAAGGTGGGTTTATTTAGTATTCTTTGTTTGCGCATTTTTTGGATTCGTCATTTGACTTTGCGCTTTCTTCATGTTGATGCGTATTTCCGCTTGTTATGCCATAAAACCTGTAAGACATGAATGCTAGTGGTACAAGTGGAATTTGTTAGTAGTAAAGGCATATGTGCTAGAATATGATTGTTAATCCTCTTTTTAGTCTAAGTTGGTGGTATAAAATTTATCCATAAGGACCACCAACAGTTGCTTGTCGCACGTATTGTTAGTGGGTGCTAGCAGGTGGTGACCACCCTGTCTAGTCTTAGTATCCCTCCACATGTTTTAGGTAAGTTCTTAAAAGGTAGGCTCCCATAAGAGCATAGGCGCTTCGGGTAGAGGTTATATCCTTTATTGTCTCGCTCTATCCCCTATACACCGGAAGTAAGGTAGCTGTCTTAGTGTATCTCGTCTATCTGTTAACACAATTCACAGGAGTAAAGTAAGAGTCATAGGAGTCTTATGCTCACTCGTTGTCCTCCCACCTAGCTATACTCCACTAGTTATCTTAGTTATCCAAAATCTTGTTGTGTCTTTGTGTCATTACCCTTTCCTCTATATATCGATTTACCCCCTATCACTAGTTGATACTAAGTTGCTATAGACCTAAGGATCTCTCTCTTTTATTAATCATTCCTAGCACCGCTTTCCCTTGGGATAAAATAAATAACGATACCTTGGAATATTCCCGGGTGAAGTGCTAAATCGGTATATTCTGTGCGCTTGCGGAATTATCCAATAGACATAAGAAATACCCCCAGCCACTTCTGGCGCCGTTATCAGAGATAGCCTAATACCCTATCTCTGGTGGTTGCGCTAAGAAGTGTCAACAAACATTTCTGGCGCCATTGCCAGGGAAAGCATCAGCCCAGGAATATTAATGAAATTGAATCCGGAGTCTACTATCTGTTTAGTTATCGATCTGTGTTAGGGGCTTACCCCTGTCTGTGTTTCTCGTTATCGTAAAGCTAGAAAGTGCATGAGTGGTTTCCAATTGCCGTCAAATTTCATTAAAGATCCTGAGCAATTGTTGAGGTGAACTAGACGCCATCAAGTTCCACCTCAAAGGTTCATCTCAAACCTGAATCCGTTTGAAAAAAGAGGCTCTGCACTATCAAGTAAGGAAGCTATGGCCCACAAGACCATCTCTGAGTTCTCTGCACCGTCGGCTGACAACATCGCCACCGGTCCGTAGCTTTACTTGGGGATGGTACCTTTGAGCTCAAGCCAGTGCTTATCAATATGGTGCAAGCCAACCCGTTTTGTGGAAAGCCACATGAGGATGCTAATGCCCATCTCCAACATTTCCTGGAGGTGTATGGTACCTTCACTGTCAAGAATGTCTCGGCAGACGCCATCCGTCTTCGCCTTTTCCCATTCTCACTGCTTGGGAAGGCGAAGCAATGGTTCTATGCCAACAAGAATGAAGCTACCATTTGGGAGAAATGTGCAAATGCATTCTTCAAGAAATTCTTCCCGATGTGCAAAACCAGCGCTCTTCGAGGAAGATTTCAAGCTTCCAACAGCAAGCAGATGAGACGATTCCCGAAGCATGGGAATGTCTCCAGGAGTACATTCGTGCCTGTCCGCATCAGGGAATTGAAGAATGGCTCCTTATCCAAGGTTTCTACCATGGACTGACTGAATTAGTCCGTAGTCATCTTGATGCTGCCGCTGGAGGAGCATTCTTGCAACACAATGTCGAGGATGCTAAGGACCTCATTGAGAAGATGGTTATCAACCAAGGATGGAATGAGGAACGCCTCCAGCCCAAGAAGAGGGGTATGCACACCGTTCATGAGGTGGACATGCTTTCCACAAAAACGGACCTCTTGATGAAACAGATTGAGGAAGGTTCCAAAAAGGAACAAGAGGCCATTCGAACCACTGCCACTGCACGATCCATTGAAGCTGATCCATGGTGCGAGGTATGTGGTGGAGAAGATCATTCGGGTAACAACTGTCCCGAAATGAAGGAGGAAGTGAGCTTCAACAACAACAACAATGGGTATCGACCCCAGCAATAAGGAGGATGGAGCTCGCGCCCCTTCTACCAATGTAATCAAGGTAATGATTACAACAATAATTTCAATAGTTCTTATGGTAACCAACCTTCTCTCAAAGATCTTGTTTTAGGCCAATCTAAAATCAATGATAGTATAAATAAGAAAATGATGGCTAATGATAAGATTCTTGAAAATCTTAATGAGAAAATGGATAGCTTTGCCACTGCTATGAAAAATCAATTAAGCTTCAATAAAATGCTAGAAACACAATTAGTTCAAATAGCAGCAGTTGTCCCATCCTTCGAACAAGGTAAGATCCCAGGGAAACCTGAGGAACAGGTTGAGGGTGTTAGATTAATTTCTATGAGGTTTGGTAAGCCTCCGGTCCGGTCAAATCTTGGTTGCCTTCTTGATCCGCCATTCATGGCCAAGAAGAGCGACCCTGGTCATCCAACCATCACTTGCGATATCGGGCCGCACAACTTCAACAACTCCTTCTGCGACCTTGGATCTGGAGTCAATATCATGTGCAAGGTAATGTATGAGAATTTGCTATGGGGACCTTTGTATCCCACTTTTGTCAAATTGCAGATGGTCGATCAATCCATCCGGTTCCCCGAGGGACTGGCAAGGGACATCCTTCAAAGTTCAAGACGAGTACATTCCTGCCGACTTCATCATTCTCGACATGGGAGCCGATGACGAAGTTCCCGTCATCTTGGGAAGGCTGTTCCTCAACACCATTAGTGCCATCATCTACGTGGGATCCGGCCAAGTCCACTTCCAACTCCCAGGCAAGCGAATTAAATGTCCTTTCAATGGTTATAAAGCTATGCAACTGGCAAGGAAGAACCTATGGAAGAACAAGACTCAATATGCATCCCGCCGAAAGAATCAACTGCCAAAGGCCAAAAAGGCCGAAATGGTAAGTAAAGCCGAGGCGGTAAACCAAGCTGACTCCGCTGAGTCGCAAGCATCAATCGAGAAGGAATGGCGAAAGAAAGAGGTGCGATCATCACGGTCCCCGTCTCCGGGACCGACCGAAGCACCCGAAGAATGAACCCGAAAGGGAGAGGTACTGCTCTACGGACCTAAAACATGGAGCCCTTACTGGTAAGGTAAATTAGTACTTATCTCATATTTAATTTTGGCATTTTAATTCTTGCATTTTCTTCATTGCATTTCATATTTAAATTTTGCAATAATTTATTTCGACAAAATAAAATACTTAGATAAATAAAACTTGAAAAGAACTGTAGTGCTCACGCCTGAGGTGGTGGGACTACCTCAAGGTGGGGTCGGCCGACCCCACCATGGAGCCTACTCACCTCTGGTGGTGTTGGTCTGGTGTCCTGATCATTGTCCCAACTTTAATCACCAGCTCATTTTGAATTTGGTCGACCACCTTTGGTCATGGCCACTTTCACATGCTCCAAAGAGAATTCAACATCCACTGCCATCCAAATTCTGAAAAGTGGACACTTTGGCATGCTTTAGTGTTCCCATGGTCCATGGGAATCACTTTAAAACATGTCCTCACTTTTGTCATACACCTTTCTCTTTCACAAAGCACTAGGCAAGGGAATCTCTGAAAATTTCACCACTTTTGGTCCACCACTAGTCTTTACTTTACTGGAAAAAGTGAAACACACTGTTTAAAGCTAAAAAGGGGGCCAAACATGGGTCGGCCGACCCATGTATAATGTCCTATCTGCAAAATTGTGTTTAAATTCAAATAGATTCCCTGTCCAAAGGTGAAAGCAGCTCTGACACTATAAGGGGTGGGGTCGGCCGACCTGGCCCTAGTGGCCTGGTCACCAGCCCTTCTCTCCTGTAAATACCCTTGCATTGTGTGCTCAAATCCACACCCAAACCAGCTGAATCATCTTGAGCACACAATCTCTTTTCTCCTCTCTAGTTGAGCAAGTTCTTTCTCAAGTTTAGTTGTAGTTTGCCACCCAAAACGAAAACCCAAAAATATTCTGTAGTAGTAGAAGCTTGTCTTGCTCTAATCTTTGCCCTCAACTTGTTTGTGGAGTACTCCTACCCACAAGAATGGTTTTGTGGAGGTATCCATACCCCACAAGGACTACTAACATTGGGACAGCTAATGCTAACGCTAACACTAACCCTTGTTGTCCTAGTGCGTTCTTGTGTTGTCTCATTGCTGTAGGAAGATGAAGAAGTTCTCCTCCGCATTTAAGAAGGCCAAGGGTGTCGTAGGGAGTTCCTCCCGACAACCCCGCCATGACGAAGATGAAGGAATAGAAGCTCCACCGAGACAAAGCTTTGGAGTGCCTCTCGAGAGGACGCTTGATCCCGAGAGCGGCCTTATACTGGACCAAGAAGAGTACCAAAGGTACCTCTCCATCCGACACCGCGGGTGTGAACATACCGGCATCATCGACCCTGTCCTTTTGGACAGCACAGGTATGATCGCAGAATTTAATACTATCTTCAATACAATCGGGTGGGGAAGTTTTTGGGAAGTGCAAGAACTTGGAATTGAAAAACTCACCATGGAATTCCTATGCTCTTTACAAACCACTGATGATAATGTATACTTTCGCATGTTCAATCAAGAGTATAATTTAACATGAGGAGTTTTTAGCATGGCACTAGGCTTTGACAATAACTGTCACCTAGATCTAGTTAGAGCCACAAGAAAATTTGATAAAGCTGAATTTTGGAAAGCCGTAACTGGATCCAATGATTGCTCTGATCCTAAAACTGATCAAATTCATAATCCCACTTTGCGATTACTGCGCTATTGGATGGCTATAACTCTTCTTCCTGGCTCTGATGTGCAAACTCTTCTCAATGATGAATTAAGATTGCTATATGCCATGACCAAGAAAATAAAAGTTTCCCCTGCTAAGTTGTTAGTCCACTTTTGGCTTGGTATTTTCCATAGAAGCGAGCCTATATTCTTCACCTCTTTTATCACTCGCATTGCTGAAACAATGGACTTGCTAAATGGAAAATACTACTTTGAATATATTGCTTCTCCTAGAGACATTATAACTATAGATTTCTTCACAAGTGCTCAAGTACTAAAAGGAGATGAAAATGGTGATCTAAAAATGATTTATCCTGGCCATACAGCCGAAATCGTCTCCCATGTGAGAGACGTCGGTTGTATGTGCTGCGCACACTAACCATAAATTGGGACTGAGAGGTAAGAAGCCAAAATGTTGTAGGGACAAGAAGGGTGACAAGGTGTATGTCACAAGCCGCTGAATTTGAGCAAGGCGGCACCCCACGAACAGCAGGAGGAGACAACGAAGAAGGCGATGAGGCAAGTTCCATGGACATTTCAGGGTCCATGGAACAGCCTCAATAGCACACTCCAAGAGTGCGCATTCCCCGTCCGTCCGCATGGTCGAGGGGTCATCGGAATCAAAGGTCGGAAATGGGTCAACTCATCGAAGACATGGGCGCAATGCAAGTTGAATATGATGCAACTTTGAGTTTGGCACAGCAAAATGCCCAACTCATGCAAGCTATCCATGATGAAAAAGTACAACACTTGGTGGGGTGGTTCCAATACTATCTGCCACCACAATGAGCGAAAAGGCAAGCTTGGGGGAGATCCTCTCCCCCACCAAGGTAAGTCCTCTATCTCCTCTTATTACATGTATTTTCAGTTCATTATCTTTGCTTTTAAAAAAATCATAAGATAAAAATACTAAAAATATTTCCCTTATTCTCATATGTCTCATGAATGTTTATCTTCCTCATGGAAATGATGAATAGTTGCTCTGTTAATGTTTGTTTAATGCCTAGTTTACAACTTAGTATTTCTTTGAGCATGGATCACTTGGCTCATTTAAAATTATCATGAACCTGAAAACTTTATGGATGCTAAGTGCTAGAGCTAAGTCTAAATTGTTGTGAGATATGATATAGTAAGATAGGAGCTGCTATAATATTGTTCTAAGCATGCATGATTACTGGTGATTTATTTCTTAACAATCAAAACCTTATTGTTCCTCAAATGGTGATAAATTCCTACCACAGCCAAATATGCTACACATGTCTTAGACCTTCCAAATAAGCTATTTGCTTTGTATTGAGTTTTGTCAAGTCTTGTTGACCCTTATTGAGAGTCTTATCATGCTCCCAAGATTAAGATCACATACACACCACATTACATGCTGCTTCTACACTAGAAATACGCAACCACATGCCTTTTATTTCCACCAAATAAATGCTCCATGTGTTAAAGTTTCAAAAATATCTCTCTTAGTTAATTTGGTAGAAGAGACAAAAGGCTATGCAAAATAAAAATAAAAAGGAAAATGGACACAAAAGTCCATAGAAAAGAAAAAGAAAACATGAGCAAGTCTATGCTCATGAATAAAAGAAAAGGAAAAAATGATAGCCATGTCTCTAAAAATTTATTAGAGAGAGATGCAATTTTAAGTAGAGGAGCATTATAGTTCACTCTTTCCACACACTTGCACATCTTGATCTAAGGGCATGACACTTCTCTCTTTGGATCGAAACTTTGACACTACAATATATGCAAAGTAAGTATGCTACATTCTCTCATTCCTATCTTAAACTCCACATAAGCCATTTTAGAAGTAGGATAAAGAGAGACGGCAATATTTACTTTGTACTTTGATAAGGAATCATACACCATTTGAGCGACTTGAGAGAACCATATGAGGAACATTAAGTTTTCTTTTGAAAAACATTGCTAAAACCTCCAGTATGAAACTTGCAAAGAATGAGAAAGTTAGTTCTCCAGTCAAACTATTCTGTCTCTCAACCACCTAAGGCAAAGGAAAGGCCATTAACCCCATAAAGAACTAAGGTAAAATGGATGAGTTTTTTATAGCCAATTTTTCCATTCAAAAGAGAAGTATTTTGTTGTGCACATGGTATTATTGAAATATGACATTGTAGCAACTCCTGATCCACCGAGGCTAAGTTTAATTATTTGCTCGGGACAAGCAAAGGTTAAGCTTGGGGGATCTTGTTGACGGTGGATATATCATAAAATTCCACACTGAAGCACCGTCAACAGGCCTCAGATTCAAGGGAGAATAAGCATATCATAAACATATTTTTCCATTCAAACAGGCCATAAAACATCAAGATATGGTGCACAACATCACATAGAAGAGAAGAGAGCTCAGAGTGGGCCCATGTGTGGGTCGGCCGACCCCACCATGGGGCCCACCTGGCTCTGGTGACATGGCATGATCCGTGTGACACTCCACCCAGCTCATTTCAACCATCAGATCAACATGTGGTTCCATTCAACGATGGAGAATCAAAGCACAAGGATCAAGGGGTAAATCAACGTGACAAACATGAAGCAAAGGTGGAACCACACTCTGTGACAGATGGGGATAGCTTCTAGAAGGACCTGGCTAAGACCACCTGCCATGGGGGTTCGACGGACCCCCTGTTGCCCGGCCAGGTCGGTTGGCCTCCACCGCCTCCCTGCATGCTTCCCACATGCTGATTTGCTCAGGGCCGTCCATCTTGAGGCAGTTCTAAGTCGGTTCATCCAAGGGTGGAGAGGCATGGAGCACACTGATCGCTAACGTGGCACCTCTCCATCCTCCCCTATAAATAGAGGCTGCCATCACCCTCTTCAAGACACACCAGATGCACAAGCTAGAGTGAAGTTTCACTCCTTAGTAGTTGTATTAGTTTAATGTGGGAGTTAGAGTCGAGTCGAGCTACGCTCGGAGTCTCCGGAGTCATCTGCTGGAGAGTCTGGTATAGCTCTTATACCTTTCCTTCTGCAAGACTTTACTTTTATCAATATATATTATCTTTGCTTTACTTTACTAAGTCTCTACTTAGTGCTTTACTATTTATTATAGTATTGTTGTGTTTTGTCTTACCTTATAGTTGACTTATACTAGATAGTGATCCTGTAAACAGCTCACGTGTGTATTTCATCGCCTGTCATAGGGTGCTTTAGCTGTTGGTACGCAGCTGGAGTAGTGAGACTTAGTGTAAGCGTGGTGCTTAGGCTAGATCTTACCTTTGAATGTCGCTTGTCGCACGGATTGTTAGTGGGTGGTAGCAGGTGGTGACAGCCCTGTCTAGTCTTAGTATCCCTCCACGTGTTTTAGGCAAGTTCTTAAAAGGTAGGCTCCCATAAGAGCATAGGCGCTTCGGGTAGAGGTTATATCCTCTATTGTCTCGCACTATCCCCTACACACTGGAAGTAAGGTAGCTATCTTAGTGTATCTCGTCTATCTGTTAAGACAATTCACAGGAGTAAAGTAAGAGTCATAGGAGTCTTATACTTACTCGTTGTCCTCTCACCTAGCTATACTCTACTAGTTATCTTAGTTATTCAAAACCTTGTTGTGTCTTTGTGTCATTACCCTTTCCTCTATATATCGATTTACCCCCTATCACTAGTTGATACTAAGTTGTTGTAGACCTAAGGATCTCTCTCTTTTATTAATCATTCCTAGCACCGCTTTCCCTTGGGATAAAATAAATAACGATACCTTAGAATACTCCCGGGTGAAGTGCTATATCGGTATATTCTGTGCGCTTGCGGAATTATCCAATAGACATAAGAAATACCCCCAGGCACTTCTGGCACCGTTATCAGAGATAGCCTAATACCCTATCTCTGGTGGTTGTGCTAAGAAGTGTCAACAGTTTTGTGCATTCGATTGTGAGAGAGTAAATCTAGTGTGGTGCATGAGAGATTGCAAGTGTTGGCACTAGGTGATTGTGTTGCAAGCCGGTGTGCTTGTTACTCTTGGAGGTTGTGGCCTCCTAGATAGCTTGGAGGCTTGTGGACTCTATGTAGCATGACTGGAGTTGGTGTGGTGCTCCAGAGGAGATCGCATTGTGAGGGAGATTGTGCTCATCCCGCAGGAGATTGCAAAGAGAAGCTCTAGTAGATGCGAGGTGTCAAGACATGAACTAGCTCGTCCGGATCTAGTGCTAGAGCTCAAGTTGGGAGCACACCTTAACGGGTGAGGGCAAGTTTGTGGGCTTGCCACTAGCAAGAGGATTAGCGATGACCTTGAACTTGCCTCAACTGGAATTAAATGTTTGGCAAACAGCCAAACCTTGGGATAAAAATCATCATGTCAACTTGTCTTCTTGATGGTTTGTAATCCTCATTACTAGCTTTGCTTTACTTGCTTATTATATGTGCCAGAGATTTGTTGTTGCTCTTGTGTAGCTAGTTAACTTGTATAGTTAATTAGTGGCTCTCTTGTGCTAGTAAGCTTGTGTAGCAAAACCATAGCTTAGCTTATTATGTCATCAAGTAGTGTAGCTCTCAATTTGTGCTTGTATAGTGTAACTAGTTATAGTGCTAGTAGATCTTGTGCTTTGTGTGGTTTGCTTACTAGTATGCGTAGGAGCTTCCAGTGTTCTTAGTAGACTACTTGCATCGGATTGTGTGACCTTGTTAACTAGACTTGATTATATAAGCTCACTCTAGCTCGATACCTTAGATATATCTTGTACTATCTTTTGTAAGGTGCTTGTGATAGATAGAGGGTGTACTCGAGGCTAGATCAATGAGTTTTGGTTAGCCAACACAATTAGAATTTAGAAATGACTATTCATCACCCTAGTCAGCTCCTTGTTTTGAACAACGTGGCAGATTAGGGAGCGACTTTGGCTAGCAATGTGGCAAAGACATATCCACTTGGCCCGCCCCACCTAGTGACGGCATGCAACTCTGCTCCCTCCTAGCGGCGCATAATCCATGGTCCCCTCCTGGTAACACACACTACAGCGACGTGAGCCCCATTCCCCCTCTCCTTTCATTGTACATCTATGGCATGGTGTGCTTGACGGCAAGACTCACGATAATAAGCTGAAGGGACCATGACACCTAAGAAGGGATGAATGAGATCATTTAAACACTACTCTCTCCATCCCAAAATAAATAACTTTCTAAAAAATTTTAGGCAGATTAAGGACACTAGAAAAAGACACATATACCTATATCTCCTTTCGTTTCTCAAAGGTTATCTTCTAGATTTGGAAGTTATTGTTTGCATGCACCCTTGATTATCTCCACGTATTAGGAGGCAGTGTCCCATGTTTTCATAGAATGATATTTGTTTTGAGACAAATGTTAAGCCTTAAAAGTTATTTAGTGAGGCGGAGGGAGTATAGCCAAACATTTACTTATGAAAACCTACACAAGTTGTCTCTAGATATGCACTACTTTTTTCTAAGTGTTGCTATCTCTAATGCAAAAAGAGTTTTGCACCATAAGTTTTAATCCTATCAATTATCCTAGAAAGTATACTAGAAAGGTAAAGAATGCATAAGCTTTTCTTGAGATATGAGAAAGCTCATGCTTTCCACTGGTCCCTCCCCACATACTCCTTGTCGGGTAACTCCATGGACAGCCCATATTCCATCCCCACAAGCAAGTGGGTCTGTATTTGGCCTCTTGCATATGATCCTTGCCCTGTTAACTATGGAGAGTTTTTGTCTAGCTACCAACGGGCACCGTTGGTGGATACACCACAAGCTTGATGGAGTGATCTCACAAGATTATAAGTCCCATGTGTACAACTATTGGTGCGAGTGTAGGATCCTAGTCTAGCCTATAATGGGGTTGAATAGGCCTATAAAAAATTTCTTCAAACAAGTGTTAGCACGAGGCGTGACAATGGTGCTCTGGAGAGCGACACTGCTGCGAGCACGGTAGCTGCTGTTCTCAGAGCGGAAGTCCTGCTCTTCCAAAGCTCCAAGGCTCACAGTTCAAAAACTATCCAACAAAAAGGAGAGCGACACTGCTGCGAGCACGGTAGCTGCTGTTCTCAGAGCGGAAGTCCTGCTCTTCCAAAGCTCCAAGGCTCACAGTTCAAAAACTGTCCAACAAAAAGTAGATCGGGTAAATTACTGATGTTCCTTAGTTCGGGTAGAGCCTATACCACCACTTCTTCGTAGCTAGAAGTGCTCGAATGAGTAGATTGGGATGAAACCCAAGAAAACACAAAAATAAGCAAGAGATAGCATGAATCATAGCACAAGAGACAAGGATTTATTCCGTGGTTCAACTCGCCACTAAGGCTTGCCTACTCCACATTGTTGAGGTATCCACTAAGTATTTGGTTTCTCACAAAGCCCAATATCGTTGTCAAGTCAAGACAGTGAACTCTTCATATGAGGGGTGATTTCACTAGGTTTTTGGTGAGATTACAAACCTCTCGGGACTGCCACAACATTGGGTAGCTCACCGGGCGATGCTCTTGCTGGCTAGGAGCAATCTCCAAGACTAACAAATACAAACCGCTGACTTAAAGAAAAGAGGGAGAAGCTTTCTTTCACTGTTTGGAGGCTCAAACTCTCAAGAAATCAAAGTTGAATCGAAGGGAGAAGGTTGAGGTGCTCCAATGGAGTGAGAGAAGAAGAAGAAGGCTTCTCTGGTGAGATTCAAATGCAAATGAGCGTGGGTAACCGTTGGGGACGAAGGGAGGTGGTAGAAGTACTCCCTCTTCCAATGGTTAGATTTTAAGTCACGGCAGTGCTGCTCTCAAAGTGGCAATGCTGCCTGAGCAGTAGTGTGGGGAGCGGCAGTGCCGCGCTGCCAAAACAAGTTAGAATGGAAAGTGGTTTTGTATGGTGTTTTGGCAGTGCAAAAGTGGATGTTTGGTGGAGATTAAGCACTTGGTTATACATTTAAGCTTGCACTTTATATCCCCTTTATAGTACTGCTTTCCTAGAACTCAATTTTAAAAAGAAAATAAAATTTTAATCTCCTTTGGGCCGGATATCGCATCCTTTAGTAATTGGGGGTCCACCTGCATAATACGTTATCATCTCAATAAATCTCATTAGTCCACTAACCGTGTTGTCATTATCACCAAAACTCACATTAGGGCTTGATTGCACCTACAACGAGCAAGCACCACTAGCAAGGAGGTAGGGAAACCTCACAAAACACTAAGCCTAAACCAAGAGCAAGCGATAAAAAGGTCTTGCCCTAATCATATCCTTTTTTTGAGGGAGCCCTAATCATATCCTAGTACTTTAGTAAATCATCTAATCTTCTCCTGAACACATCTAGTGGCTAGAGGAAAAATGTTTGAGCGTCAGCTCATCTATAGCTTCCTGAAGTCCAGCGCTCTCTGGATGGCTCGTAACAAGGGTTGCCTTTGCAGTGAGCATCTAATACATTGAACCAGCCATTGCAAACAAGGGTTGCCTTTGCAATGAGTATCTAATAATAGTAGCTCCGATGACATATAGGAGAAATCCAGTGCCCCTGCCATGCCAACTAGTTGTTGGTTAGCCATTGGAAGTTCATTTATCAGTTAGTTTTGCTGGTGCACCACCAGACAATTTTGGTGTGTTGTATAAAGTGGACAAGGGCCTCACTATTCACTACTACAAAAAATCTTTTGCGAGGTGCTTCCAATTTATTTTTCGAGGTGGTTTATTAAAATGCGACCGCCTCAGTAAATCTTTAACCGAGGCGGTCATCCTAATACAACCGCCTCGGTAAATTAGGCCCAGCCCATTAGCCCATATGAAATGACCTCGATTTCCGCGAAGGGAAATCCACAGGCTCGAATTGTAATTCAACAGATTGCTTGGGACAATCCATGAAATTACCCATATCTCAGTTGACACCAGGATCTATACAACGATAATTAAGTCTTACATAAACATTTATTACATCGCCACATTGGCGGAATCAACATTCAGAGAAGCTTTAGAAGATGCGGAAGCGATTCATTCTTCACGGCCAACTTGAGTATAGCACATGACCCTATTCCTCGCCATCGTCTTCCTCGAAGTCGTACTCATTCTCGTCACCTGACAGGAAATTTATCAGTACAATTTGTACTGGCCACGGAGCCCACCTATGCAGCATTTGCTTTGTGGAAAGTAGATGCAAGGCTATACAAGCAGACCTATAGGCTGAGGTTTCCTATGCAGCTGTAATCAATGTTTAATTAGTCAAGTTTTATCTCCAGTTAACACCATCATCCCTTTTCCCATCACCACATCTCACTTACCCACACCTCGCTCTCATTCGACAGGCCCAACTCCCTCTCGGGCCTATCTCAGGGGCACACAACCACAACGGGTACACTGTCGGAAAAATGTCATCCAGGGGGAGAAGAGAACACTCACTACACTAGTAGAAGCTTCACAGGAAAGGTCCATAGCCAACAAGTTGGCATATGTATCGATCGATCAACCGTACACTCTGCAGAGGTTTCACTACCCACAAGATTAGCCATCATAGGTGTTGCGCAAACACCTAGGCAGAATTCCGGGTGCTTGCTTGCCTAGGTCGATGCCACCCTACCACTCAGCCCTGGGATATTCCGGATCCTACACCGTTATGCTGAGACTGGGAGATACAGTACCGGGCCCATCCAGTGGTACTGTGCATCTAGAAAGGAACGGGAACCCATCGACCGTCTCCGCCCACCCTTATCACCTCTCAACCTAGCAGTAGTGGCACCGTCCTACCAAGTAGTCCAGCCGTCTCCCGCCCATCAGAAGCGAGTGAGTAGAAAAGGATTCCCATGAACTTGAAACTAGTCCGTCCTAGGTTTGACCAAGCAGGCATCTCCACTTAGGGGATACTCTCCCCGTGCCATCACAGCATCTCCGTCCACGGGCTTCAAACCACCAAGGCTATCCCACCTGGAACCTCCTCAACAACTTTACCCGCCACAGGTATCTCGCTTGGGGATGCCCAGGTTGCACCCCCGGCACGACTTGCCCCATGGGCTTGTCTCACATCCCACTTGGTCGACATCAACCCTTACCATGCACCCAAGATGCACGCAGCACTCTCTCCCAGTGGTTATAATCAGTTATACACCGTCCCAATTCCACCACATAGCATATAGCAAGTAGAAAGTAGTGGAAGAGTAACAGTAAATTAAGCAACAGCTAACCTAGCAGCGGACAGCAGGGTAAAGTCTTATCAAGGCAGGGAATTCAAATATACTACCATGCAACCAATCCATACATAATCATAAAGCAATAGCAACAATGTCATTTGCAATGCGTAAATAGGATCTAAGGATTTGGTGGGACGTGGCACCTTCGTAGTCGTCTCCTAGCTCCTGAAAGTACTCGTGGTTGTCTTCCTTAGTCAGATCCTCCTCCGGCTCTGAAATCTAACACGAAATAGTCGCGTCAGCGACTCCTATAGAGTATTTCAGAAAAATCCAATAAAATAAAGAGCCAAATGCACACAAACATAGTCTTAGATTGTAGATCTCATTTTTCTGAGAATTTTGATATATGGTGCGCAATTTTTGGACATCGTATGAATAAGTTATGAATTTCCGAAGATTATCCTATTTTCTGGAAATGGAAAATGGTCGATTAATCAGGGGCAGCTCGGGATTGGTCCACGTGGCGCGCGGGTCCAGTAGTGCGGCAACAGAACACAAACCCGATGGTCGCCCACCAGGTGTTCGATGCTGGTTCCCAGAGAGTCGCCGGCGTCGGCGCGGCTCGGTGGTTGGTCGGGCGAGCTCGATGTTGGTCGGGGTTGCGTCGGTCGTAGCTCGGCGGTGGTCGGGCGAGCTCGACGGTGGTCGGGGGTGGTTCTCAGAGGTCGGGGGGCGTCGGCGTAGCTCGGCGGAGCTCGTCGTAGCTCGGCGGTGGTCGGGGGTAGCTCGGCGGAGCTCGGCGTAGCTCGGCGGAGCTCGGCATGGCTCGGCGGAGCTCGGCGGAGTTCGGCGTACCTCGGCGGGGCTCGGGCGAATCCGAAATTCGGGGCGCCGAGGGTGCCGCTCTCCCGAGCTCTCCCGGGGAGGCTCGCGCGGATCGAAGATTTGGTGCGCCGAGGGTGCCGCTCTCCCGAGCTCTCCCGGGGAGGCTCGGGCGAATCGGAGATTTGGTGCTAGCAGGGTTCCAGGGCGTCTGTTCAAGGCGGCGGTGTCTCTCCGGTGCGGCGGACGATGACAGGGCGGCGATGACCATATTTCGGCAAGACAGGGCTCGGCTTTCCCCAATTGGCGTGCTCAGGTAGTCGTCCGACCAGATGGTGGCGGGTTAGAGTCGTGGTATGGCCTCCTTCTTTCCCTCGGCATACGGCGGTTCTCCGACGAGGTGGAGGCGCAAGTAGCCAAGGCGACAGACATGATTCGGGGCTCGGCTATCTACGCGGCGGTGCTGAGGCAGACTTGGCGAACCTCGTCGGCCTCTCTCCGCAGCGCGAGGCGATCGGGGGTACTCGAAACGGATTTAGGCGAGGCGGATCGTGTCGGCGGCGATCACGTTTCCCCGAGAACGCACCTCTCGGTGTTCCGGGCTATGGAGGTTCGATCTCCCGCAACTAAGCTTGTCCGAGGTGCTCGGTGAGTTGGTGGTCACGCTAGCGGGTCGTTGTATTGAGATGCTCCAGTCATCGGCGGCGATGTCGCCGCGACTGGGAGGTTCCGGCGGGGCTAAGGAGGTCTTCTAGGAGATGTATACGCCTCCAGGGTCTATGGCGATGGCATACCAACTACCAATTTTGGCTACCGAGATTCCCAAGGTGCTCGGTTGTGGCGGCGGCGTGTCGCCGACGAAGGCGGAAGGCGGCAACGTGGCTACGACCAAGTATTGGTTCAATCGAATGCGGTCTTGTCAAATTGGTGAGGCCAGAGAAGCATACAACACTCTGGTGGCGAACTTTAGCCATGGCATGACCTTCTTTTGGCGACGGCTCGCGGCGGCGCTCCGGTAAGGTCGCGGCGCACGCGGCCAAGGCGATTCAGGCTTCCTCTAGCGCTTAGATCCGCGTAGCTAGCTCAAGGGGTCGTGGCGGTGCTCCACGACGCTCTAACCTATACGAGTGCTAGTCGGATTGCTCGGAACGGGTGATTCGGCGTCGGAACGCGTCGGTGGTGAGCGCGCTCCGCCGAGAACGCGTCGTGCTGCGTTCTCGGTCTAGCAAGCTTGTAGTCCAGGGGTTTCGGCCGGTCGCATGAGTGCATGGTGCAGGTGATCTTCCTGAGCCAGTAAAGGCTCGTGCCTGCACGTCCCGTGGGCAGAACGCCATGGCAAAAGCAGGGCGAGGTTCGGACATAGCGTGCGGTGGCTCACCGTGGTGTCGGTGAAACTAGGATGGCGGTGCAGTGGCGAGTCGGAGCCGTGCAGAGCGTACGCAGTGCCGTGCCGAACCACGACGGGGCTCCGGCTTCTCCTTCGTGTCTGGCTCGGCGTGCTCCACGGCGGCGGCGCTCCGGCAGCTCCTCCTCCTCTGCTCCGCCCTTCTCCCTCTCTCTCGGCTATGCGGTGGGGTGCGGTGGCTTGTGGAGCCGCAGCGTGGCGGCTGCGAGTGGGAATGGGCTAGGGCTCCTCGGGTGCTCCAATTTATAGGTGAGCTTGGCAGGTTACCTTGGCGGACGGCCGCGATTAATCTCGGTAGATCAAAGGGCTACGGGTGCTCGATGCTAGGGCTTCAGGGTGCACGCAGGCTCGCTTGGCGGCCAAGAAAGGAGGGGACAGGAGGGGGACAGCTCTGCGGGGCGTGGTGCTGTCGGCCGTGGGTCCGGGGTCACGCCATTCGCGTGACACCCCCGGCAGGCGCGTCGCCTTCGTGAGGAAGAGAAACAGTGGAAGGGGAAGGCAGCTGACATGCGGGCCCGGATTGGCAGCGAGCGCGAGCGCGTGTGTGCCGGTCGCGCGCGCGCGCTGCCGAGCCGCAACGTGGGCCGCGCGCGGGTGAGGTGAGGAGAAGAAGGCCGGGCTGGCTTGGGCTGGCTTAGCAGACCGGCTGGCCGAATGGCTGGCCTAACTCTCTTTCTCCTTTTCTATTTTCATTTTAGTGTATATATACATATATTGCCCATTTTAAATATTGAGTAAATACAAACATAAATTGCAATAAATCCCAAATGTGATGCATAGGCTATTATTCTATGTGAATGGAATTAAAATGCAAACTACACTCCTTTATTTACCAAATTCATAATGAAACCTATATGCTTGCACAAGAAAAATGGGTTTTCACAATAAATAAATGAAAAATTTTAATTGGTTGGGATTTTTAGATTGTGTGGATTTTTAGGGTTGTTACAATCCTCCCCCTCATTAGGATCTCGACCTCGAGATTCAGAGATAACGTACCCATCGAAGAGGTAAGGAAACATAATCCGCAAGTCCGATTCTTTCTCCCACGTAGCTTCCCTTTCAGTGTGATTGCTCCATTGTACTTTGCACATCGGAATGGTTTTGTTTCGCGTCTCTTTGGTATCCCGTGCCAAGATCTTGATCGGATGTTCCTTGTATTCAAGTGTGTCTTGCAGGTCTAATGCATCCGTAGGAACTTGCTCCTCGGGAAGCTTCAGACACTTCCTTAATTGTGAGACATGGAACACGGGGTGTACTCCAGATAATTCCTCCGGTAGTTCCAGCTTGTAAGCAAGCTTTCCAACCCTTGTACAGATCTTGTATGGCCCAACATATCTTGGTGCCAATTTCCCTTTTACGTGGAATCTGACGGTGCCACGAAGCGGAGATACCTTGAGGTAGACATAATCCCCAACCTTGAACTCAAGCTCTCTACGTCTTCTATCTGCATAGCTCTTTTGCCTACTTTGTGCAATCCTCAAATTCTCTCTTACTTGGGCAACACCTTCTTCTGCTTTCACAATCTTAGCAGGACCGAAGAATGTCCTTTCACCTGGTTCCGACCACATTAGCGGTGTTCTGCACGGTCTTCCATACAACGCTTCAAATGGAGACATCTTAATGCTCGTCTGATAACTGTTATTGTATGAGAACTCGGCGTGGGGTAGACAGCTCTCCCATCCTTCCTTGTACCTCAATACACAAGCACGTAACATGTCTTCGAGAATCTGGTTCACTCTTTCTGTTTGCCCGTCTGTTTGCGGGTGGTATGCTGTGCTGTAGTCGAGCTTGGTCCCGATGGACTTGTGCAAGGATTTCCAGAACTGTGATACAAACTGTGATCCTCGGTCAGATATAATACTCAGAGGTGCCCCATGTAACTTTAAAATGTTTGATACGTACAGATCTGCTAGCTTTTCAACTCTATACTTCCTTTTGACCGGTATAAAATGTGCAACTTTGGTTAGACGATCCACTATTACCCATATAGAATCATATCCATGCTCGGATCGGGGCAGTCCTATTATGAAGTCCATGGATATGCACTCCCACTTCCATTCTGGTATCTCAACTGGTTGTAGCAACCCTGCTGGTCTCTGATGCTCGGCCTTGATTCTATTGCATGTATCGCATCGGGCTACATGCCCTGCAATGTCTGTCTTCATATTCTCCCACCAGAAGTGCTTCCTTAGATCATGGTACATCTTGGCTGACCCTGGGTGAATGCAATATTTGGAGTCATGCCCTTCTGACAGAATCTCTTCTCGTATCGCTGAATCCGTCGGTACACAGATTCTATCTTTGTACCATACAGTTCCCTGCTCATCTTCTCGGTATTCGGGGCCTCTTCCCAGCTTCATCAAACCACGGATATAGTCTATCTCAGGACAGTTCCTTTGTGCTTCACGGATCCGTGAGGTGAGATTGTACTCGACGCGAAGCTCATTTAGCATGCCATAGGAGATTACCTCGAGCTGGAATGCGTCGAACTCTCTCCTGAGCTCAGGCGGCATAGAGTTGGTGATGAGGGTATGGCAATAGCTTTTGCGGCTAAGTGCATCAGCGACAACATTAGCCTTTCCTGGGTGGTAATGGATCTCAAGATCATAGTCCTTGATGAGTTCTAGCCATCTGCGCTGCCTCATATTCAGATCTTCTTGTGTGAAGAAGTACTTCAGGCTCTTGTGGTCAGTGTAGATGTCACACTTGTTACTTATCAGATAGTGTCTCCAAATCTTGAGTGCATGTACCACAGCTGCAAGTTCTAAGTCATGAGTCGGGTATCGCTGCTCATGTTCCTTCAACTGTCTTGAGGCATAAGCTATCACCCTTCCTTCTTGCATTAGTACACAGCCCAAACCTTGCCGAGAGGCGTCACAATATACAACAAAATCTTTGTGAATATCGGGCAGGGCTGGTACAGGTGTAGTAGTGAGCTTCTCCTTCAAGGTCTGAAAACTCTTCTCACATTCAGGAGTCCATATAAACTTGTTCTCTTTCTTCAGCAAGTTGGTCATAGGTCTTGCAATCTTGGAGAAGTTCTCAATAAATCTGCGATAGTATCCTGCAAGTCCCAAAAAGCTTCTGATTTCTGACACATTACGGGGTTGTTCCCACTCTTTCACAGCTTTAATCTTGGCTGGGTCTACTGCGGCTCCTTCTCCTGACAGTACGTGTCCAAGGAAAGCAACTTCCTCAAGCCAGAATTCGCACTTGGAGAATTTGGCGTATAGCTGGTTGCGAGACAACCTCTCCAATACGGTCCTCAGATGATGTTCATGTTCCTCTTTTGTGGCTGAGTAAACCAATATATCATCAATAAATACCACTACAAACTTGTCTAGCTCATTCATGAAGATCTTGTTCATCATGTTCATGAAGTATGCTGGAGCATTAGTGAGTCCAAATGAGACTACTGTGCACTCATACTGTCCATATCTAGTGACAAATGCAGTCTTCGGGATATCTTCTTCCCTGTTCATCTGATGATACCCTGATCGGAGATCGATCTTTGAGAAGTACTTGGCCTTACTCAATTGATCTAACAGATCATCGATGCGGGGCAATGGGTACTTATTCTTGACTGTAACCGCATTCAGATTCCGGTAGTCAATGCACATCCTCATCGTGCCATCCTTCTTCTTGACAAACAAAACGGGAGATCCCCAGGGCGAGGCACTAGGCCTAATGAAGCCCTTCTCCAGTAATTCTCCCAGCTGCTTCTTGAGTTCCTTCAACTCATCAGCCAACATTCTGTAGGGTCTTTTGGCAATCGGTGCAGTTCCTGGCATCAGCTCTATAACAAACTCCACATCTCTATCTGGTGGCATTCCTGGCAACTCCTCTGGAAATACGTCATTGAATTCACAGACTACTGGCACATCTCTGAATGTCAGCTCCATTTTATCTGCCTTAGTCTCCAAAGCACATAGGAGGGCTTGGATTCTCCTGGTTTGGGGTATACATCGGACGGCTGTTCCCCAAGGGTGGGTTACCTGAACATATCTAGGTGAACAAGATATCACTCCCCGGTGTTTGGTTAGCCAGTCCATGCCTAAGATGATATCTAAGCTATTGGAGGGTAGTAGGGTTAGGTCAGCTCGAAAGTCAAGTCCCTCGATTCCTCTACATATGTGAACGCTTCTGAAGGTTCCTAAGGGCGAGCTAGTTAGGATGGGGTTTGCTCTCGGGGTTACAGGTATGTTATGCTTACGTGCATATGCAGATGAAATGTATGAACATGTAGCTTCCGAATCGAACAGAACTGTAGCCATGTTACCCTGAACTAGGAATGTACCGTACACAGCATCAGGTGCAGCTTCAGCTTCCTCAGCGGTCATGTGGTTCAGTCTTCCTCGGGCAGCAGATCCCCGGTTCAGTGTGCCCTGTGTAGCTGTTGGTGCACGGTTGAGGTCGGGGCACACAGCCACACGGTGTCCAGGCTTTCCGCATCCGAAGCAAGTGAAGGGCGCACTGCCTGCTGTAGCTGTCACAGGAGCCTTCCAATTGCTTGTCCTTGGCGTGTTGGTAGCGGGGGCGGGTGTGTTCTGCACAGCTCGAGTCGGTGCAGGGTAGGTCTGAGCGGGGCGGTGATAGTTGCTGCTGTTGGTACCACCACGGCTCGTTCTCGAAGAAGGTCCCTGGCGAGTCCGGAAAGGCGGGGGTGCACCTGTTCGCTGTCTCTGGGGTGGAGCAGCGCGAGCGGGTCCCTCAGAGCGGCGCTTCTTTCCCTTGTTCTGGGCCTCGAATTCCAGGCGTGCTTCCATGCGATCCTTCTCGATCTCAATACAGCGGTCAATCAGCTCACGCAGAGTGTAGCTCTTGTTCCCTGACAGAGCCAACCTGATCTTGGTCTGAAGTCCCTTCCTGTAGTAGTACATCTTTTCCTTCTCGGAACTCACGCAAGACGCAGGTGCGTAGCGGAGCAAGCAGTTGAAGCGGGTGGTGTACTCGTGGATCCGGTCAGCTCCCTGGGAGATGTTGCGAAACTCGTTCTCCTTGGCCTCCATGACTCCCTCAGGAATGTGGTGGTCACGGAAAGCCTCGGTGAACTCATCCCAGTCAATGCGGGCTGGGTCCTCGTGAGCGCTGGTGTAGTTGTCCCACCATGCTCGTGCAGCACCGGTCAGCTGGTGGCTAGCAATCCCAACACACTCCTCGTCGGAGCAAGTGGTCAGGTCCAGCTTCTTCTCCATCTCTTTAAGCCAATCGTCGGCAGCGAGAGGATCGCTGTCGGTCCCGTCGAAGGTAGGTGGCCTCAGCTTCAGGAAACCCTCCAGTTTCCTTTGGAAGTCATTCTGGGGTGGCCCGTGGTGCCTGTTCATCCCAGTAGCTATGGCATTCAGCAGCTGGGTCTGCTGAGCCATCACTTCCGCCAACGTCGGTGGCGGCGGCGGTGGCGGTGGCGGAGGCACGTTCTCCCCTTGTGGTGGCGGATCGTTCACCGGCGGTGCATCCTCTGCCTGGCGCAGCTCTTCTTCCAGGTTAACTCCAGCACGTCTGCCAGCTGGGCGTCCACGGTTGCGACCACGCCCACGTCCCGGCGCAGGCGCGGGGAGGGCTGGCGGTTCTCCAGACGCGCGGAACGTCTCATCGACATCTGAATTTATTAGGTACGTGCTCAGTGCAGTAATAATCTTGTAGTGGTTTAAGTAAGAGTTAGATGTTTTCAACGATTTAAATGAATTAAAACATTTTTCATGCTATCCTACACTCAACCAAAGAAGCATAGAGAACCATAAGAAGCATAAGATCCAAATGTCACTCATCACATGGTTATTATTACATAAAGAATGTTCCTAGCTGCTAAGAAGATCGTGCTATGCGCAGATAGCCAATGACAGGACTACTCATGGTATCACTAGTCTAAGGGCCACGCAGGGTCCCATAAGCTACTGGTGCATAAGGTCGAGTATGGCGTCAGGTATGCAGCTGTCCTCTGCCTCGACAAGCTTCCCTCGGCTGAAGTACTGGATCTGGTCAGACGGTGCTCCCAGCTCCTCCAGCACCTGGCGTAGTACCATGGCAAATCCGCCGTGGTTCCTCCCATTGATCGGGATCTCAATAGTGCCGTCGTGCAGTGGACGAAGTGGTGGTCCAAGGCTGGTCATCTGCAAATTTTTCAAGATACGGATTAGCAGGTCCTTGTATTAGATAAGCCATTGCATAAAAAGTGAATGCAAGGTCAGTAATATAACCGAAAGAGAGTCTGGCTTCCTATTCTAGCGTCCATTTTCTATGGGTCTCGTCCTACAGTCAAGTATGGCTCTGATACCAACTGAAACGACCTCGATTTCCGCGAAGGGAAATCCACAGGCTCGAATTGTAATTCAACAGATTGCTTGGGACAATCCATGAAATTACCCATATCTCAGTTGACACCAAGATCCATACAACGGTAATTAAGTCTTACATAAACATTTATTACATCGCCACATTGGCGGAATCAACATTCAGAGAAGCTTTAGAAGATGTGGAAGCGATTCATCCTTCACGGCCAACTTGAGTGTAGCATGTGACCCTATTCCTCGCCATTGTCTTCCTCGAAGTCGTACTCATTCTCGTCACCTGACAGCAAATTTATCAGTACGATTTGTACTGGCCACGGAGCCCACCTATGCAGCATTTGCTTTGTGGAAAGTGGATGCAAGGCTATACAAGCAGACCTATAGGCTGAGGTTTCCTATGCAGCTGTAATCAATGTTTAATTAGTCAAGTTTTATCTCCAGTTAACACCATCATCCATTTTCCCATCACCACATCTCACTTACCCACACCTCGCTCTCATTCGACAGGCCCAACTCCCTCTCGGGCCTATCTCAGCGGCACACTACCACAGCGGGTACACTGCCGGAAAAATGTCATCCAGGGGGAGAAGAGAACACTCACTACACTAGTAGAAGCTTCACAGGAAAGGTCCATAGCCAACAAGTTGGCATATGTATCGATCGATCAACCGTACACTCTGTAGAGGTTTCACTAACCACAAGATTAGCCATCATAGGTGTTGCGCAAACACCTAGGCAGAATTCCGGGTGCTTGCTTGCCTAGGTCGATGCCACCCTACCACTTAGCCCTGGGATATTCCGGATCCTACACCGTTATGCTGAGACTGGGAGACACAGTACCGGGCCCATCCAGTGGTACTGTGCATCTAGAACGGAACGGGAACCCATCGACCGTCTCCGCCCACCCTTATCACCTCTCAACCTAGCAGTAGTGGCACCGTCCTACCAAGTAGTCCAGCCGTCTCCCGCCCATCAGAAGCGAGTGAGTAGAAAAGGATTCCCATGAACCTGAAACTAGTCCGTCCTAAGTTTGACCAAGCAGGCATCTCCACTTAGGGGATACTCTCCCCGTGCCATCACAGCACCTCCGTCCACGGGCTTCAAACCACCAAGGCTATCCCACCCGGAACCTCCTCAACAACTTTACCCACCACAGGTATCTCACTTGGGGATGCCCAGGTTGCACCCCCGGCACGACTTGCCCCATGGGCTTGTCTCACATCCCACTTGGTCGACATCAACCCTTACCACGCACCCAAGACGCACGCAGCACTCTCTCCCAGTGGTTATAATCAGTTATACACCGTCCCAATTCCACCACATAGCATATAGCAAGTAGAAAGTAGTGGAAGAGTAACAGTAAATTAAGCAGCAGCTAACCTAGCAGCGGACAGCAGGGTAAAGTCTTATCAAGGCAGGGAATTCAAATATACTACCATGCAACCAATCCATACATAATCATAAAGCAATAGCAACAATGTCATTTGCAATGCATAAATAGGATCTAAGGATTTGGTGGGACGTGGCACCTTCGTAGTCGTCTCCTAGCTCCTGAAAGTACTCGTGGTCGTCTTCCTTAGTCAGATCCTCCTCCGGCTCTAAAATCGAACACGAAATAGTCGCGTCAGCGACTCCTATAGAGTACTTCAGAAAAATCCAATAAAATAAAGAGCCAAATGCACACAAACATAGTCTTAGATTGTAGATCTCATTTTTCTGAGAATTTTGATATATGGTGCGCAATTTTTGGACATCGTATGAATAAGTTATGAATTTCCGAAGATTATCCTATTTTCTGGAAATGGAAAATGGTCGATTAATCAGGGGCAGCTCGGGATTGGTCCATGTGGCGCGCGGGTCCAGTAGTGCGGCAACAGAACACAAACCCGATGGTCGCCCACCAGGTGTTCGATGCTGGTTCCCAGAGAGTCGCCGGCGTCGGCGCGGCTCGGTGGTTGGTCGGGCGAGCTCGACGTTGGTCGGGGTTGCGTCGGTCGTAGCTCGGCGGTGGTCGGGCGAGCTCGACGGTGGTCGGGGGTGGTTCTCAGAGGTCGGGGGGCGTCGGCGTAGCTCGGCGGAGCTCGTCGTAGCTCGGCGGTGGTCGGGGGTAGCTCGGCGGTGGTCGGGGGTAGCTCGGCGGAGCTCGGCGTAGCTCGGCGGAGCTCGGCGTAGCTCGGCGGAGCTCGGCGGAGTTCGGCGTACCTCGGCGGGGCTCGGGCGAATCGAAAATTCGGGGCGCCGAGGGTGCCGCTCTCCCGAGCTCTCCCGGGGAGGCTCGGGCGGATCGGAGATTTGGTGCGCCGAGGGTGCCGCTCTCCCGAGCTCTCCCGGGGAGGCTCGGGCGAATCGGAGATTTGGTGCTAGCAGGGTTCCAGGGCGTCTGTTCAAGGTGGCGGTGTCTCTCCGGTGCGGCGGACGATGACAGGGCGGCGATGACCATATTTCGGCAAGACAGGGCTCGGCTTTCCCCAATTGGCGTGCTCAGGCAGTCGTCCGACCAGATGGTGGCGGGTTAGAGTCGTAGTATGGCCTCCTTCTCTCCCTCGGCATACGGCGGTTCTCCGACGAGGTGGAGGCGCACGTAGCCAAGGCGACAGACATGATTCGGGGCTCGGGTATCTACGCGGCGGTGCTGAGGCAGACTTGGCGAACCTCGTCGGCCTCTCTCCGCAGCGCGAAGCGATCAGGGGTACTCGAAACGGATTTAGGCGCGGCGGATCGTGTCAGCGGCGATCACGTTTCCCTGAGAACGCACCTCTCGGTGTTCCTGGCTATGGAGGTTCGATCTCCCGCAACTAAGTTTGTCCGAGGTGGTCGGTGAGTTGGTGGTCACGCTAGCGGGTCGCTGTATTGAGATGCTCCAGTCATCGACGGCGATGTCGCCGCGACTGGGAGGTTCCGGCGGGGCTAAGGAATGTATACGCCTCCAGGGTCTATGGCGATGGCATACCAACTACCAATTTTGGCTACCGAGATTCCCAAGGTGCTCGGTTGTGGCGGCGGCGTGTCGCCGACGACGGCGGAAGGCGGCAACGTGGCTACGACCAAGTATTGGTTCAATCGAATGCGGTCTTGTCAAATTGGTGAGGCCAGAGAAGCATACAACACTTTGGTGGCGAACTTTAGCCATGGCATGACCTTCTTTTGGCGACGGCTCGCGGCGGCGCTCCGGTAAGGTCGCGGCGCACGCGGCCAAGGCGATTCAAGCTTCCTCTAGCGCTTAGATCCGCGTAGCTAGCTCAAGGGGTCGTGGCGGTGCTCCACGACGCTCTAACCTATACGGGTGCTAGTCGGATTGCTCGGAACGGGTGATTCGGCGTCGGAACGCGTCGGTGGTGAGCGCGCTCCGCCGAGAACGCGTCGTGCTGCGTTCTTGGTCTAGCAAGCTTGTAGTCCGGGGGTTTCGGCCGGTCGCATGAGTGCATGGTGCAGGTGATCTTCCTGAGCCGGTAAAGGCTCGTGCCTGCGCGTCCCGTGGGCGGAACGCCATGGCAAAAGCAGGGCGAGGTTCGGACATAGCGTGCGGTGGCTCACCGTGGTGTCGGTGAAGCTAGGATGGCGGTGCTGTGGCGAGTTGGAGCCGTGCAGAGCGTACGCAGTGCCGTGCCGAACCACGACGGGGCTCCGGCTTCTCCTTCGTGTCCGGCTCGGCGTGCTCCGCGGCGGCGGCGCTCCGGCAGCTCCTCCTCCTCTGCTCCGCCCTTCTCCCTCTCTCTCGGCTATGCGGTGGGGTGCGGTGGCTTGTGGAGCCGCAGCGTGGCGGCTGCGAGTGGGAATGGGCTAGGGCTCCTCGGGTGCTCCAATTTATAGGCGAGCTTGGCAGGTTCCCATGGCGGACGGCCGCGATTGATCTCGGTAGATCAAAGGGCTACGGGCGCTCGATGCTAGGGCTTCAGGGTGCACGCGGGCTCGCTTGGCGGCCAAGAAAGGAGGGGACAGGAGGGGGATAGCTCTGCGGGGCGTGGTGCTGTCGGCCGTGGGTCCGGGGTCACGCCATTCGCGTGACACCCCCGGCAGGCGCGTCGCCTTCGTGAGGAAGAGAAACAGTGGAAGGGGAAGGCGGCTGACATGCGGGCCCAGATTGGCAGCGAGCGCGAGCGCGTGTGTGCCGGTCGCGCGCGCGCGCTGCCGAGCCGCAACGTGGGCTGCGCGCGGGTGAGGTGAGGAGAAGAAGGCCGGGCTAGCTTGGGCTGGCTTAGCAGACCGGCTGGCCGAATGGCTGGCCTAACTCTCTTTCTCCTTTTCTATTTTGATTTTAGTGTATATATACATATATTGCCCATTTTAAATATTGAGTAAATACAAACATAAATTGCAATAAATCCCAAATGTGATGCATAGGCTATTATTCTATGTGAATGGAATTAAAATGCAAACTACACTCCTTTATTTACCAAATTCATAATGAAACCTATATGCTTGCACAAGAAAAATGGGTTTTCACAATAAATAAATAAAAAATTTTAATTGGTTGGGATTTTTAGATTGTGTGGATTTTTAGGGTTGTTACACCATATCAGCCCATTATTTGTATCCATATATATACCAGCACTTAGGGTTTGCGATTTCATTCTTTCCACCCACCCAGCCCCCACACTTCGATCCAGCAGCGGCGCCTCTCTTCCCCGTCTCCTTGCTGGCCGGCAGAGGCCGAGCCCCTCCCCTTCCTCCCATCTCGCGCCGGCGGTGCCCCTACCCTTCCTCCCATCTCCCCTTCCTCTCCAAGGCCGGGTACGGCTCTCCGGCAGCCACCCCGGCGGCTCGCTAGGGCGCGGCTCCCCGGCGACGGCGCAGGGCGCGGCCCCCAAGCGGCTCGCTCGGGGCGCGGCCCACCGGCGGCGGCGTGGGGCGCGGCCCCTCCGGCGGCTCACTGGGGGCGTGGCCCCCCTCCGGCGGCTCGCTTGGGGCGCCCCCCCCCCCCGGCGGCGGCGGTGGGCGCGGCCCCCACGGAGGCGGCGTGGGGTGCTGCCCCCCCGGCAGCTCGGTTGGGGCATGGCCCCCTGGCGGCGGCGCGGGGCACGGCCCCCAGGCGCCTCGCACGGGCTCGGCCCCCGCAGGTGCCCCCCGGCGGCATCGCGGGCATGGCACCCTGGCGGCGTTGCGGGCCAGATCTGGGTGGCCGGAGTCCGGATCCGGCGACCAGTGGACGGATCTCGGCGGTCTAGAAGGAGGCGTCACCGGTGAGCTGCGGCGGTGGCGGCCCGTGGATGGGCTCGATGGGCCTGTGGATGGGCTCGTCGGGCCTGTCCATGGATTTTTTTCTTTTTTTTATTCCATTAACCGTGGCGGGCAGGAAACCGCCGCGGTAAATGCCTCCATTAACCATGACGTTGCATCCGAGGCGGTTGGAAAAACCGCCACGGTTAATCCAAAATGACCGTCGCGGTTAATATTTATGGAGTAGTGATTGCACCTCATAACTATGGTCCTTTCTCCATTGCATCATATAAGAGATGATGCTCTTTAGCTCTCCACTGCACCCTATGCACCCACTCTATATTCAATCTCCGTGCACACACCGAAGTATGCGGTGCACTACTTCCAACTGTGACTCGAATAGGGCTCACTCCATTTTTGCCCTCGTCGAAGAACTTTGGTGCACCTCTTCATTCTCATTTGAGTGCGTTTCTTCACGTCCACTTGTCCCTACTTCACTTGTATGTTGTGTTGAGCTCCTTGCTTTTTCATATTCTTTTTTTTTTCTAGAGCTCCTTGCTTTTTCATACTTTTTTATCTTCTTTTGAGGTGTTGAATACTTAGTGTCCACCTTAGCCTAGCTCAAGTCCCTCTTGGAATCCCAAAGACTAATGTACTTGTCAAAACCCTTATAAGAATCATCACAAATCGGAGTCTTAGCAACGAATTGATCCATCGTCATGACGAGATGGCCACTAAAGGTCATATCTCTTGTATGTATACTATCAAATGTTATTAGTCCAAACGGTTATGTTATCATTCAACCATCAAAATCACTAAACCCTTACTATAGGGTCACTGTTCCATACACAAGCAATGGAGAGGCATGGAGGACGAACACCAGTGTGAATGACCTCTATTTTAGCATGAGCAGCAGTGAGGGCTTCCACACGGACGCCTGCAAATGGCTGGGAGCATACAGTGGGGATCGACTATGAGCATGGTGCAATCACTGGTGAACTTAGCAATGGACGAGCTTGTTGTGGGATCAGTAGCACAGCGAGTGGCTTTTTTGGTCTTTCAGCACAGCGAGTGGATTTTTTGGTCTTTCTTTGATTTATAGATGGGCAATCCGTCCGACTTCTACAATCTCTTATTAATAAAAAGACGATAGAGGAAAGGCGAACATGATACCACTTCTATGAGTCCATTTTGTTTGGTGGGAGGAATTTGTTCTTCAGATTATTGCTCCTTGCTCCTTAATTTTGTTTGGTTTGTGTAATAGATGAATGTGTTGTTTTCATATACCACGAAACTTAGAAGCTAATATAATTAATACATACATGGTGAGTTGAGTGGGTGATTTTACCTAGATTTATGAGATCAACTTATGATATATCGTCTTATCTAGAATTGAATGATTTTCGAACACCGTCACAGAAAAAGGAGGGTTACTCTAAAAGAAAAATAGATAATGTGCAAAAAAAAAAAACTTAATCTTATACTATTGCAAGTTTGAAATTGCAATGAATTTGAGATTGTATATACATGATCTAGAATACTTATACGGAGTAGTCTAAGTTTTCTTCAGTTGCACCACCCTAGCGACAACCTAGCGGTACTTCTTAGAAAGTTCATCCGAGAACCGAAGTAGGCAGAGTCAAATAATTGTGTCAGCATCAATTGGCCGGCTAGTTATTTGATAAACCCATACATGATAAGATATTTATTATTCCATCTGTGAAGCAATCCAAACTATTGGCTACACGTAATTCCTATGCCTACTGAATTACGGCCGGCAAAGTTTACGACTCCCCTATATATATAAAAACTCCTTAGTCGTAACGCGGGAACCAGTCGAGAAACTATTGGCTGCTGCAATAATAATGTACGAGGGTGGAACTTATCTCTGAGAAGAAATATGAGAGTCAAGGAGGTGGAAGAATGAGAACCTATGGTGCTGAGTTGCTGACTTGCTGACAGAGTGAGAAGTCTGGCAACAAGTTTTCCACAAAACTAAATCAGTTTACAACATGCATGACCACTTTTATTTGCTGGGGTAGTAGACTTCAGAATAATGAAGGATATTTGGAAGACTGTGTGGGAAGAGGGTGACAACTACGATCACCTTGAAACCAGCTGGCAAGTCCAGTTTGATCCGGGTGGAAAACTGAAGACCGGAAGATCTAATCTTGTTTCTTTTGTCTGTGGCTGAGGTGCCGCAAAGGTTGTTAACCTTTAGCTTTTGTTTTGCCGGATGCTCTTTACTTCCTTTGTCTCCGGACGACGCTCTCGTTTGCCGGAGGAGGACTGACTGTTAGTGGAAGAACAGACTGAGAGTTAGATTTTGTGAGTGGTCAGTTTGGCCAAGTATAGTGGGTGTTTGATATTGCTTGTAAGCTGGTACACCCAGCACACTACTGGATTCTGGTTCGTTGCCGAGGGCCTCTTGGCAAAGGCAAAAAAACCCTCGGCAAAGGCTTTGCCAAGGGCCGCCCTCGGCAAAGAGTCCTCGGAAAATTTTTGGTCGGCGAAGAGAGTCTTTGCCGAGGGCCAATTGTCGGACACTCGGCAAAGCCTTTGCCGAGGGCCTCGCCTCGGCCCTCGGCAAAGAAAAGTGGCCGTTAGGCCGGCCGTTCGTTGATGGGGTCTCCCTCGCAAAGAATTTTCTTTTTTTTGAGAAAGTCCTTAAGAATTTTTTTTAAAAAAAAACAGTCTTTGCCGAGGGCCCCAGGTTAAACCCTCGGCAAAATTTAGATTTTTTTTAACAAAAAAGTCTTTGCCGAGGGCCGGCCCTCAGCAAAGAATTTATTTTTTTAAATAGGCTTTACCGTGGGCCTCAGTCCACGGCCGTCGGCAAAGAACCTTTTGCTGATTTTTTGGAAAACCCCTTTGCCGAGGGCCTCAGTCCATGGCCCTCGGCACTTAGGCAGAAAATTGATTGCATTCCATCAACACAAGCATTTCATACATACATATATACACACACATAAACCATCACATGGATATATCACAACTGTAATTGTCAACCACAAATCACAATATATTACAACCACAAGTGACATATTTATCATCATTCACAAGTTTTTTACTATAAGTTCATCAAATCCATGCACAAATCAGAACCATAAACCACGCTAAGTCCAAACACATTACATAGCAAGTCCTCATCAAGCTATTGCCTATGATATGGTGGTGAAGGAAAGGCGTGATCACCCGGTGACGTATTGGTGGGTTGATTGGAAGCCGGTGAAGCATTGGTGGGATGATTGGAACCCGCGGACTGAAGCTGCACAAAAGAGCAAAGAGTACAGTGAGTAATCTTGAAATACAGTTTTGAACTTAGAGATTGCAGCTAGTAATCTAGAAATACAGAAAGATTAGACTTAATTAAAAATTTTGGCAGCACCTCCGCTGCATGGGGAGGTTTCACAACCTGAAAAAAAAATAACGGCACGAAGGCCGACATCCACAACGGCACGAAGGCCGACATACATGCAAAGCACAAGCGAGAAGTGAACTTTCATACTTACAGGAGTAGGTGTAGGAGGGGGAAGCACATGAGCCAACAGCTACACAGGTACACCCGTTACTTGCCCAAGATTTTGCTTGATCACCATCATCTCCGCCATCTGCTTCTGCTGAGCCGCAAACGTGGCCTTCGTGGCATTCAGCTCTGCATGCAGCTCTTGACTATGCCTTTTTGTTTGTTCCAGCTCGACCTGCAATATTTTCACTTCAACGTTTCAGTAGTGCAAATCTAATTTAGGTGTGTAAAGATCAACGCATGATGATTGAAACAGGAATTACCTCTAGTGCTTTGACCCTGGGGATTAATGGACTAGGCCGTGGGCTTATGGGCTAGCTGGAGCTCGTGCTCCGTGCTCGCATAGCGTCGAGGGAGGGAAAGTGGTGGAGTCGATGGCGCCGTCTGCAATCCACAGCCGCCCGTGCTTCTTGCCTCCTCCGAGCCTCATGATTGCCTCTACACCAATGGGCTCAGAGCGCACATTGTAGTCTTCCTCATAGATTGTCCTTACCACTGACGTGTACTCTTGGACTTTAGTGTGTACACGTTCAGCTCGGAGTACGCTTGAGACAGGGCAGTCAGGTCAAAGGATATAGAGGACGACGCCCTGCCCATGTGGGACATAGCCCACGCAGAGAACTTCGAGACCTCCACGCCTGGGTGCGCTACCTCCTGCGAGAAAGACAGGAAGATGGTGAGAAATCAAGGACAATTGAGCGTCAAAATAAATGAAAGAAATCACTTACGTATGTTTGTTTATATCCAGGGAGGCTTTGGCTGCCTTGATGGTGAGTTGGACCTTGCCTCATCATACGCTGTTGCCCCTGCCTCTGGTGCGTGTCAACAAAGTCCTATGATAACCACTTGTCCACGATCATGGCCCAGCACTCGCGATACGATCGGCACCACCAAGGAATCCCCTACAAGTCATCGAGTATTTGACATATAAGAAGTTAATTGCCTACTTAATATCAAAACGAATCATTATCAATGTTCGTTGTCTACCTCAAGGTACTAGGCCTACAAGGTCAAGCATGATAGATCGTTATATTAATCAAACGTACGATCACCTTGGACGATCGAACATATGAGCTAAATTGGACATTACCTTTTGTTTGAACCAAGAAATGAAATCAGCCCTCCCCGCTCCCGCACCCCGCGAAACAAGGGTGTCTTGTTCATGCGAGGTAGGATCCCTTGATTGATGCCAGAATTCACGAACAAATTCCCTGTCCGAACGAGAATCAATGGGGTTGGATGCAGAATAAACACGGCGTATTGAGACAAGTTCGTTGAGAACTTACTTGATGAACGGCTGCACCTCGGTAAGGTTGTTCAACACATATAGCATGATAATGCGCCACTCTTCATTTCCCAATGGCTTCGGGGTTGATCCAGTTGTGGTGCTGAGTTGTCCTTGGAAAAGGCTAAGGATTGATTCATTTTCTCCAGCGTTGTAACGAGGGAGTGGATTATGATTGCTAGGAAGGTTCGGCTTGTAGTATAGTGTTGTGAAGTTTGACACCTCCTCTCAAAGGCATTCCTATGCAATGGAAGCCTCAACTCTGGTTTTATTTGTACATTTTTTGCGAATAGTCTTTATACATCTCTCGATTGTATAGGACCAATAGAATTGCACTGGCCCTCCAAACGTGCCTCGGACGGGAGCTGCACAATCAGATGCTGCATCGGCAAGAAGAAGCCGAGTGGAAAGATCTTCTCCAGCTTATAGAGCAACACAGGTGCCACTTTGTCCAAGTCCTGAGCGACGGTCCGAGATATCTTCTTGGCACAAAGCTGGCAGAAGAAAAAGTTCAACTCTGCCAACACTTGCCAGAAATGTTCAGGGACATAGCCTCGGACCATCGTCAGAAGAAGCCGCTCAATCCATATGTGGTAGTTATGACTCTTCATCCCATTGACTCGCAGAGTGCCTAAGTTTACTCCCCTACTCAGATTCGCTACATATCCATCTGGGAACATTAACGTTTGGATCCATTTTAGTACTTCCCTTCTTTGATCGATTTGCAAGACGAAATTGACCATAGGCCTTTTCCAGTTCTTGTTTTGGCCACTATGGGGCTTCATCTCTTGATTCGGTCTATCGCACAACGTCGCTAGGTCCACTCTAGCCTTAACGTTGTCCTTAAACTTTTCAGTGTCCATGAGAGTTCCCAAAGTGCCTCGGCGATATTCATTTCAGTGTGCATTACATCAATGTTATGTGGTAGAAGAAGGTCATCGAAATAGGGGAGCCTCGTCAAGCCGGACTTATGAGTCCACATATGTTCCTCACCATATCCCACAAAACCACCCTCTTCATTAGGCATGAGAGCATCTATCTGAGCACGAACCTCGGCACCAGTCCTCAAGTGCGGTTTAGGGTCTGTCACTTTGACACCTTTCGTAAAGCTTTTGATGTCTTCTCTAAATTCATGGTCTAGAGGGAGGAACTGACGATGCTGGTCAAATGGCGAATACTTGCCACCCTTCTTCAACCAAATGAACCTCATAGCTTCTTTGTATATTGGGCATGGGAACTTCCCGTGAACACACCAGGCGGCGAATAACCCATACGCGAGGAAGTCATGCAGGGAGTTGTGGTACCAAACGTGCATTTTGAAGCTTGTCTTTGTAGCTAGGTCGTATGTCCATACCCCCTTCTCCAAAGCATGGATCAATTCATCAATCACAGGCTCCATGAACACACCCATATTACTCCCCGGGTGTCCAGGAATTATCAACGACAAGAATACGTTATGCGGTTGAAAGGAGATGCCGGGTGGGAGATTGAGGGGGATAACAAAAACGGGCCAGCATGTGTATGGGGCAGCCATCATTCCATAAGGATTGAACCCATCTGTTGCTAGCGCGACACGTACATTACGGGCCTCAACTACTTTGTTACGATGTTTGTCATTGAAGTACGTACATGCTTCAGCATTAGACGGATGTACCATCTTCCCAGGATTGTACCGTTTGCCATCTTTGTGCCATGTCATTTGTTTTGCGGATTCCTCGGTCATGAATAGACATTGGATCCTCGGCAGGAAAGGAAGGTGCCGTATCACTTTCGTGGGGATCGAAAGCTGCTTCTTCTGACCATCACCAGAGTCTACCTCCAGGTACCTGGAGGATTTACACTTTGGACAATAATTTGCATCCTTGTGTTTTTTCCTAAATAGGACACACCCCTTCGGACAAACATGTATCTTGTCATACGGCATCTTAAGCATACAGAGGAGTTTCTCTACCTCGTACAAGTTCGTGGGAAAAATGTGCTTCTCCAGTAGCATGGTGCCAAACACGGCCAACATCTTATCGAAGCCTTCTCGACTTAGGTTTAACTCGGCCTTCAACCCCATTACGCGTCCAATAGCATCCAGCTGAGAAACCGTTGTACGATCGTGAAAGGGTTTCTGTGCCGAGTCCAACATTTTGTAGAAGTCCTTTGCGGATTCCTCCATGTCCTCCTTCTCACATTATTCAGGAAGTGAGCTTGGTGGGTGTCATCTAGCATGTCTGCTACCCAGCATCATCATCAAAAGCCTCGATGCGTGGTCTCATGACCTCAGGTCTTATACAATCTGCTTCACCATGGTAGATCCATAGGTGGTAGCTAGAAGTATAACCATAGAACACAAGATTTCTACCCATGGTCTTCTCATCTACCTTTCTCCTATTGTCACATTTGCTGCAGGGACACCAAACTAGAGAATGTCCTCCTGCTCCTGGGCCAAATGCATGTTTCAAGAAATGATCTGTCCCCCTTACCCATTCAATGTCATAGTCCCTCTCGCTTCTCCAGCCCGTGTACATCCACTAATGGTCCTCCATCCTTTAACATTTACATCACAAAGTATTGAGACCATCAATTGCATCTACGCAGTGTTCCTATTATCTAATAGGTGAGGATAGGTCCTAATCCCACCCGCGTATGTGTAGATGAGGTCAGTTTCCAAGCTCCGCTCCTCTCCAAGGCAGAATTTTGGCAGCACCTCCCTGTTGTTCTCCCGATACACGTCCTGCAAGGGAGAGTGTGTATCCGGAGAACAACAGGGAGTTGATGCCGAAACTCCATCTCGGACCAGAGTGGACCATGGAAACTAACCCATCTGTTGACATCTACTAACGTCACCAAATATAACTATATAACTTTTAACACTAGAGACGAGATTAGAGATGTATGGTAATTAATTAACTGGTCATTAGCAACTAGCCACTTATCTATCACCAATATTCTTATGCATGAACTAGGTTATCATCCCTAATTATATATGCTAAGAATAAATAAAGGTTCCATATAGTATTCAATGTGACTAGGCAGAAATATATAAATATAAACTAAGATCAATTCTGCAAGCGAACAGATAATTATACCATTGTATCATTTTGCCTAGAGTTCTATCAGGTTGTCGATTTATATTTATACCACTAAGAAGGACTGGATAAACTTTAATCTATTATATTGATAGTAATTATATACAATGGATAAGCGGTGTTATCGATGTCATATACTCTACTCACAATAGGTAGAGGTCATAAGATAATAAAGATAAATAAAGGTGATAAGTATGATCAAGTATCATAAATAATGGATAAACATCAGAGCACTTTTTAGTCATAGTAATAGCTAGCCAAAAGATAAACTAAGAAATTAATATCTGAGGTAATTCTATAACTACGTCAATGAATAACTTTAATTAGTGCAACTACATCTAGTAATCATTGTTAGATTAGTCTTATATCATGATCACATGTAAAGGGCATCATCTACGAAGGACGTGAAACAGAGTCATCACCCAACTTCGCGACCGTGCCTGCTTGCCTACATACGGGGGGTGGACTACAGAGGACTCAACGCAGCTATCACCTACGCGATCTACCACACGACCCGGCACATCAGGGTGCACTCGCAGATAAACAGAATACCTAGACACCACGTCTACATATTGTTCATCATCTACCCAACGATTGTTTGGATAAACGCTATACGAGCAATTACATGAATTCAATAAGATCAAACCAACTACACTAGACATATAATCAAAGTAGATAATGACTATTGTAATCAAGAACATATGAACTATGAAGAACAATGGTTCTCTAATCATAATGAAGAATACAATAATAGAGAAAGAACTAGAACTATACCGAACTCCGCGCTCCAGATAGACGCCAGGGCTCCAGATCCACCGAAGAACTAGAACTCCTCTATTTCTAATCTAACTAGGCTAGAACTATGAATTAGAAGGCTTATTGATGAACTAGGTGGCTATTGATGGCTTGACCGAAGACTTGATGCCTTGGATGAATGATTCTTGCCTCCAGGGGGTCTGCCCCTTTATTTATAGCCCGGTGGGATGAACGTGTGCCGTAGGATCAAACCGACTTAACCAAGGGCCGAGATGACTCCTCATAGGCGGTAGAAGAAGACTCTAGAAGGCGGAGGCCAAACCCTAGGGGGAGGCAGGCATCTAGTACCCATTGTTTTAATTGCTGGGACACTTGTCCATCTTTTACTCCCTTTTCTTTTTATTCTTTTGCAAAGCCACATGCGTCCCTTAAATACTTTGGAGAGAAAATAATGGTAAAATCTTAGAGCATATATAACAGGGCTGTCCTATGTGGTCTATTTTTGGTGTTTCACTCCTAGTGTAGGAGAAAACATTTTATGATGAACACAGATAAAAGTGAAAATAGTTGCGATTACTCGTAGGATAGGAAAAATGCATATGTGGCTGGAGTGTGTAAGTGATCTAGGTTGTAAAAGCATGACAAGACTCTCATGAGGTATACAACAAAGGTTGACTGAACTCAATGCAAAACAAGCAGCATAAATATGCAAAGGTTTTCCTATCTCTAAATGTATCTTCTTTGGCTTTGGTAGAAATTCACACTTTGTCATACATGAGCTCATCATGTAGATTTTAAGTTTTCAAAATAAATCTCCAGAACTTAGTAATGCTAGGAATAAGATAAATAGCAGCTCGACCTTCATGAATCATATAAATCAATCACCTAGACTTAGCTCAAGCATATGCCTCGACAAGTTTCAGGTTCAGAGTAAATTTTCAAGTTAAAACAGTAGTATCTAAAACTCAGAAGAATTTGAGGTTGAAAACTAGGCATTTGAAAGGAATGGTAATAGAGCAACTATTCATCATCTCCAAGATAAAATTTTAGTGTTCATCA